>OY757942.1:59429084-59499084 GCA_963585895.1 Sepioteuthis lessoniana | reverse complement strand
AAATGTCTTTACCCTCTAAGGATGGATTCCCCGTGGCCTAGAATCTAACGCGCTGGAGTGTGATAGTAGAGTAACCGAGTTCGAACTCCAATCGCGCGCTTACGATCCTATTTACCCAACCCCTCCGCTCGCGCAGGATATGACACAAGGTCAATTTTTAAGCGGAGTTTAACAGGTTTGAATTCAGAGTTTTCCTTCTCCTAGACTAGTTGCCTCTCCAAGGCTGAAGAACTCAGTCTGTCCTTCTATTTATCCATAGCTGGAGGGAGAATAATTGGATTCGTACCTTTCCCAAGGGTATTAGTGCTATGTGAAATGCAATTAGTCTCGGCCAAGATTTGAACTCGTGTCGCCGTGTCCGTGTCCATTTCCTACGATGATAACCATTACACCACGGGCACTTCCTATTGTTGGTTATATAATGCCAAATCCCCTCTATACACATATATTAAATATATAGGATTTGGTTTGATTGGGTATAATGGCATATCCATATATACCGACCCTCCGCTTGGGCAGAGTTTTCCTTCTCCTAGTCTAGTTGCCTCACCAAGGCTGAAGAACCTAGTTTGCCCTACTATTTACCCATAGCTGGAGGGAGAATAATTGGATTCATACCTTTTCCAAGGGTATTAGTGCTATGTGAAATGCAATCAGTCTCGTCCAGGATTTGAACTCGTGTTACCGTGTCCATTTCCTACGACCATAACCATTACACCACAGGCACCTCTTGCTATTACGATAACTTTCGAAATAATAACCGCGGGGAAAAACATGAACCCCTCAGCTCCGGCTTAAATAGTACCCCTACTGTTTTTTACAAAGATGGCTTTAGCCTTAAATAACCAAGGAGAATTGATATGCCATTAAAGAAAAACAACGTAGCAAAGCACTTACACTCTGCAGAGGAAGCATCCCAAATTAAAAACAAGAAAATTAGATAAAACAGAGTATCTTGAAATGATGTTGTAAAGCGTTCAGGGAGATAATTTCAGATAATCTTTTTTTTTTTCAGAAAATGGAAATAAACTTTAAAAGATCCTATAAAACGACGTGTAAAATCAATAAAAAGCTTTTAGTAAGGTCCTTGGATATGGCTTTTAACAAAGCATACTTAAGAGACAAACTGCTGACTAAATACAATCTAATATAACAAAAGATGCATTTAGAACCTTACTAAATCATTTGTTTTACATTTTATAAATGCATAGAAACCAGCGAAGATACTTAGGAAGGTGTTAAAGATTTGAGGAATATCCATGTAATTCAATCCTCAATGATGAACAACAGATATACACAGTAAATATTTAAATTCGCCTCTGGTGGTGTAATGATTAGCAAGCTCCACTAGCAAACCTACACGAGTGAGTTCGAGTCTCATTGGGTGCCTCTTTCATATGGCGTTGTGCCACATCTAAGCAAAAAGCTTAGTAAATTTCCACAACCCAGAACCTGTCCTAGAAAATGACACTCACAAACTCCTATGGGACTTTGATATACAAACGGATAACCTAATCTCGGTCCGAAGACCAGATCTTATAATAATCAACAAAAAAAAAAAAGAAGAAAATCTGCAAAAGTGTCGACTTTACTGTTCCGGCAGACCACAGAATAAAACTAAAAGAATGTGAAATGAGAGATAAGTACCTTGACCTTGCTAGAGAATTGAAAAAACTATGGAACATGAAGGTGACAATTATACCAGTTGTGATTGGTGCTTTTGGCACGGTAACTAAAGGATTATTAAAGGGACTAGAGGACTTGGAAGTTGGCAGCCGAGTGGAAACCACTCAAACGACTGCGTTATTGAGAACGGTCAGAATACTGAGAAGAGTCCTGGAGACTTGAGGAGACTTGCTGTCACTCAATCTCTAGTGAAAGACCATCAGATGTCGCTGTTGTGAACAACTCTAATGAGTAAATAATAACAACAATAAAAGAGAACCTGTCGAATTGTGGACTTTGCCGTCCTAGTGGACCACAGAGAAAAATTTAAAAAAAGCAAAAAGAGAGAGAAATACCCAGATCTTATTAGAGAACTAAAAAAGAACTATGGAAAATGAAAGTGACAGTGATACCAGTTGTAAATGGCGCACTTAGAACAATGCCCAAATGATTGGTTATGGGCCTGGAGGACTTGGAAATAAGAGAACAAGTAGAGACCATCCAGATTAGAGCCTTGATCAGATCAGCTAGAATACTGAGAAAAGTTCTGGAGACTTGGGGAGACTTGCTGTCACTCAACGCAAGAGAAAAACCATCAGCTAATGCGGATGTGAAAAACTTTCAAAGGAGTAAAATAATAATAATAATAATGTGGAGAAAAAAATGAAACAATTAATCACACACTACGGGAATGCAGCCAACTAGCATGAAAGGAGTACTAGATTAGGCTTGATTGGGTGGGAAAGGTGATCCACTGGGAATTGTGCAAGAAAGTAAAATTTGATCTTACTGCCAAAAAGTATAAGCTCAAACTAGAATTCATTCTAGAAAAAGAAGCGAAAAAATTCTTAAGGATATTGAACTCCATTTGCATCATCTAATTCCGACCAGGAGACTAAACCTCGGGTGAAAATAAAAGAAAGTGAAAAGATAGAAAAATGCTTTGACCTTGCCTGAGAACTAAAGAAAAGCCGTAGAACATGAGGGTGACGGTGATACCATTTGTAATTGGTGTACTTGGAACGTTCCCCTAAAGGATTGGGAAGGGGATCGGGACAGTTAGAAATTGAAGGAAGAACAGAGACCATCCAGACTCCATCATTGTTGAAACCGGCCAGAATACTGAGAAGAGTCCTGGAGACCCTAAAAGACTTGCTGCCACCCAGACTTCAGTGGGAGACTATCAGCAAAAGCTGCTGTGAAAAACTCGCAAAGAATAAACTAATAACCAGAATAATTTGACCATATAACCACATGGTATATGCACAAACCAGAATCTGTCCTGGAAAATGAGACGCACTAAATTCTCTGGGATTTTGAGATACAAACGGATCACCAAATCTCGGCCAGACGACCAGACCTTGTGATTGTCAAAAAAAAAAAAGAAAAAAAAGAACCTGCTGAATAGTGGACACTGCTGTTCCTGCTGACTACAGGGTAGAATTGAAGGAAGGCGAAAAGAGAGATAAATATCAGGACCTTGCAAGAGAACTGGAAAAACTATGGAACATAAATGTGACGGTGATACCAATAGTAATTGGTGTGCTCGGTACAGTTACCACAGGATTGAAAAAGGGACTGGAGGACTTGGAAATAAGAGGACGAGTGGGGACCATGTAAACTACAGCATTGTTGATATCCGCCAGAATCCTGAGGAGAGTCCTTGAGACTTGCGGTCAGTCAAACACCAGTAGAAAACCATCAGCTCATGCTAGTGTGAAGAACTCTCAAATGAATAGAATAATGAGTTTAGCTGTAGGAGGACAAACCGTTTGTGAAATCTCTTTGTGAAAATTCTAATAGGCTTTTTCTGGGGAGACTCTCTTTCTCTACTGCCATTTGTTCAAGCAATTATACTACAGTCATATACTAAAGAAAGGCACAGGGTGTAGAAATCTACAAAATCACAAGAAAAGTTAAACCATCTTATACATATATGTGGATGATATCAAGATCTTTGCCAAAAGGGAAAAAGAACGAGAAACATTGATACAAACTTAGAGCCAGGATATAGGTCGGTTGGTTGGTCATTGTTTTTAGGCATATCAAAACTTGTAGGTTATATAAAGCTAAGCCATGTTCATTTATATATATATATATATATATATATATATGATTTGAGAGCACTTTTTTGAAAGAGAGATTTTTTGTTTGCACACAGTTAAATGATTTGAAGTACTATACAATTATTTGTTTGCACACTGTTATATGGTTGCAAGTATTGCTATTTAACATCAGTTATTCGATTTATCGTATATTTCTATCTAATACAAAAGATTTGAACACAGCTGCATAAATAACTGATAATGATTAATAAATTATTGAACGGTTTTATTTCAGAGTAGACCTGAGAGTACTTGACACTATCCACACTCCAGGACTGGAGTCTCACCCTTCGATGCAGTGTTGAGTAATACCCAAGACACTCAAAGAGTTATTTTTCTCAACGCGTTTGGCTCATAGCCACCACCTTCTTGTACATTTGAAATAAGAAGGTGAATATTTGTTTGCCACAAGAACAATCGTATAAGTTTTAAGGCTTCACATGACCGGATCAGACCAATCCGATCGGCTGTCTAGTCCAATAAAGGCCAAAATGTAATCTTGCTCAGTCAGCCAGGGCTGGGGGTTTCCTCGTGGTGTAATGGTTAATGCAATAGACTGCGGAATCGTAGTAAGCGAATTCGAACTCCAGTCGCGCTATTACGTTCACTTTCGGACAAATACCGTTGGGAAAGGTACGAACCCCCTTATCCTCCCAGCTATGGGTTAAATAGTACCACTACTCTTCTTCTAGAATAACTTTGGCATTAAATAACCTACAAAGGTTGATATGCCATTAAACAAAGAAACCAAACTAAATCAGCTAGGGCTGTAGAAAGTTTGAACTTTGAAGAATATGGAGCACTCCTTTATTGCCATTATTCCCAGTTCCACTCTGTCCCGGAGAGGTAGCACCTGACAGAATCCTATCTATGGATCAAATAGAACTAAACTGTGTACTTAGGCTAAAGTGAATTGCTTGAAATGAACTGTTTTCATATTGAAATTGTAGATACTCAAGACACTCAAGAAATGTACATTATTTATTTTGTAAAAGAATTTTTTAATATTTATAGAAATGGATTTGGCTTTAAATAACTTACAATGGTTGATATGCCATAAAATCAAACCAAACCAAATCAAAGTGAAATCTTGCTGATCGCGAGACTTCTTTGGCTGACAGGTCACCGTTACTCAGCCACTAGGATTCCGTCCTCAAGTATTACTACCCCCCCACGACCAACAGGTGATCTCGTTGGGTGGGGAGAATCTTACCTCTCTGCAGGGCAAAAGTCGATCTATTCAACAGCCCCAGTCAAAAGGGTGGTAGGATGTAGGAATGGAATTTTAGATTGAATATGTGTTATGCTGGTAATGAAAAGGATAAAAAGCGAAATAATGAAAAGAATAGAACTACCAAATCAAGAATGCCTGAGAAGACTTGGAGAAAAAGAAAATTACAAGTGAATATTGGAAGTGGAAACCATCAAGCAGAGAGGTGTCCTCGTGGTGTAATGGTTAAAGCGATGGACTGCGGAATCGTAGTAAGCGAGAAAAATATGAACCCCTTTATCCTACCAGCTATGGGTTTAATAATACCACTACTGTTCTTCAAGGAGAATAGCTTGAGCATTAAATGACCTAGAAAGGTTGATATGCCATTAAACAAAGAAACCAAACGTTGGGAAAGGTATGAAACCCCGTATCCTCCCAGCTATGGGTTATAGTACCACTACTGTTATTCTAGGAGAATAGCTTAGGCATTAAATTGCCTACAAATGTTGATATGCCTTTAAACAAAGAAACAAAACCAAACCAGCCTCTTATTACTTAGAATATCTGGAATCTTTATTTTTGCCCCAATTCTTAAAGGGGGTGTCCTTGTGGTGTAATGGTTAAAGCGATGGACTGCAGAATCGTAGTAAGCGAGTTCGTACTCCAGTCGTGCTATTACGTTCACTTTCGGGCAAATACTCTTGAGAAAGGTATGAACCCCCTTATCCTCCCAGCTATGGGTTAAATACTACCACTACTGTTCTTCTAGAAGAATGGCTTTGACATTACATTACCTACAAAGGTTGATATGCCATTAAACAAAGAAACCAAAACATCAAACATACAGAGATGAAAAAGTTAGAAAAGAATTCGTCAAAAGAACTAGAAAACCTCTTCAAACCAAATTCTGCAGCAAAAATCTCATTAAAAAATATTCACCGGGGCAGCATCCACTATCTAAGATAATATAGATCCTTCTTAAAATACATACAACAAAGGAATTCAGACAAATGATTTCGGTTTCTTTGTTATCTAACCCATAGCTGAGAGGATAAGGGGGTTCGCCCCTCCCCAAGGATAATTGCCCGAAATATGAACCTAATAGCGCGACTGGAGTACGAACTCGCTTACAACGATTCCGCCGTCCATCACTTTAATCATTACACCACGAGGAAATCTCCCAGACAAACTGACCAAATGACAAGAAAATATATGACAATGAACAAGCCCTCACACATGAGAGGTTGCATAGATAGATTTTATATGTCAAGAAAAGGGGGAAGAAAACTAAACACTATTAAGCATTGCATTGTTGTATCAACTCAAGGAATCCTGAAAAATTGACTACACGACTTGAGGGGACTTGCTGTCACTCAGACTCCAGTGAAAACTCATCAGTAAGATCAGATTTTAAAAACTCAAAATAATAATAATAATAATAACTGGGAAATATTCGGCTGACGATGGTACTAATTCGTAGTTGGTGCGCTTGGAACGGTGTCCAAAGAACTGGGAAGGGAATTGGACTATACCTTTTCCAGTTCAAAATGGGAATAGTTCAGTTCAAAATGGGAATAGTTCATTTCAAAATGGAAAAATTATTATAAGTATAAATATAAAAAAGCTGCAAAGAGACAATATGGGGGTCCAGTTGTGATGGTTGTTGACAATGCCCCATGTCACTCAAACATTGAAGAAGTTTTTAGTGAAGAAGAATTTCTAGGATGTGAAGTGCTTAGGTTGGGACCATACAGTCCAATGTTTAATCCAATTGAACAAGTATGGTCTTTAATCAAATCTTACGTCAAGAAGGAATTGGCTGCTAAAATTGTGAGTATTCTTGCAATGGACAGAAGAGATGGCTTGTCAGTTACTGAACAAAGGGCAAGAGCTTTGACTTCATTAATTAAGGAAGAATTGGGAAGGGTTACACCAGAAGTATGCAATCGTTTCATAGCTGGAATTCAATTTAAAATTCCTGCAGCTGTAGCATTAGAAGATGTTGTGTTCTAATAAATGACTTGAAGAATTTTTTTTATATTATAAAATGTTAATTTTATTGCTAAAATAATCCATAAAATATTTTTTATATTTATACTTATAATAATTTTTCCATTTTAAACTGAACTATTCCTATTTTGAACTGAACTATTCCCATTTTGAACTGAACAACTCCCATTTTGAACTGAACAACTCCCATTTTGAACTGGAAAAGGTATAGTTTGAAAATAAAAAATTAACCGACACCATTCAGACAACTCCATTGTTCAAATCGGCCAGAATACTAAACAGATTTGAGGAGACATGCTATCTCAAACTCCAATGAAATCCCAACAGTTAACGCTGGTGTGAGAAGCTCACAAGCAGTAATATACTAATTCGACTACTACTACAGATAATAATTATAATCAGGAAATTTAAGATTACCTAATCCAAGCCAGCAGACCAAACCAAGTGATTGTCGACAAGGGAGGGAGAACCTGCCGAATAATGAACAGAGTAAACACCAAATAAAAAGAAAAGAAAGATAAGTTCTTATACTATACCAGAGAACTAAAAAAATCTATGGAATACGAGAGTGACGGTGATACCAATAGTAATTGGTGCACTCTAAATGATCCCCAAAGGTTTAGTAAAAGGGCTGGAGAAGTTGGAAATCAACAGACAAACCAACACCATCCAAAGTAGAAAATTACATAGATCAGCCAGAATAATGGGAAAAGTCCTGGAAATATGAGGAGGCGTTTTGTCTAACATACTTCAGTGAAAGGCCATCACCTAACGCTTGTGTAAAAAACTTGCAAGGAATAATAATAATAATAATTATAATAATAATAATAATAATAATAATGCTGTCTCGGTTGACCATAGACTAAACTGAAAGAACGTGAAAAGAAAGATAAATATCTCGATCTTGTTAGAGAACTGAAAAAAACTATGGAACATGAAGGTGACGATGACACCAATCGTGATTGGTGCTTTTGGTACAGTAACTAAAGGATTATTAAAGGGACTGTAGGACTTAGAAGTGGGCGAACGAGTGGAGACCATCCAAACTACAGCATTATCAAGAACGGACAGAATACAGAAGACTTGAGGAGACTTGCTGTCACTCAAACTCCAGCGAAAGACTATCAGCGTTAGCCTATGTGAAATCTCTAATGAGTAAATAATAATAATAATAATAATAATAATAATAATAATAATAATGATGATGATAATAATAATAATAATAATAATGAAATTATTTTTCCTAAAATTATCATTTTTATGAATAAAAGTTTTCGTTTTCGGTTGGTTACGTCTTTTTTTTATCCCTTTTGCCTTTGATTTATTTCACTTTCAAATCTCATTTTATTTCTTTTTTTAAAGGTCTCTTTTTTAATTTGGGTTTTTCATAACAAAGCCGATACCGTGCCCTCACAACCGCCATCAATCACGACGTTTTTGATAATTGAATTTACTAAAATTAAATTGAATTAAATTATTGAATCATTCGTGAAAATCAAAAATAACAGCTAATTTCGAAGAAGAAAAAGGATAGAATCGAATTTTAATGACACATGTTTTCTCTTTTTTTTTTTTCACTTTCATCGTCGAACGGACGTATCTATCAATCTATCTTTCTGTCTGTCTGCTCATATATATATATATATATATATATATATATATATATATATATATATATATATATATATATATATGTATAAAGCTATCTTAATCTTCTCGTGTCAATTTATCTATCTATATATCATACACTTTCTATTCATACCTATCTGTCTATATCAGTCCATTCATATCTATCTATCTATCCATCTCAGTCTGTACATATCTATCTATCTATCTATCTATCTATCTATCTATCTATCTATCTATCTATCTCAGTCTGTACATATCTATCTATCTATCTATCTATCTATCAATCTACTCATATCTGTCTATCAACATTTATTTACTCCAATCTGTCTATGCCAGTCTTTTCATATCTGTCTATACTAAATTGTACCCCATATATATATATATATATATATATATATATATATATATATATGGGGGGTATGCGTGCCTTCGTGTGTGTGTGTGTGTGTGTGTGTGTCTTTTCATATCAATCTCAGACTGCTCATATCAATCTAACTTTGTCTACTCACAACTACCCCACCTCTCTCTCTCTCTCTATCTATCTATCTATCTATCTATCTATTTCAATCTGTTCCTATATGCCAAAATATGCCACTTATTCTCTTTCCCTCTGTCCCCTATGTGTTTATATATGCGATAGTTAAATTGATATATATATATATATATATATATATATATATATATATATAGATAGATAGATAGATAGATATTAACTAAAACTAAGGATGATGAATAGAAGATGTGAGAGACAGGCACTACAAAAAACTGATCCGTACGAATCAATGTATAATAGCAACATTTTTTTCAAAGCGACTGAAATTATATCAGTAACTTTCAAAATCCAGCTTTTCCTGTAAGGCAAGAAACCGGTGATTTCTTTTATACTCCTTGCTCTCTTCGCATCTGTCCCTTGTTGGTTTTTACATTCACTTAATCGGAGTGTTAAAGTTTGTTGTGAAGGGAGTTTCTCACATCGACGCTGGCATTGTTAAAAGAGTGATTTTCAGGGCAGTTTAAATTTAATAACTTTTCAATCGAAATGAAATATTTGCTGTCACGAATCTCTCTCCACTCTGTTCATATCTTTTAACTTTTTCTTTTTTTCTTATTCTTTCTTTTTCCTTTTTTTTTTTTTTTTTCATTATATTTTTCTTCTTCTTTTCGCTCTTCTTTTATCGAAATGAGTCATGTGCGGAATTTAAATTGATGTCTGAAGTTTTTTTAAAAGGATGACCTTCGAATCAAGGCCCAACAATAAATCTATTGCCAACGTCAATAGATTTGTAAGTATAATGTAATTTATATTTAGGAATTAGAAATTTAAAAAGAAATAATGTCGAATATATAATTCTAATACTAAAATATGATATTTTGATTTCTATTTTCGTCCACACACACACACACACACACACACATATATATATATATATATATATGTATATATTCATAATTATGGTTAAAGATCACGGAATTTTCCTTTTTTTTATCTTATATTTTTTCTATAGCTTCCTCGCTGGTTTATTTGAATCAGGGTCCTATTGATACAGAAGTTATCCCAAGTTCTGCTGCCAACCACATTCGATAATATCGATTGATCGATTTCATTGGAATTTTTGTAAGTTTTTTTTTGTTTTTGTTTTTGCTTTTTATAGTTTATTTGCAATATTTATTTCATTATAAGGTTGTATTATTGGTAGGGGTACTTTAGTTAGCAGGATTTTAGCATATTACTGCCATTGGCTAAATGAATAGAGTGTTCGCCAATGGACTGAGAGAGAAGGGTTCAATCCCAGGTCGAGTCATACCAAAAACTCAAAAAATGGTATTTGATGCCATCTTGCTTAACACTCAGCATTATAAGGTAAGAATCAAGGGTAAAGTGGAGCAATCCAGGAAATGGAGTAGCTCCCTCCCCAACAGCTCTGTATAGTAGTAATTGAAAAGGTGAACCTTCGGGTCACCCTCGACAAAGGTCGCCAACTTTTCTTTTTTGTTTTTAGTGTTGAAGGCTATTTTATTTTTGTTGGTGTTTAACAGAATTAATTATAAATTATTGGTAAACTATAGACGATATATATATATATATATATATATATATATGTGTGTGTGTGTGTGTGTGTGTGTGTGTGTGTGTGTGTGTGTGTGTGTTTAGAAAGAGTGTGCAACATCGATGATATATCACATATATCTAATGTAGGACGTAGATCATATGTAGCTACGTTTCCACTAATATATATATATATATATATATATATACCCTCAACTTTAAAAGTAAATTCCCCTTCCGATATAAAAAAGCAATTATTAATAACCTAATATCCAGTACAAAACAAATATCCTCCTCCAAAAACAATATTTTACAAATATATAAATAACATAAAACAAACTCTCATCAATAATGGGTTCCCTAACTATATTGTTGATGAACAAATTAAACGTATGATTAAAAATGTTAGCCAACAAAATAAACAATGTCACACTCCACCCAGTCAACGAACATTTATCAAACTTTTCTCCCGCAATCAAATGCACTATAATTATAAATTACATGAAAATATATTAAACACATTGATTCAAAGAAACATACTCCCCACTAATCCGAATAAAAAAATAAAATTTATCATATACTACAATAGATATAAAACATCCAACTTAGTCATTAAAAATAATTCCTTTCTCTCGATTGGAGATTGTATCTCTGAAAACAACAATATATACGTCGGTTTAACCTCAACTACGCAATGGAGAAGACACACAATGCACCTTTCTGATACTAGTTCCATATCACAACATCTACAAACATTCATACCCAACAACTGAATTTCGGAAGATTCTGCCCAAAATTAGAAAAAAAAATAATAAGCAACAAGTACATATTTTCGAGGCACTACATATTAGGAACATACAACCTAAACTTAACAGAAATAATTTTGAAACCAGTGCTAATGTACTTAGATGTCTTTAGCTTCTGACGCTATTTATAGAAATGAATTTGAAAAGTAAACGCCACACAATACAACAGTACAAACGCTCATTCTTACAAAGAAGTAACATACATACAAATATTACATCACTTTTGGAATACATCCGCCCCTGATGAAGGCCCAAAGTTGGGAAATAACTAATGATGGAAGGTTTATCAAGTAATTCCTGCCGAATATCATAAGATTAATACGGCAACTCGAGAGGATTAACAAAAATATGTAGACAAAATATATATATATATATATATATATATATATATATATATATATATATATATATATTTCTTTAAGAAAAAACAACGAAACCAATCACAAAGGATTATAAATTTATTTCAATCCTGTTACGCATTTTTGAAATTTCCAAATTCATTCATGAATAATTTCTTGTCCTGATGGAATTACTCCTAACTCCGGTTTAACTGGACTAAGTATACTATATATATATATATATATATATATATATATATATATATGTGTGTGTGTGTGTATATATATATATATATAAATATATATATATATTTAAACAAGTATATATATATATATATATAAAGTGTATATATATAAAGACTATGTATATATAAAGATGATATATATACATAAATCTACACACACACACACACACACATATATATATATATACATATATATCCAAAAGAAGATGCAAAGCGGGAAATATGTGTGAAGCAGAAGTGTATATAATAATAAAAACCTAAATACAAAATGTATAATGTGGACCAATTCTTATATATAATTGAGATCTCGGCGGCCGTTGAACGGATGTATGTAAACAATAGTAATTGATTCATAACCGTTTAAAATGTACTTCGTAGCTAATATCTCCTCGTGGCTAAATGGTTAGCAGCTTTGGCTTGGCGTTTGAGTCAACCGGGTTTCGATCCCAGCTACGGGGAGATACTGTCTAGCCACACTGATGAGTTCTGATAGAACGACACAGATCTGTCTGTGGATGACTATATATATACTTAGGTAGGAAATTATTATCTAAACCGGTTTGGTTAAATATCTTCAAGGGAATGTTCAAGTCTTCTCACACCTTTTCTTTCTTCTGGGTCAAGATAAGATTTGAACATCTTCTCTTGAAGACTTTAAAAAAGAAACAATCCACAGTATTCAATCAAACCTGTTTAGATAATATATATATATATATTCCCCAGTACAATGTATATATGTATATGTATATTCATCAGTACAATATATTTCGTTAGGAAACTACAGAAAAAATTCTTATCAGTTTTTGAATAATTTTTTTTCTTGCATTTTTATGAGATTTCTCTAGTTTTGTTAAATCTTATCAAGCATCTAGATTAAAATAGATATCTCAATAGAAAACTTCTCATCAAAAATAAAAGAAAGACGAAAATAAATCCCATACAAAACCTACAAATATTCAAGACCTCACAACAATCTAGACAACAATATCTCGTATATTAAGAAAATCAATTTGAATTATAACAATCTTCTCCAAATTGAAAAACACATTTTTTCCTCATAACACACCATGATTTTAATAGAGGCATTAATTTTGCTATCATAGAAAAGACTGAATAACAATTTCCAAAAAGAACATCAATTCTAGAAATCTATGAAGATAGACAGGTGTCACATCTTAAAACAACGAACAATAATAGTTGTCTAAATTTCTGAGACGAAGCTTGTTGATTTTTATCATTAAGGGTTTTCGGACTATTGTCTTCATCTTTATTGTTATTTCCACAACGTTTCGGCCGATATGTCCTCCGGCCTTCTTCTGGTGTTTACCACAGTCAGCTGAAGAAAGCATGTGAAGTTGCTTTAGGCGTTGGTTCCCCAAGCTTCTAAGGAGATAATCAGCTGGAGGTTGCTGGTTCAATCCTCACTACAGGTGAGTTACAATACAGGAATACTTCACACTTGTACCCGGTTATGGCTAACGGAATTGGAACAGGCGACCCCCATGGATTCAATAAAGGACGTAGTTCGAAGTTCCGTGAAGGTTCCCGAGTTCGACAACCACCTGAAGAATGCCGGAGCACATATCGGCCGAAACGTTATGGAAATAACTATAAAAATGAAGGCAATAGTCCGAAAACCCTTAATGATAAAAACGAGCAATAAATCAAATAAGCCAAGGCTATTACGCTAAAATACCTAAAATGATTTAAAATTCTTTAATAAAATTTGGTTTCTGTTCATTTTGAACTTACTGCATCAGTTTTCATGAAATTATCAAAAATCTGCAAATATTCATAAACACTTGCAAAAGTCCAACTTTCATCCCCAGGTGAATCCAATCCTTTTGAATTCACAAGACTTTTAGTCTTGTTACATAGTCATTCCTGATGAAATAATTACCAAAACGTTCGAAATTTTAAATATATATGTAAGGTGGTTTAATCTAATGGTATATAAAACCTTGATGGTTATTCAATTCGAATTCCTGTTCACATTCTCAAGTAAATACTTAGTAGATAACATTTTTTAAACGAACCAAAAGCTCATTTGTTTGCACATAGTTAAATGATTTTAAGGATTGCTATCTAAAAGTAATAATACAAATAAATAGTTGTCAAAGCTCCAAGACTGTGTCCTCACCATCAGATGGTTTAATGCCATATACTGGACACTCGTTGTTGGGGTCTTACCACTCTCCAGATAAAATTTCGGCTGGGATGTACATATATGTATATATATATATATATATATACTCAGAAAGAAAGTTCATATATATATATATATAGTCATCAACAGACAGATCTTCAAGTTGCCAATATATATATATATATATATATATATATATATATATATATATATATATATATACTGGGGATGCTGGTTCGATCTCCAGTAGTGGAGATTACGGTACGCACTGTTGATGAGACCCAATAAGGTCGAAACAGCTTTTCAGTGTTCCGTGTGTAGCATGTGGGTGTTTGCTAGATTTTCTGGGCATGGTAATTTAATTAATACACATATATATATAAAGTTGGCAACTTGAAGAATACCATTTTAATAGCTACTACACCGAGGTGTAGGGAAGGGTGCAACTCCTTTCCCTGGATTTTACCACTTTACCCTTGATACGTATCTTATAGTGCTTAAGGTTAAGAAAGGAGGTGTCAAGTAGATTTTTTAGTCTTTGGCATGACTCGACCAGGGATCAAACCCCGGTTTCCTGGGACATTGCTGAACACTTTACCCACTAGGCCAATATATATATATATATATATATATATATATATATATATATATATATAGGTATTATTCGGTCCAGTTAAACCAGAGTTGGGAGTAATTCCTTCAGGACAAGAAAATCATTCAGGAGCTGAACATTTAAATTTTCCTGGTGGAGAGCTCAGTGTAATTTCTTTACAGAGCAAATATTTCTTTAAAGAAATGTAATTTTTTACAGAGCAATATTTCTTTAAAGAAATATATATATATATATATATATATATATATATATATATATATATATATATATATAGGTAATATTCGGTCAGGTTTAAAAGTTTGGAGTAATTCCCTCAGAACAAGAAAATCGTTCAAGAGCTGAACATTTAAATTTTCCTGGTAGAGAGCTCAATGTAATTTATTACAGTGCAATATATCTTTAAGAAAAAAACAAAAGACCGGTTAATTCATGCTTATAAATTTATTCATGATTATAAATTTATATATATATATATATATATATATATATATATATATATATATGATGTTTGACACATCTTGACACATCTTGACTTGTGAAAAATATAAAAGATGTGGAAGATGATAAGGTCGGTAGACATTTGTAGGTCATTGAATTATAACCAGATGACATACGCTTGTACGATAATTATGACATTTTCTTGGTTTACGTTGCAACAGCCCAATGACTAGAAAAACCAGATAATTATGGTGAATATGAAAATTGCAGGTTTTATTTAAGAGATCTTTCTCTTAGACTTTTCCAGTTAGAGGATATCAACAAAACTGCAGTTTTGATGCTGGAACTTGTTTCTTGACTTTTAATTTTGGAGTTAACCACAGTTTTTTTTTATTGTATTGAACTCCCTTCTACCATATATATATATATATAACCATATGTATCAGAATCATAATTTTGTAAGAATCCACTGAAAGAATATTTTAACTATTTTTAGTTATTTTTTCTCTCCGTTGTGTTATGGCTATGGAGGCGCCAGCTGAAATAAATTTATAATAGCCCAGTAACGTTCCCTTGAATTTTTTCCAATTATATGAATTAGCTCTGTATTAAATTCATAAATCAATATATTAATTATTATACATTGAGCACTCCTGGAGATTTATAGGAATATTCTTATATATTCTCAAATAGAATCATTTCCAACTCATCTTCTTTAGATATATATATATATATATATATATATATATATATATATATATATGGGGGGTATTTTTTCATTTGATCCTTCTTTCTTTTTATCTTCTTTCTTTCTATCTTTCATTCTTTATATATTTTCTTTCTTTTTTCTTTCTTTTTTACTTTCAAGTTATTTGTTTCTCACCATTTCTTTTTTTTTCTCTTTCCAATTTTCTCTTTTTTCAATGTTTTCTATTATTTTTCTTTTTTTTTTCATTATTTCTTTTTTTCTTTCATTGTTTCTTTCTTTCATTTTTCATTCCGTTTCTTTTTTCATTTCTTTGTTTTTTCTTTATATCTGTTTTTTCGTTACTTTTTTTTTTCTATCTCTTTTCTCTTTCTTCCACTTTTTATATATGTTAATTCTCTCATGATTTCTTTCTTTCCTAAAACAATTGACAAAAGAAATATTTTGTTTGTTTTTATGTATTAAATAAGTTTAAAATGACATCAAAACGTATGTAAATGTTTTTACACTTTATGAAGAAGATTCGCTGTGACAAACGTGAAATACTGAGTAGCAAGTGGCTT
This sequence comes from Sepioteuthis lessoniana, assembly GCA_963585895.1. Taxonomy (NCBI): domain Eukaryota; kingdom Metazoa; phylum Mollusca; class Cephalopoda; order Myopsida; family Loliginidae; genus Sepioteuthis; species Sepioteuthis lessoniana. The sequence continues at coordinate 59,482,560 of OY757942.1, read as the reverse complement.
TTTGTCGCTTTATTTTATTTGGTTTCTTTGTTTAATGGCATATATATATATATATATATATATATATATATATAGTGGTCTTATCCACGAAACTAATATCATCAATTGCTAATCCTCTTTCTTACTATTAAAGATAAATAACAGAAACGAGATACAAAAAAAAATAAAAAGATAAAAAGATTGAAAACCAATGGATATAAAATTTTTGAAATTATTTCTGACTCGGTTCTCTCTCTTGTCACGTGTAGATTTAGTTGTTGTGATGTAATAAGTTCACTCTGAAGATATTATCTCTTTAACAAAGTATATCTATCTGATATTCCATACCGCCTCTTACCTAACTCCATCTCTCTCTCTCTCTCTCTCTCTCTCTCTCTCACACACACACACACACACACACTCACACACACACACATATTCTATTCGTCTAATTGCTGAAAACCAAGAGATACTCAGTAAAATAATCTGTACATAGACAACATATTCTTCTAGGTTAATATAACTGCAAAGTAACCATCAATATTTTTTTCATCATACAACGTGTGAAAGCACGTGCGATACCCTGACCTCATCAGCCGCAAACCAGGGTGATAACACAGTTTCGGTAGCTCAAGGTGGTACTGCTGCTCCTGGCGCTGCCAAGCAGCTTTTGGAATCTTATAATATCAATGATGTCACAAACGTATGACTCAATCTTTATCACTTGAATTAGGTTTTTCCTGAATAAAAATATATAGAGAGAGAAAGAGATGTAAGTTCTCATGACGCAGTGGCTAAGGTGCTCGTCTATGACATCGTTGTAAGTGAGTTCAAACACCAAATCTTTGTATACGTTGATAAAGAAACTTTGGCTTGGTTTCGGCGTTAAGTAAATCATAGATTCTTTGTCGTTGCTTTCCTTGCTCACTCGTATTGGGATGAATTTTTTTAAGTGATTGAATTAGAAAGCAAATCATGAAAATTTAGATTCACAGCGTTTTTTTTTTTTTTTTTTTTTATTCGTTTTGCTTTCTTTTTCGTTTTTTGTTGTTTTTCTTGTCTAAAAAACGTTTTAAGAATTATTCCATGTTTTGCTTTCACAGCCCCTATATATATATATATATATACGAGGATCATAAAATAAGTTTCCAGACTTTTTTCTTTTGGGCACTTTTATTGATAGTACACACATGAAACTCTACCCCCCTTCGAAGTAATCTCCGGCTGCAATGCACTTGTTGTACCGTTCCAACAACTTCTGGAAGGCCACATGGAAGCCCTCTTGTGTGAGCCTGTCAATGACCTTCGTCACAGTCTCTTTTATCTCCTCAATTGTCTCATAACAACAGCCTGTGAGCTTAGGGAATAACCAAAAGTCACAGGGAGCAAGGTCTGGACTATAAGAAGGCTGAGGAATTGTACTGATGCCCATCTTGGTCAAATAGTCTTTGACAAGGATGAAGTTGTGGACTGGTGCATTGTCCTGGTGGAAATACCACTGACCCGATTTGAAGAGTGCTGGCCTCTTCCCTAGGAATCTCTTCCTGAACTCCCTTAAAACCTCAACATAGTAACCCTAACCCTAACCCTTTGGCCAATCAACTGTCGTGTATTGACTTCCTTACTCCTTCCACACCTTTCCTTATCCCTCACAGACTCCCTGCCTTCCTTGAATCTCTTATGTCGCTCAAAAACTGATGCTCGATTCATGCAAGATGCTCCATAAGCAGTCTGAAGCATTTCATACGTTTCTGTGGCATTTTTTCCAAGTTTAACACAGAATTATATTGCATATCGTTCTTCTAAAGTGTCAGATTGCATTTTTGAAATTCACCAACAGTGACAATCAGGTTTTAGTAGGGTATATTCCAATTGCTGCTGTAGCCGTTCATTTGAACCTGAAATCATATTTACCCAACCCCTCCGCTTGGACAGGATATGACACAAGGTCAATTTTTAAGCGGAGTTTAACAGGTTTCAATTCAGAGTTTTCCTTCTCCTAGACTAGTTGCCTCACCAAGACTAAAGAACCTAGTCTGCCCTACTATTTACCCATAGTTGGAGGAGAATAATTGGATTCATACTTTTCCGAAGGGTATTAGTGCTATGTGAAATGCAATCAGTCCAGGATTTGAACTCGTGTCGCCGTATCCAATTCCTGCGACGATAAACATTGCACCACGGGCACCTCCTGAAATCATAAAAACTTGTCAGTCACCTCATAAGATGTATAGCAATAACATAGTGAATTTTCAAGAGTCTACGACAATTGTAAATGGCTGAACAAAAAAGTCTGGAAACTTATCGCATGCACCTCGTATATATATATATATATATATATATATATATATATATATGTATATATATATATATATATATATATATATGCAAATTTCATTAAACATAATAGACATTTTATGCCTACATATTCTCTTTTGGATCCGTTCGAATTCCCGTATTACTTTTATCGTATTCGGGGGGAATTGATTTAGGTATTGTCCATAGTTGTATGTATCCCTAGTACTTTCTGCCCGACTTTGGGCCATCATCAGGGGAGGATCTATTACAAAAGTGATGTAACTTTTGTTTTAGCAAATTACTACTGTGTAAGGACGTCTTTGCCGTTGAAGATTATGGCGTTTTCTTTTAAATGTAATTCTGTAAATAGTGCCAGTAGCTAAAGACATTTAAGTACATTAGCACTGGTTTGAAAATTAATTCTATTAAGTGCTGGTTGCAGGTTTCTAATATATTGTGCTTCGAGAATCTGAAGTTTTTGTTTATTATTTTGATGTTCGAGTATTGTTGTGTTGTTGGTGAGAATTTTTCGTAGTTGTGTTGTTGGGAATTAATGTTTTTTTAAATGCTGAGCTATTGAACTTGTGTCAGAAAGGTGCATTGTAAGTCTCCTCGACAGGGTAGTTGAGGTTAAACCAACATATATATTAATATTATCAGAGATACAATCTCCTAAGGGACATTTAGATTTATATATAACGTTGGTTTTTTGCAACACCCCAATCGAGAGAGAGGAATTATTTCTAATGACTAAATTCGAGGTTTTAAACTTATTATAATATATAATAAGTTTTATTTTTTATTAGGATCAGTGGGGAGTATGTTTTTGTGAATCAATGTTTTCATTATTAAAGTACTAGGGATACATACAACTATGGACAATACCTAAATCAATTCCCCCCCGAATACGATAAAAGTAATACGGGAATTCGAACAGAACCAGAAGAAAATATGTAGACATAAAATGTCTATTATGTTTAATGAAATTTGCATTAACGAAGAAATGCTGCCTATATATATATATATATATATATATATATATATGCTAATCATGACTCATGTATATATCAACGTATACGTAGATTTGGTTGGTTGGTCGGTTGGTTGGTTTTTCTTTTTCTTTTCATGGGTTATTTAATTACAAAGATATCCTAATTAAATAAGAGCTGTGATATAATTTAACTCAGCTGGGAGTTTAGGGGGTTCCTCAGTCGTTTATATATTCGCTTGATAGATAGATAGATTTACGTATTTATTTCGTCTGAATTCTTTCGTGAGTTATTCAATGGTAAAGTCCTCCTTATAGAAGAGCTGTAGTGCTACTATAAAAATTATAGCTGGGTGGGGGTTTCATTCTTTCACTCGGGTTATTGTCTGAAAGTGAATGTAATTGTACCACTGAATATTAGTTGTCTAAATTTCTGAGACGAAGCTTGTTGATTTTTATCATTAAGGGTTTTCGGACTATTGTCTTCATTTTTATTGTTATTTCCATAACGTTTCGGCCGATATGGCCTCCGGCCTTCTTCAGGTGTTTGTCGAACTCAGGAAACTTCACGGAACTTCAAACTATGTCCTTGACTGAAACCACGGGGGTCGCCTGTTCTGATTCTGTTGGCCATAACCGGGTACAAGTGTTAAGTATTCCTGTATTGTTACTCGCCTGCAGTCAGGATTGAACCTGCAACCTTCAGATGATTGTCTCCTTAGAAGCTTAGGGAACCAACGTCTATGACTGTTACCCCAAGTGTCCTGCTGGACAATTCAGAGTCTGACTGCAGGCGAGTGACAATACAGGAATACTTAACACTTGTACCCGGTTATGGCTAACGGAATCATTAGCCTCTGGGTTACGGGGATTTTCTCCTTAGATTTTGAAGTTGGACAAAGAGTACCTTTTAAAGAAAGTCACTCCCACAATAAACTGCTTAAATTTCTTATTAACATTCTTATGTTGTTGTTTCGTTTTATTTCTTATTTATTTATTCATTTATTTATTTATTCATTTATTTGCACATGGTTCTAACGAATGCAAATAATTTTTTAAACAGATCTATTTGACTTATAAACTGGACCCTGAGAGGTACTACCAGAATAGACCTTTTATTTCTTCCACTTTTTTCTTTTCTTTTTTATTTTTCCTTCCCTTTTTCCCCTCCTCTTTTTCTTCCCTTCCTTTTTTTTTTCTTTTCCTCTCTCCTTTTATTTTATTCCTTCATTCATTTTTCAGTTTCTTTCCTTTTTTCTTTATCTTCTTTGTTTTTCTTCCTCTTTTTCTCTTTCCCTCCTCGTTTTTTTCTTTTTTTATTCGTATTCACTCTCCTTTTTCAACTTCTTTCGTTTTTATTTTCCTTTCCCTTTTTCTTTTTCCTTCCTCTTTTTCTCATTCATTCCTCTTTTTCTTTCTCGTTCTATTTTTCTATGATTTTTTCTTTTTCCTTCTTATTTTTTACTGAACTTTTCTTTGTCTTATTTGCCTATGGTTTTCTTTCTTTATTTCTTTCTTTCTTTCTTCCTTTCTTTCTTTTTTGGTTATTTTCTTTCTTTCTTTCTTTCTTTCTTTTCGATTATTTTCTTTCTTTCTTTCTTTTCGATTATTTTCTTTCTTTTTCGATTATTTTCTTTCTTTCTTTCTTTCTTTCTTTTTCGATTATTTTCTTTCTTTCTTTCTTTCTTTCTTTTTTGATTATTTTCTTTCTTTCTTTCCTTCCTTCCTTCCTTCCTTCCTTCCTTCTTTCTTTCTTTCTTTTTTTGCTTCTTTTTTCTTTTATTTCATTTTTTTTCTTCCTCTTCTTTTAAATTTCTTACATTTTTATTTATTCATCTCCTCTTTTATTTTTCATTTTATTGAATTTTTCTTCCTTTTCTTCACGCTATTTTCTTCTCCTTTTTTTTTTCCTCTAACATCTTTTTTTCCCGCTTTTACGTCCCGCTTCTTCTTCTTCTTCTTCTTCTTCTTCTTCTTCTTCTTCTTCTTCTTCTTCTTCTTCAGCACATTTCATGCAAGAATCCCCGATCTCACCCACAACTCCATCATGGACTTATTTTTTAATTTATGATTTATTTTCGTGCCTAGCCCTAACCCTTAACGCGAATCATGGACTGTGACGACATTTAGTGGACTCTCATTCTCACCTAACAACGACGTTGCCAACTCGGTCCATACCAGAGAGAAGAAGAAGAAGAAGAAGAAGAAGAAGAAGAAGAAGAAGAAGAAGAAGAAGAAGAAGAAGAAGAAGGCCAGGATTAATCAGCAGAATGGAATCCAAAAGGTCTGAAACAGTTCCAAGAACAGCAGACCCCACAGTCGCATAATCTTCGAACTACACCCAACGTACGAACAGATTGCCTTTAAAATGACCCTGCCAGCAGTCTGTTCTCTCTCTCTCTCTCTCTCGTCTCTCTCTCTCTCTCGTCTCTCGTCTCTCTTGTCTCGCGTCTCTCTCTCTCGTCTCTCTCTCTCTTTCGTTTCTCTCTCTCTCTCTCGTCTCTCGTCTCGTCTCGTCTCTCTCTCTCTCTCTCTCTCTCTCTCTCTCTCTCTGTGCATATAAGCGAAAATGTTTCTGTGTTCAGGGTGTTCCATCAAGAATGCAACTTCCAATGTTAAGAAAGTGTTGTTTACAAGCACGTAATTCTTAAGTTACAATATCAATCAAATATCGATCAAGTTAATAAAAAGAAGAGTATATAAAAAATTTTAAAAATGCAATGCTTCCTGGCCCGTCTGCTAGGGCTGCAGAATTCACTGACTATATCTCTGCAAAGGAATAAGACAACCCCAACGAATATGACACTAAACAATCTGATTGTAAGGCTTCAGTAATGTTGGAGTTTCGTGGAATGTGGAGTACCCCTTCATTGCCATCGCTCCCAGGCCCACTCTGGCCCAGAATAGCAATACCAGATAGGGCCCTTTCGCTGGGTCAAATAGAACTGTTAACTAATACTAAACCGAATTGTTTGAAATAGAACCGTTTTTACATTTAAATGCAGGTTAACAAAAACTGTTTTTATGCTAAACTGAATTGCTTAAAATACATTGGACTATATTGATTTGTATAATTGCATTGAAGTAGATAGATAGATAGATAGATTGATAGATATGTGTGTGTGTGTGTGTGTGCGTGTGTGTGTGTGTGTGTGTGTGTGTGTGTGCATTTTAAAAATCCATCGTTGACTGAACATCACTAATATCACCCTTCATGGTCCTGATGATGGTTCAGTAGAACCGAAACGTTATAGTGTCGACTTCTTAATAAATCTCTCCTTCCTCTTCGATTACCTTGTTATCAATTTTTCTATATATTACAATCCTTTATTTACTTTCATCCTTTATTTACTTTCATATATATATATAAGTATATATATATATATATATATATATATATATACTCTCATTTATGTACACACAAACACATTAATATTTACATATATATAGATATCAATATATATTTACATATGTGTGTGTGTGTAAATATATATGTATTTGTGTGTGTATGTGACTATATATATATATATATATATATATATATATAAACCTAAATATAATGATAAACGTAAGTATATACATATGAATGTGTATATGTCTTTTTCTTTATCTATATACATATATGTGTATGTGTTTCTGTGCTTGTGTTTCCTTATATATAATTTGATGATAATTCTGGTTGTCAGTCAGTGATATTTGTGACTTTAATTTGAAATTCTAACGAAACAAAAATACGAATTCTCTTCTAAAATAAACAGCCGACCAAATATGAAATTAATGTCCGGAAAACAAAAAAACGTCACTGGAAATAAAGAATAGAAAAATTCACGTCGCTTTTATTATTCTTTAATTAGGAGAAATAATGATCTTGAACTATGAAGACGGTGGAAGGGTAGGTTGAGTTAGTAGCATGACTGACCATACTTTTCCTTCTACGTAGATTTATGTTGAATGAGTGGTAGGAAGTTCACAAATGAATAATAATAATAATAATAATAATAATAATAATAATGATTTTCTGTCACTCAAACTCCAGTGAAAAACCATCAGCTAATACTGATGTGAAAAACTCTAGAGGAGCAAATAATGATAATATTGGAAGAAGAAGAATTTGTCACTCAGACTCTAGTGAAAGACCAACAGTTAACGCTGATGTGAAAAACTCGCTGAGAATAATAATAATAATAATAATAATAATAATAATAATAATAATAATAATAATAGACACAACTGTATCGGCAAGGCGATCCACTGGGAGATGTGCAAGAAATTTAAATTTGACCATACGAACAAATGATATATGCACAACCGACCGGCTGTCCTGGAAAATAACACACATAAACTCCTTTGGGACTTTGACATACACACGGATCACCTAATTTCGGCCAGAAGACCAGATCTTATAATAATCAACAAAAAAAGAAGAGAACTTGCAAAAATTTCGACTTTGCTGTCCCGGCTGACCACAGAATAAAACTGAAAGAATGTGAAAAGAAGGATAAATACCTCGACCTTGCTAGAGAATTGAAAAAACTACGGAACATGAAGGTGACAATTATACCAATTGTGATTGGTGCATTTGGCACGGTAACTAAAAGATTATGAAAGGGCCTGGAAGATTTGGAAGTTGGCGACCGAGTGGAGACCATCCAAACAACATTATTGAAAACAGCTAGAATACTGAGAAGAGCCCTGGAGACTTGAGGAGACTTGCTGTCACTCAATCTCCAATGAAACACCATCAGCTTAAGCTAATGTGAAAAACTCAAAGGAGTAAATAATAATAATGGGAAGAAAAAGAAGAAGAAGAATTTGTCACGTAGACTCTAGTGAAAGACCAACAGTTAACGCTGGTGTGAAAAACTCGCTGATAATAATAATAATAATAATAATAATAATAATAATAATAATAATAATAATAATAATAATAAACACGACTGGGTCGGCAAGCTGATACACTGGGAGATCTGCAAGAAATTTAAATTTGACCATACGAACAAATGATATATGCACAACCAACCGGCTGCCCTGGAAAATAACACACATAAACGCCTTTGGGACTTTGACATGCACACGGATCACCTAATCTCGGCCAGAAGACCAGACTTAATAATAATCAACAAAAAAAGAGAAATTGCAAAAAATGTCGACTTTGCTGCCCCGGTCGACCACAGAATAAAACTGAAAGAATGTGAAAAGAAGGATAAGTACCTCGATCTTGCTAGGGAATTGAAAAAACTATAGAACATGCAGGTGGCAATTATACCAATTGTAATTGGTGCTTTCGGCACAGTAACTAAAGGATTACTAAAGGGACTGGAGGGCTTGAAAGTTGGCGGACGAGTGGAGACCATCCAAACTACTATATTATTGAGAACGGCCAGAATACTGAGAAGAGTCCTGGAGACTTAAGGAGACTTGAGGAGACTTGTCACTCAAACTCCAGTGAAAGACCATCAGCTAACGCTGATGTGAAAAACTCTAATGAGTAAATAATAATAATAATAATAATAATAATAATAATAATAATGGATTTCTGAAAATTCTAGGTTTGTTGTCTGTCAATATGTCAAGAAACAAAGAAAGAAAGAAATGAAAAGAAACTTGGATTGATATTAAAAGAAGGAAAAAAGAAAGAAAATATCGGGGTCACTGGTAACATATTCTTTTTTTGTGGTAGTTAAACCATGATCCGGGCTCTGTTTACAAATTTTACAAACAACAATTTGTTCGAATCGTTGTCTTAATCATTTTGGCTGTAATGTCTTCCGACCTTCTTTTGTTTTCTGTCACCTCAAGGAAACATTAAAACAAATCAAATGTATACACTTCGTGGGGATAATTGTTCTCACTGCACTGTCTTATTAGGGACTTTCGGGGTCGCAAGAATTGTCGATTCTTTTTTTAATTGTCCACGCTAGAAAGGGTCCAGAATACAACACACAGTTCATAAGTCCTTTATTCGAGGTGATATCCTCAACAATTTTCTAATCCAGTCACCTAGCGCAAGAAAATACGTCTACTAAAACTCTACAAAGACGTAAGACCCACCCAACAAAGACTCCTCTGAATTATTATATAAAAAAAACTAATTTATATTTATTCATTATTACATTATATTATATAATAGCTCTAATATTCCTGCCCAGTCGGCTGGGGCTGAAGAATACACAGACTGCACCTCTGCAGAGGGGTAAGACCCTCCTCCCAATGAGTGTTCTGGATATGACACTAAACAATCTGATGGTGAGGTTCCTGTAATACTTGAAATTTGGGGAATGCAGAGCACCCCTTCATTGTCATTGCTCCCAGGTCCACTCTGGCCCGGCGTGGTAGCACCTGATAGGGCCCTATCGATAGGTTAAATAGAACTAACGGCATACTTATGCTAAACTGAATTGTTTGACTAAACTGAATGGCTTGAAATAGAAATTATATTGACAATTAAACCGTACTTACATTTAAACTGCGAGCTCATTCTAAACTGAATTATTTGAAATGGAACAATTTTTTGACATTGAAAGTGTACTTACACTAAACTGAATTGTTTAATATAGAACTGTTTTGACATTTAATTGTGTGTAAACAAAATCTGTACTTATACTAAACTGAATTAGCTAAATTAGAACTGCTTGACTAAACTGAATAGCTTGAAATAAAAATGTTTTTCACAATTAAACTGTACTTACATTTAAACTGTGTACTTATACTAAACTGAATTGTTTGAAATAGAACTATTTTCATAAAAATGGATTTGGCGTTAAGTAACCTATAAAGGTTGATATGCCATAAAATCCAACCAACCAACCAACTCTATCACTGATATTGGGCACTCTCCAAATTATTCCCATTTGATCTGTCACTAACCCAAGCAGATACTGTTGCAATACACACACACACACACACACACACACACACACACACACACACACACACACACATATATATATATATATATATATATATATATATATATATATATATATATAATAAGCAAGATTTTGAATAAACCAGAGCACATTCGTTTATACACAGTTTCAGGAACAGACGCAAATGATTCTATCAAATATTACCCATGTGTGTACTTTGTTAAATTGTTTCAAGTATTGCTATGTAACACTAACAACTAAATTTATCATCTGCCATTTATTTATTCAGTTGATTAGTTACATACAAACACACACACACATACACATATATATATGTAGATATATATACATTCGTATATATAAAAGTAAAGTTGGCGACCGTAGTCGAGGGCGACCCAAAGGCCCCCTTTTCAAAAACTACAACACCGAGGTGTAGGGGAGGGGGCTACTCCTTTTCCTGGATTGCTCCATTTTACCCTTAATAATACCTTTTATTGTTGAGTTTTAAGCAAGGAGGTATCAAGTACCATTTTTAAAGTCTTTGGTATGACGCGATCTGGGATTAAACCCAGGTCTCCCGGACCATTGAGGAACACTCTACACATATATATATATATAAATAAATATATATATATATATGTGTGTGTGTGTGTGTGTGTGTGTGTGTGTGTGTGTGTGTGTGTGTGTACAGTGTTCGTCAATGGTCTGGGAGACCTGGGTTTAATATATATGAAAGTAAATATGGATCTAAATCCGACGTATGAAGAAGGAAAAAAAAAAAACCAGAATAATACAAATAGGTGAATTTATTGTCATGTAAAGCTAACGTTAAACGTTTCGGTTTCAATAACCTTCATCAGGACTTTGATATCAAGAGAATTATTCACACAGCGATGGATGCTTGTCTCTTAAAAAATCCAACATTTTCAAATATCATTCCACGTGTCAAACACGTCCTTAATACTTTCAAATTAAGAACGCTATGTGCCTGTTTGTATCTTTTCATTGTTTATATTTTATTTTTTCCTGTTATTTCGACAAGCATCCATCTACTTCCCCGTTCAACCAAATGTTACCAATTTAAATGTCAATCTGATGCTGACTATGAAGAAAAAAACCATCAAAAGACGAGTGGCAAGAATTACTCGGCATATTTCAAACTTCAGACATAAACACAAAAACGTATACTCATCCGGGTACTCACTGATCAGTTAGTTCGCCATTAAAATTTATCAAAATACACCGACTGCACCTCTGCAGAGGGGTACGGTCCCTCCAAAGAATGTCCTGGATATGGCACTAAACACTCTTAGTGAACATTATCCTGATGAGTTGGGTGCCTTTGATGGTGTAATGTTCAGTAAAGTTTCACGAGTGAACCCATCTCATTGGGTGCCCCATTCATACGGCCTTGTGCCACATCTAAACAAAAAAGCTTAGTAATTTAAAAATTCGACGAGTTCATTTCTGTTTTACACAAGGTTCGGACCAAACACAGTCTTCATATCTCAAAGGCAGTTGTAATCAGTATTCGGCATCCGGCTTTATGTTGGCAAAGGAAACACACCGATAAATACGACTTACAAAGGGATTCAGCATTGTGATTTCTATGGATAATTTTGATCACTTCTAACTTACTTTTGAGATAACATTCATTAACCGTTCAATTCTTTAACTACCGACGTTTACTTTGAAAAATGTCTGTTGAAAGGCACCTCAGGTTTTATTTCAGAATTTATTTTAGTCGAATTCTTATTAAAATCATAATCCTATTCATTTTAAAATTAATACTATATTGAAGGTGTACGGCAAGTCTGTATACCTGCCTACATACATACATACATACACACATGCCTGTATGTATGTATGTATGTATGTAAGTGTGTGTATATGTTTGCGCATATATATATACGTGTGTGTGTGTGTGTGTGTGTGTATGAATTTGTATATATATATATGTATGTGTGTTTCCATATACAGAGGTCTGTGTATATACATATGTGTGTGTGTGTGTGTGTGTGTGAATGTATATATGTGTGCTTGTGTTTCCATATACATATGTGTTGTTTATATATATGTATGAGTGTGCGTGTGTTTTATACGTATGTATGTGTGTATTGTATATATATATATATATATATATATATATATATATATATATATATATGTTTGTGTGCGTGTTATTCATATATATATATGTATATGTATTCATATATATATACATGTATGTGTGTGTATGTGTGTGTGCATGGATCTATTAGGATTCTTGCTCTAAATCTCTTTGCTTTTTTTTTACTCTCTTTGCTTTCTTTCTTCCTCCTTTCCTTCCAATTCGTTAAAACTAATTATAAGCGTCTAACGTAAATCTTTATCGCTTCTCCTCCTCTCTCTCTTTCTCTTTCTCTTTCCCTCTCTCTCTCTCTCTCTCTTTCTCTCTATCTATCGATCTATTTATTTCAATCTCTCTGTTTCTCTTCCTCTCTATATCTCTTTTCATCATTTTCTTTTTTCGTTTTTATTCTCTTCTCTTTCTTTTTTTCCTCTTTTCTTCTTCCTTCCTTCTTCTTTCCCATTTCTTAAAAGCAGATGATAAACATCTGATGTATAGCGCTATCACTTTTCTTTCCTTCTCTCTTTCTTTCTTTCTTTCTTTCTTTCTTTTTAGATTTGATTTTTTTTTTTCCCTTTGATGTGGGGCGTGCGTTTCTAACTCCACATTCAAAACGGAATGGTCCATCATTTATCTTAGGTGATGGCAGGTCATAACATTTAAACGCATGTGTTCATATTTTATTCTATTAATGTTATATAGAAATAAAAATGATAATAATAATAATTACAACAACAACAACAACAATAATAATAATAATAATAATGATAATAATAATAATAATGAATAAATACAGTGTCTGTAATGATGTAGTTTTCGGGGTCATTTTTCGTATTTTTGTAGAAAAATTTATTTATCTTACATGCTTGATACACTGCATAATGCAATGATATTATTAACTGCGAAACTTTTTTTCTTTTCTTTTTAAAAGAATTTAACAGCACCTAACCGAATTCCTTTTTCTTTTTCTTTTTCTTTTTCTTTCGCTTTTTTTTCTGACAAATGTGAGGATATTTTGTGTTCATTCGACTTTTGAGTTTCTGGCTCTTGCCCACCTTCCCCCTCCCTCTCTCTTACACTCTCACTCTCTCTTACTCTCTCTCTCTCTCTCTCTCTTTTCTCTCCGCTATTTTCTCATCCACTTGTGATTCTACCCTTCTTTCTTGTTGATTTAACAAATAATCACTATATGAATTTCATTTTTAAGATTCAGTCAAACGTAAGAACAAAAAGACTCATTATGTCTAATTAGAAACGAGAAAGACAAAGGAAGATGAATTTTTTTAATGTAATTAATCCAATGATTAAAAAAACTTCAAATTCTGAAGTGAATGACCTCTTTTCCCCTTCCCTTTCTTTCTATCTTTCTTTCTTTCTTTCTATCTTTCTTTCTTTCTTTCTTGTCTGGCTTTCATTCTTTTCTAGTTTTAGTCTGTTTCTCTTTGTATTTCTTTCTTTCTTTCTTTCTTTCTTTCATATATTTGTATCTCTCTTTTTTCTATTTCTTTTAAATCATCCTCATCTTTCTTTCTTTCTTTCTTTCACATATTTGTATCTTTCTCTCTTTTATTTCTTTCTTTCTTCCTCATTATTCTTTCTTTCTTTCTTTCTTTCTTTCTTTCTTTCTTTCACATATTTGTATCTTTCTATTTTTTATCCCTTTCTTTCTTCCTCATCATTCTTTCTTTCTTTCTTTCTTTCTTTCTTTCATTTTCCGTCTTTTTCTGTTTTTCTTTTTTTCATTTTCTTTCTTAATTTATTCATTTTTTGAAATTTCATTTTATCGTCTAAATTTGTTTCTCTTTTCATTTCTTTCTTTCTTTCTTTCTTTCTCATCTTTGTTTTTTTTTCTCAGTCTGTTTCTTTCTTTCTTTCTTTCTTTCTTTCTTTATTTATTTATTTATTTATTCTTCATCTTCATTTCTTTCTTTCTTTTTCCTCATCTTCTTTATCTATTTTTCTTTCTTTCTTTTTCTTTTTTCTGTCTTTTTCTATTTCTCTTTTTATGTTATTTTTCTCGTCATTCTTTCTTTCTTTCTTTTTCCTCATCTTCTTTATCTATTTTTCTTTCTTTCTTTTTCTTTTTTCTGTCTTTTTCTATTTCTCTTTTTATGTTATTTTTCTCGTCATTCTTACTTTCTTTCTTTTTCCTCATCTTCTTTATCTATTTTTCTTTCTTTCTTTTGTTTTTTCTGTCTTTTTCTATTTCTCTTTTTATGTTATTTTTCTCGTCATTCTTTCTTTCTTTCTTTCTTTCTTTCTTTCTTTCATTTTATCATCATTATTAGTTTTACTATTCAATATTCACTTTTTTTCTAATCTTTTTTTTCCTTGGTTTTCTAAGTTTTTGACTGTTTCTCTTTTATCTTTGTTTTATTCTCTCTTTCTTTCTCTCCTTTTACTAAATCTCTTTCTCTTTTCATTTATTTATTTGTTTATTTATTCTTTCTTTCTTTTCTCATCTTTGTCTATTTCTTCTTTTTTTTTGTTTCTATCAGTTTTTTTTTTCTTTTTTCTTTTTTCTTTTTTGGTCTTTGTTTATTTATTTATTATTTCTACCCTGTTTCTGGGAGCTTAATAATCGTTAGGGAGGTATTCTCCTCAACCTTAACCTTAGCGCCTGATACTTCTGGCCTTATGCCAAACCAAACTTGATAAAAAATAACTCATAACCTGTTTCTCTTCATTTTGTTTTCTTTTTTTCTATCTCTATTTAATGTTGTTTTTCTTGTTTTTTTTTTGTTTTTTTTTTTCACTTCTTTCTTTTCTACTTTCGAGGCATTTGCTTTCTTTCTTAGTTTTTCTTTCATTCTTTCTTTCCTTTTTTTTCATTTGTCTTCTTTATTCTTTATATCAGTTTTTTTTTTCATTTGATTCTTCTTTCTTTTTATCTTTTTTCTTTCACTCTTTATGTATTTTCTTTCTTTCTTTTCTATTTTCAATGTATTGTGTTTCTTTCATTGGTTCTTTTTTTCTCAGCATTTCTTTCCTTTCTTTTTCCTACTTTCTCTTTTTCTTTTTCTTATAGTCTTTGTATCTTTTTTTCCCGAACTTTTTTTTTATTTTCTTCATATCTTGCTTCGTTCTTTCACTGTATTTATATCTTCTTTATTTCTTTATTTGCTTTCAATTTATGTGTTGTTTTTTTTTTCATTTTTCTTTTTTTTTAATTCTTTCATTCCTTTATTTTTCATTCCGTATTTTTTTTACATTTCTTTCTTTTTTCTTTATATCTGTTTATTTTTCTTTCATTCATTCCTTCTATCTTTCTATCTTTTTTCTTTCTTTCATTCTTTATATGTTTTCATTCTTTAATGATTTCTTTCCTTCCAAGCACTGAAAACAGAAAAAAATATTTTACCAAATTTTATATATTTAAGATAAAAATAACGTCAAAACGTATATAAATCTTTTTACAGTTTATGAGGAAGTTTCGCTGAAAGATTCTTAGTGTCAAACGTGAAAGACCAAGTAGCGAATGACATTTTTTTGCTTTGTATTGTTTGGTTTCTGTGTTTAATGCCATATCAAAATTCATGGGTTATTTAAAGCGAAAGTCATCCTTGAAGAAGGGCAGTGAGACTGAGTAGAGTGTTCGCCAATGGTCTGGGAGACCATGGTTCAATCCTAGGTCGAGTCATACTAAAGACTCAAAAAATGGTACTTGATGCCGCCTTGCTCAACACTCAGCATTATAAGGTACGGATCAGGGTTAAAGTGGAGCAATCGAGGTAATGGAGCGGCGCCCTCCCCTACACCTTAGTGAAGTAGCTATTGAAAATGGAGCCTTCGGGTCACCCTCGACTACGGTCGTCAAATTTACTCAGTTTATTTCAAACAATTCAGTTTAACATCAGTACGCAGTTTAGTTTTATTTGACATATTTTCAAACAATTCAATTTAGCATAAGTACATCATTTAAATTTAAAAACAGTTCTTTTTCAAACAATTCAGTTTAGCATACTTACTCTCTTTAGTAATATTTTACCCATAGATCGAACCCTATCCGGTGCTACAACATGGGGGCGATGGGCCTGGGAGCGATGATAATAAAAAGGTACTCAGCATTTTAATCTCAACTTCTCAACACGATGGTCGGACCCCAACTTCTCAACACCATGGTCGGACCCCAACTTCTCAACACCATGGTCGGACCGCAACTTCTCAACACCATGGTCGGACCCCAACTTCTCAACACTATGGTCGGACCGCAACTTCTCAACACTATGGTCGGACCCCAACTTCTCAACACCATGGTCGGACCCCAACTTCTCAACACTATGGTCGGACCCCAACTTCTCAACACCATGGTCGGACCCCAACTTCTCAACACCATGGTCTCCACTCCAGCTGCAGTATATAGGTTCGAGCTGGTCTCCCTGCTTTTACTAGGCCACGTGTAGGGGTCCATGGGAGTACATCACTAATAAGCTCGTCCCTACTTCTCCAGCAGTGTCCTGTATGTCAGGTTCCTCTATTTTGGATAGTTTTCTTGACGGGTGGTAGGTAGCCGTACAGCTGCTGCTTTGTGGGGTGCTGCCTCCAGGACATGTTCAATATTGCTCGCAGCATTCTTGTGTAGTTACCGTCAAGCCTTTTTTCCAGCCTTTTAGTTAGCTTCCATGTAGTGCATCCATATAGCAGTATCGACACGATCGCTGCTTGGAAGAAACTGCGTTTCATTTTATAGGTCAGGTCTGACTTCCATATGACTGATAGCCTATCGTTAGCTGTTCATGCTTTTGTTAGTCACGTGTTGATGTCTGTCTCGGTCGATGAGACACTGCTTCCTTGATAAGGTGAATTTGCCCACTAGTTTCAGAGAGCTTCCGTTTAGTGTGGAAATGTCGCCTGTTTGATATATTCCGTTTTGTGTGCATTGACATGGAGACCAGTGCCCGCGGCAGCTTGTTTCAGACTAAATACTGTGTTAGTTGGGTATATTTTCTGTGCAAACATTCTTTTCCTTTTAAAGATTGATATATGAAGATAGTAAAAAGAGTGTATGCTTAATGAGACATAACAAGCAAGCAAATAATAATAATAATAATAATAATGAGCGAGGAAGAGGACTTGTCAGCATTGAAGACAACATTGATGCATCGATACAACGACTTGAAAACTACATAGAAAAGCACGAAGGAGGACTGATTACAGCCAATACAATACTGGCAACATGATTGACAACAAAATGACGATTTCTAGGAAACTAGAATAGGAAGAAAAACAACTCTATGGTCGGTTTAAATGACTTATAAACTACATCTCACACGAGAAAACCTGGACGTGGCTAAGAAAAGGAAACATTAAGTGAGAAACAGAATCTCTCCTAATAGTAGCACAAAGCAACGCCATAAAAACCAATCATATCAAAGCGAGAATAGATAAGACGCAACAAAATAGCAAATGTAGGTTATGTGGTGATAGAGACAAAACTATCAATCACATAAAAAGTGAATGCTGCAAATTAGCACAGGAGTATAAGACGAGACATGACTGGGTGGGCAAGGTGATCAACAGGAAGATGTGAAAGAAATTTAAATTCGATCAAACAAACAAATGGCATATGCACAATCCAGCCGCAGTCCAAGAAAATGACCCATATAAACTCCTATAGTACTTTGACATACAAATGGATCACCCTAATATCGACCAGAAGACCAGACATCATAATAATCAACAAAAAAAGAGAACTTGCAAAATTGTGGACTTGGTTGTCCCGGCTGACCACAGAATAAATCTGAAACAAAGTGAATAAATCTGAAAGAGAATTGAAAAACTATGGAACATGAAGGTGACAAGTATACCAACTGTGATTGGTGTTTCTGGTACCGTAACTAAAGGATTATTAAAGGGACTGGAGAACGGACTTGGATGTGGTAGGACGAGCAGAGACTATCCAGACTACAGGATCGTTGAGAACGGCCAGAATACTGAGACGAGTCCTGGAGAATTGAAAAGACTTGCTGTCGCTCAAGCTCCAGTGAAAAACCATCAGCTAGAAATGATGTGAAAAACTCTCAAGGAGTAAATAATAATAATAATAATAAGTACCACGACCTTGCTAGGGAATTGAAAAAACTGTGGAACATGCATGTGACAATTATACCAATTGTAATTGGAGCATTTGGAACAGTAAATAAATGATTACTAGAGGGACTGGAGGACTTGGAAGTTGGCGGACGAGTGGAGACCATCCAAACGACAGCATTATTGCGAACGGCCAGAATACTGAGAAGAGTCCTGGAGACTTGAGGAGACTTGCTGTCGCTCAGACTCCAGTGAAAAACCATCGACTAACGCTGATGTGAAAAGTTGTAATGAGTGAATAATAATAATAACAACAATGATAATAAGTAAGTAAAGTTGGCGACCATAGTCGAGGGTGACCCGAAGGCTCCCTTTTCGATAGCTACTACACCATGGTGTATGGGAGGGCGCTACTCCTTCCCTGGGTTGCTCCACTTTACCCTTGATCCATACCTTATAATGCTGAGTGTTAAGCAAGGAGGCATCAAGTACCATTTTTTTTTAGTCTTTGGTATGACTCGACCTGGGATTGAACCCTGGTCTCCCGGGCCATAGGCGAACACTCTAACGCTAGGCCAATGTCCGGTACTGTGCAAAGGAAACGAAATGTCAGTTGCATTCATCTGAAATCGAAAATTTCACAAGATCGTGATGTAGGTCTGCATCTGGTCGAAGCCATGATTTGTGTGAGATGAAAAACTGGCAGTTGACTATTTATTAAGTCGTTCTTCTCTCCATCTCTGATGTTATCCAAGAATATAGAAAAGATCGATACAACTTGTCACCAGTTTCAAAGAGATGCCAGAACGAGATCGAATACAACGTTAGACCGCTTAGGTTCTCAAATCAGTTAACTTTCTCGAAGATCAGTTGTCAAAAAAATTCGTACTTGGTGCCTCCTTGCTTAACACTCAGCATTATAAGGTAAGGATCAAGGGTAAAGTGGAACAATCCAGGGAATGGAGTAGCGCCTTTCCCTCACCTCGGTTTCGTAGCTATTGAAAAAAGGAGCCTTCGGGTCACCCTCTATTATGGTTGGTAACTTTACTTACTTTGACTTTTATATTAATAAAACAAATAGAATGATAATATATTGATTTAGTCGTCCAACGTTGTATTCGATCTCGTTCTGGTACCTCTTTTGATGGGACTGGTTTCAAATGGAATCGATCTTTTTCATATTCTTAGACAACATCGGTGATGTGGTCAACTGCCAGTTTTTCATCTAACACAAACTATTGTTTAAGGGTTCATAGAAATAGGAGCCCATGTGGCCAAAATGGATAACGTTCTGGGTTGCAACAGTTTGATAAGCGAGTTCGATCCTCAGTCTCGCTATTGCGTTCACTTATTAACAGGTAACTTTGGGAAAGGAATGGACCCCTTTATAACCCGAATATTTAATCAAATAATACCACTATGAATCTTCTACGAGGATGGTTTTAGCAGTAAATAACCCACCCAAAACGTTTTACACGTAACTGGAAGGAGAATAGTTGGATAATTATCTTTCTTAAAGATGTTAGCGCTATGCAAAATACAAACAATCTTGTCAAGGTTTTGTACTTGGTTCACCATGTCTATTTCCTACGACGATATTCATTACACCAAATACATACATACATATATATATATATATATACCAGTGCTGGTTGTTACTATATCGCTTTGTGAGTTTGTAGCGAACTAAGTACAATATAATATGGAGAGTGCTTAATATCTTGGATAGAGCTATTATATAATGATAATAAATAAATCTAATCTGTATTTATTTATTATCAATCTATCTATCTATCTATATATATATATATATATCCAGGGTGGAACGATAAAATTGTCGTCCTAAAGAAAACAACACTACAGCATTATTTTAGAACTTTTATTGAAAAAATCAATTCAGCTAACTTGATTATGTAGTAAAGCTGATATCTATTTAATGTAGCCGCTTCTTTCAGCCTCAATCACCGGCTCGATACGGATCCGGAATTGGGAGCATGCCTTTTCCACAAGCGCCAGCGGGAGCTCGGCGAATACTCTGCGGATGGCGGCGATCAGGCTGGCTTTGGTGTTGTGGGAGGTCATGTTGGTGATGTTCTCAACGTATGACCAAACGGAGTAGTCCAGCGAGTTCAGGTCGGAGGAGTAGGGGGCAATGAGAGACGGGTACAAAGTCGTAGCACTCCTTCTGAAGCCAAGCCTGGGTCTCTTTGGACTTGTGGGCCGGCGCCGAGTCCTGCTGCCACACCAAGGGTCTGCCACCGGCCATCTGATTGCACCAGGGGATTACCACACTCTTCAGCACATCCAGGTACACTTTGGTGTTGACTTTCAAGCCGACTTCGAAGATGTGAGGTGGTATGATGTGGCCCTCATTTGAAACCACACCAAAGACCATAACCGTAGCCGGAAACTTTGTTTTCATCACCCTGGGCACGTCCCTGTTATTCGGGGCAATCCAGATTTGTATTTTGAGGGTGCTGGCAATGGTCCTGTTGTCATAACTTGGATCGGTAGAGAGCATGAGTTGTGCAGCGGCGCATCTCCGATCTCGCTCGTTGAACATTGTGTCACTTTCAGACATGGTAGAAGGTTCCTATCGCTCTTGGGATTTGTACACAACTGGCCAACTAGTAGATGGTCTGCAACAAAAAATGAAAACCTGTTTTCATTAAACGGAAATGGAATCATCTCGTCTTTTCTAGGGCGACAATTTTATTGTTCCACCCTGTATATATGTGTGTATGTGTGTGTATGTGTGTGTGTGTGTTCACGTACTTATTTACCTAACTGTTGTATCGAGGTAAGGAAGAGATACACAGCGAAATAAAGAGTCAATTATCAATTACCTGAAGTGGTACAGTCCAACAAATATCATGAGTCTCGCGCTGTGGGTGTTACGTCCGAAGTTGGTCTTACTACTGACCAAGATCTTGCAGTACCGACATGCTTAAGAAACACGACGTCTTTTATACTTCTGCGATACCGGCAGTCACGTGGTACGAGCCACTATACAACATTAACCAACCTCCCAAGGGCAGGTTGTGACAAAAGCTCAATCGTGCATATTTTTATGTAGCCCTTTTCTATCATTCAAAAATCACGAAGAATTATCACAAAAATTATTTACATATGAATATGTTTTTTTTTTATCTATTATGATAGGAATTTATATTGTTTTTTGTTGTTGTTTTTTTTTTTAGTGGGGGAAGAGTTCAAATCAAAAATAGAACAATTCTTTTATCTATTTTTTGTTTTTTTGGCTTGTTTTTTTTTTTAAATAATTTCCTAGAAACTAGGAGGAAAAAAATTAATAAGATTTTAAAAATTGAAAAAATAAAGCAAAATATATTTGAATTTATCGTTGATTGAAAGGATCATTTATATATTAAAAAAATGCTCTCGGTATAAATTTTTATAATTTTTATTTGTTTTTAATTATTGATGGTTTTTGTTTGTTTTTGTTTGTTTGTTTATTTGGTAGGTTTTTGCTTTATTTTAGAGTCGAAAACACAGCAATTTCGTATGCTGATATTAACAAAAAAACTTTTTCCTTTTTTTCTTGTTTTTCCTTCTTTTTTTTTTGTTTTCCTTTTTTCTTTCTTGTTTTCCTTTTTTTTCTTGTTTTTCCTTTTTTTCTTGTTTTCCTTTTTTTCTTGTTTTTTCCTTTTTTCTTGTTTTCCTTTTTTTCTTGTTTTTCCTTTTTTTCTTGTTTTCCTTCTTTTTTTTTTTTGTTTTCCTTTTTTCTTTCTTGTTTTCCTTTTTTTTCTTGTTTTTCCTTTTTTTCTTGTTTTCCTTTTTTTTCTTGTTTTTCCTTTTTTTTTTTCTTGTTTTCCCTTTTTTCTTTCTTGTTTTTCCTTTTATTTTGTCATCCGAGAAACTGGGGGTGTTAAAAATTTAGAAATAAAGAATTAATTAATTTAAAAAAACACAATTAAATTTGTATAAATTCATATAAGATCATCAATATTTAAAAAGATGACATATATTAAAAATGAAAAACAACCAACTAAACAAACAAACAAAACCCAAAAAGAATACTCCCTTTCTCCATCCAACAAGAAAATGCATCTAAAATAGTTAAAACAAAAATCCCTTGAAAAAAAATTTAAAAAATGAGAGGGTTCACCATCCCAATAAGAATTGCAGATAAAAATTAATTTGAAAATTCAAACATCTTTAGGGAAATCCCCTAAAATTAGATACGACAGAAATATTGTAGGGGTAATATTTTTCTTGGGGATTTTTTTCCGCAATGAAATAATCCGGTGGATTAATCCTAATCCGGCTCTTTTAATTAGAGAACGAGAATTGACAGATGATATGATACGATTGTTGGCTATTGGGGTGAGGGAGGACGCAGGAAAAGCCGCCATCATTTGTCATCTCTGACACCGTCGTTCGATAAAGAAAAATCGTCATTTTTAAAATATGCCTTGGATTAAGTGATTAATATACAAAAACGATAATGTTTGTCGTCATTGTAGGGCATCATCATCATCACCATCATCATCATCATCATCATGGTGACTATAAAAAAGAATGATTTAACTGCGTTTAAAGAGTTTTAATTATTGAATATTGTTTTGTAGCCGATCTAACTGAATAACAATAGAGTCAAGTTAACCATTTCATTATGGGGGAGGGGTTATTTTCTTAGATGTTATGTACAGGAAAATGAAAGTTCAAGAAGAAGAAGAAGAAGAAGAAGAAACAATGACGATAATTAAGGAAAGAAACAAACGAACGAACAAGCATAGAAGAGAAACAGGCTAAAAGAAAGAAAGAAAGAAAGAAAGAAAGAAAGAAAGAAAGACGTCAATGAGAAGAGAGAAAGAAAGAAAGAAAGAAAAGAAAGATTGAAAGAAAGAAAGAGGACAATGAAAAGAAAGAAAGAAAGGAAGAAAGATTGAAAGAAAGAAAGAGGACAATGCAAAGAAAGAAAGAAAGAAAGAAAGAAAGAAAGAAAGAAGACAATGGAAAGAAAGAAAGAAAGAAAGAAAGAAAGAGGACAATGGAAAGAAAGAAAGAAAGAAAGAAAGAAAGAAAGAGGACAATGAGAAGAAAGAAAGAAAGAAAGAGGACAATGGAAAGAAAGAAAGAAAGAAAGAAAGAGGACAATGAGAAGAAAGAAAGAAAGAAAGAAAGAAAGAAACATTTTTTGTTGTTATTTATAGTTTTAATTATTCTCAATTTGTATAGACCTGAAGATTGTGAAGAATGACGTTTTTAGAAGTAATCTAAAAAAAAAGGAAGCTATTAAATGTGACAAAAAGAAGAGGAAAAAGAAGGAAATAAGCTGAAAAAAGAATAGGAAAAAGAAGGAAATAAACTGAAAAAAGAAGAGGAAAAAGAAAGAAATAAACTGAAAAAAAAAGATGAAAAAGAAAGAAATATGAAGAAGATAATTATGAGAAGTATAAATATGAACCCCTCAAGAAGAAATAAAAAGGGTTAAAAGAATAGCGAAGAAGGTAAGGAAAAGTAGGAAAGGAAAAGAAAAAAGTAAAGAAGGAAATAAAGAAAAAGAAAAGAAGGAAAATCAGAAAATGAAGAAATCAAAGAGAAAGATGAAAAACTAAGATGAAAGTAATTCGAGAAATAGATAAGAAAGTGAGATAAAAAAGAAAATGAAAAAGGATAAAGAAAAGAAGGAAGAAGGGGAAGATAAAGAAGAAAGGAAAAAGAAAAAGAGGAAGACAAAGAAAAACAAAAGAAAAAAGGAAAAGAAAAATCAGAAGATAAAGAAGAATGGGAGGAGTTGCCCGTGGTGTAATGGTTATCGTTGTAGGAAAAGGGACACGGCGACACGAGTTCAAATCCTGGACGAGACTGATGACATTTCACATAGCACTAATACCCTTGGGAAAAGTATGAATCCAAAATATTCTCTCTCCAGCTTTGGGTAAATAGTAGGGCAGACTGTTTTTCAGCCTTGGTGAGGCGACTAGTCTAGGAGAAGGAAAACTCTGAATTCAAACCTGTTAAACTCCACTTAAAAAATTGACCTTGTGTCATATCCTGCCCGAGCGGAGGGGTTGGGTAATTATGATAAAGAAGAATGGGGGAAGAAGAAAGAGAAGAAGATAATGAATAATAGAAGAAGAAAAACGGAAAATAAAGAATAAAAGTTGGTTGGATTGTTTTAGAGCCTATCAAACCTTACTGGGTTATCTAATGCCGAAAACTGCCTTTTTTTACTCTTGGATCTTGCTAAAAACGTTGATAAAGCTATTAAACATGAAAGTGGCAGTGATACCAACTGCAGATGGTGCTACTGGAGGGGTCCCCAAAGATTTGGAAAAAAAACTGAAGGAATATGAAAATCATAGATAGAATTGAATGCATCCTGACCACAAAAATTCTACGATTGGTTAGCATACTGAGTAGAGTCCTGGAAACCTAAAGAGACATACTATCATTCAGACTCCAGAGAAAAACAAGTAGTTAACGCTGAATCCCTATTTAGTTTTCAAGTAATTATGTTTCCAAAAAGTAAAAATTAGGCTTTATAAACATTTTTGGCATTAAATAACCTACAAGGGTTGATATGCCATAAAACCCAACCAACCTTTATAAACATTTTCATTCAAGTAACTATACTTGATAAAAAGGATTTATTCGCTGTCATCTGTTTTCTTATTCAATATTCATTCGTATTTTATGTGTTTTATGGCATATCAATCCTTGTGGGTTATTTATCGCTAAATCATGTTAATACACACATACACACACACGTATATATATATATATATATATATATATATATATATATATATATGATTTGTAAGGGAATAGTTCGTATGTAACATTATTTTTAAAAGGGCAAGAGATCATTTGTTTGCACACTGTTAAATGGTTTCAAGTATTGTTATTTAACATTAGTAAATCAATTTATCAAGTGTTCCTAATTTGATATTAATCATTTGTATGCACATGGGTTTCACATGTAATGAATGATTAGATCAGTAATTCCCACCAATAGGGCATGTTAATATTTTGGTGAGGCATGCGTTCTATATGCCCCCTTTGGTGCACTGTACCAACAGAATGAGTCAATTCGAGAATCGGTTATTAATTGTTTTCTATTAAGTCAAGGGTTATCAGAATTTTAGAAATGCCAAAGTGGGGCATAGCCCAACATTGGTTGGGAACTCATTGGATTAGATAGTTCTGTTTGGTCCATCCATTGGACCCTAACAGCTACACCCACACCGGGTTTGTGGACCTGGGAGTAATGGCAATGAAGGTCTACTCTGCATTCCGTAAAGCTCCAGGACTGGATCCTCACCATCAGTTGGATTTTTGTCATATCCAAGACATTTGTTGGTGGGGTCTCTGCAGAGATGTAGTCGGCCAACTGGACTTCTTATTCTAATAATTACCAAACGAAGGTACTTGACCAGTTGAATGGAGTCTAACAGGTCCTGAATATTCAGATCGGAGGAGGCCTCACAGTAATTTCAATGAAGGGATATCTCTGATCCGCTGAAGATCTAGTACTGCAGCCTCACCACCCGATACAGTTTAGCGTCATGCCCAAGATACCCAATGTGTTTTATCCGTCAGTAGGAATCGTTTTGAGAGATAGAGCACAGGTCCTTGTGACGCTAATGTTCTTGGCTGGTGCATGAATCTCTTTTCTCTTTCTAGATATGGGGTTAATAAAAGGGCAGACTGAGATCTTTAACCCGGATAATAGAAACCTATCTTGGAGAAGGAAATCCAAATTACTTTCTGATGAAATGGGAAAATAGCAAATGGGAATCACGAAAACACTCACGTCCTGATAGAAATGACAAATTTTACAGTATCTTTTTTCTTCTATTGTGAAGTGGGGAGAGTTGCCAAAATCCAGAGGCAGATCCATGGGATATTACATCACTGTTGGATGCTTCACGCTCCCCTATGGGGGTTGAGCACTATGGCGAAGGAATTTGCGGCTGCCACTCGCATAAGGCAAAGCTCTTCGAACGAATTGAGCACTCTGGTATCCCGTAAGGTATAAAATGTAAACAAACGAACGCTGCTGTTGCTGTTGTTGCTACTTAATATACCTAGCTGATGTAGTACGCATGTTGGCCGAGCGGTCTGACGTAAAGTTTGGCGGGTTTCGATCCCAGCTTCAAGCATCCTATGTGTCTAGCCACACTGAAGAGTTGTGATACAACGAAACAGTCTGTCTGTGGATGACTATATATATTCATTCGTTACTTCTTTTATTTATTCCTTCTTTCTTTCGTTTTTTATATGTTTTCGTTCTTTAATGATTACTTTCTTTCCTAAAACTGAAGACAGAAGAAAAATTCTGCTTGTTTTTATATATCAAGTAAGTTAAAAATGACATCCAAACATATATAAATGTTTTTACAGTTTATGAAGAAGATTCGGTGAAAGATTCGCGGTGTCAAACGTGAAAGAGCAAGTGGCTTTTTATCGCTTGGTTTCTGTGTTTAATACCATATCAAAATGTTGTATAGCCATGGCCAACTATACACATATACATGCAGAAACATAACGACGACACAATAAAGACGAGTGGACACCGTTCTTTAGAAAAATATAACTCTCACTTTATTCGAAACGGTTCGAAAGGGTTACGAAAGGTATTATCTGTGAGAGGTGTGTTGGAGACTGAACAGAACTGCATCATATTGACCCCCAACTCTTCTGGCTATAACAGCATTTCTTTCCCGTTCTCCTGGGCTGTTCAACCAGAGGCCTGGGGGCCCAACCTCTGCTGGGATATGGTTCTCATTCCAGCATCTTCTCTCCAAGTGATCTGAACTTCCAGTCTCCGGGGTTATATAATAATTTGATGTCCACCTACTTGCGAGTGTCACATTTGCACTCAGTTCAACCCGTCGACAGTCAAGGTTATCCCCTGATATCTTCGACTGGATGCACCTGTTATTTACACAGGTGCATTTCTTATTTTGACAGCTCGGTCGGGGGCCAATATGTAACAAAAATTCATTGGTTATTTAAAGCGAAAGCCATCCTTGTAGAAGAAGAGCAGCAAAACTATTTAACCCACAGTTAGAGGAATAAGACCATAAGTTTCCCCGTGGGTATTACGGTGAAAGGGAAAGTAATGGCGCGACTTGGGTTTGAACTCTCTTACTTCGAGTCGTAGTCCAGCCATTAAGCCACCGGGCATCAACCCGCCTTTTGCTGCTTCATCATAAGGATAAATCAAATATAGTTCGTCTTTAACAGATATTTATAACAAACTTATTTCATATACGAAGTGCATTCAATAAATAAAATGATTTTTTTCAGAATTTTTTCCATAAATATAAACTATCTATTTTTTGGAATTGAGTTTTAACAAAAAATGTTTAGTCACGCAAAAATATTTCATTTGAGGTTATTCAAAATGGCGGTAATTCAAACAGATTACTCAAGCCTTGAACTGAGGTCTGTCATCAAATTTTGGCTAGCAAGCCAAATGAAATTTACAGATAAATGAGAAGCATATTTTAGTCAAATACATTTTTAAAAAAGAGTTAAACATGAGTTTTCCATTATGATCCTTAATCTAGAAAAAAGAAGATTGCGTTAAAAAGCCCGAACTTTCCGGTAAAGAAAATGTTCCGGGTATAGTGGTCCATAAAAATGGTCATGCAGACAGTTTTCAGGGACCCAAGAGGAAACACCATGATTTATTGAATTGCCTTAATAGATAGATAAGAAAAGACTGCGATAGATATACGACATTTTTTGTATTTGCATTTAATATTGTTGTAGACTCTTGAAAATTCACTATGTTATTGCTATACATCTTGTGAGATGACTGACCAAGTTTTATGATTTCAGGTTCCTATGAACAGCTACAGCAGCAATTGGAATACACCCTACTACTAAAGCCTGATTGTCACAGGTGGCGAATTTCAAAAATGCAATCTGACACTTTAGAAGAACGATATGCAATAAAATTGTGTTTTAAACTTGGAAAAAATGCCACAGAAACGTATGGAATGTGTCAGACTGGTTTTGGATCATCTTGCATAAATCGAGTATCAGTTTTTGAGTGGCATAAGAGATTCAAGGAAGGCAGGGAGTCTGTGAGGGATGATGAGAGGTATGGGAGGAGTAAGGAAGTCAGTTGATTAGAATTGATTGGCCAAAGGGTTAGGGTTAGGGTTACTATGTTGAGGTTTTAAGGGAGTTCAGGAAGAGATTCCTAGGGAAGAGGCCAGTACTCTTCAAATCGGGTCAGTGGCATTTCCACCAGGACAATGCACCAGTCCACTATTCCATCCTTGTCACAGACTATTTGACCATATGGGCAACAAGACACTTCCTCACCTCCCCTATAGTCCAGAACTTGCTCCCTGTAACTTTTCCTTATTCCCTAAGCCTATAGGCTGTCGTTATGAGACAATTCTTGTGTAATTGCCATCTAGTTTCTTGCTGCGTGCAATCCTGAACAAGTCCTGGCAGCAACACCCCACAAGACACCAACTGTACGGCCACCTGCCCCCTATCACGAAAACTATTCAAGTTAGACGAACCAGACATGCAGGACACTGCTGGAGAAGCAGAGATGAACTCATAAGAGATGTACTCTTATGGATCCCCACACATGGCCGCGCAAAAGCAGGACGACCAGCTCGAACGTACATTCAGCAGCTATGTGAGGATACGGGTTGTTGTCCTGAAGACCTACCTAGGGCGATGAACGATAGGGAGGAGTGGCGAGAGAGGGTCAGGGATATCCGTGCTGCCAGCACGATATGATGATGATGATGATGAGACAATTGAGGAGATTTTAGATGTTGTGACGTAGGTCATTGACACGCTCACACAAGAGGACTTCCATGTAGCCTTCCAGAAGTTGTTGGAACGGTCCAACAAGTGCATTACAGCCGGAGGGGATTACTTCGAAGGGGACAAGAGTTTCATGTGTGTACTATCAATGAACGCGCTCATACGAAAAAAGTCTGGAAACGTATTTAATGATCATCGTATATCCTGATAGATAGATAGATAGATAGATAAACAAAATTTATTTATAAAAGAGGAATATTCTTTGTGGTAAACTATTTTTAATCATTCTCAGCTAGTTTCGTTCTTTCGTGAAGAAAATGTTTTTAGAATGTTTTTGAAATACTTTTTTAAAGAGCTGATAAGCTATAGTAGAAGGATTTTTCAGCTCCCGGGTGAGGTTCAGGTGTTTGTGCTCTAATCCAATGATCTTATGGCACGGTTCAGTCCATCAGTTAACCACCACTTTTTTATAGTAGATTAACAAGAGATCTAGCCTGGGCGCCTTCGGTGGTGTAATAGTTAAAGTGTTTGCTAATGGCCCAGGAGACTGGGTTTCAATCCTATGTCCAGTCATACCTCATTGCTTAACACTCAGCATAAGGTACAGATCAAGGGTAAAGAGAGCAGTCCAGGGAAAGGAGAAGCGCCTTCCCTACACTTCGATCGAGTAGCTCTCGACTACGCTCAGCTAACTTACGTATTTTTCCTTCCAAGTTTATTATATATTGTCCAGTATGTTGGGACTGTAGAATACACCAACTGCTTTTTTTTTGCAGAGAGGTATTACTCCCCTACCCCTAATGAGTGTCCTGTATATGACACTGAACAATCTGATGGTGAGGTTCCAGCTATGTTGGAGCTTTGGAAAATGTTGAGTCGTTTTTCATTGCCCTCGCTTCCAGGTCCACTCTGTCGCTGAATCGTAGCACCTGATAGTGTCCTTTATATGGGTCAAATAGAACTAAACTGTATACTTATGCTAAACTGACGTGTTTTAAATAGAAATGCTGTTTTATTTTCACATTTAACTGAGTGTAATCAAAAAACTATACTTATATTTAGCTGAATTGTTTGAAATAGTACTGTTTTTAACTATAAAAAATGGATTTAGCAGTAATAATCTGCTATGGTTGATGTGCCATAGAAACTATTCCAACCAACCAACCATCCAACCTAACAACCAGTTTATCATAATTATTATAGTATTTATGTTATCTTTATTGACATTATTAATAGTATTCATATTTACCAACTCCTCCGCTCGGGCTGGATATGACACAAGGTCAATTTTTAAGCGGAGTTTAACAGGTTTGAATTCAGAGTTTTCCTTCTCCTAGACTAGTTGCCTCACCAAGGCTGAAGAAACTAGTCTGTCCTACTTTTTACCCATAGCTGGAGGGAGAATATTTGGATTCATACCTTTCCCAAGGGTATTAGTGCTATGTGAAATGCAATCAGTCTCGTCCAGGATTTGAACTCGTGTCTCCGTGTTCATTATTAATAGCATTACTTTTCTCCAGTCAAAATACATGTTTATTCATAAGAAAATTTCATTGAAATTTAAGTTTTCTTTTCAGTACGATATATATAGGGGTCGAAAGTCATGTGTGTGTGTGTGTGTGTGTGTAAGAGAGAGTGACGGAGAGTGAAAGAGAGAGAAAGAGAGAGAGAGAGAGATAAATTAATCACATTTTTGCTTTATTTTTTTAATTTGTTTGTTTTCGTCTATACATCCAGGACACAGTAATTTCACCTGATTCAAAAAGCACTCGTTTGTCACTGGTAGAAAAACTCTCTCAACCTGGCCAGACAAGAAAATTATTATAGAAATTCATTTGTTTTTGATAAAAAGGAATTAAATCCTAACATCTGTCTAATTTCTTTTATTTATTTTTTGATGCTTTTTTTTTTTCGTTTTTTTCTTCTTCAAGGGGAAAAATTAGACAGACAACAAGGCTACTGTAAATTTCGAGTGAGGGCCCTAAGTTCTTCCCCATCCCCCGCCCCCCACATCTCATTCGTCACCCAGACTTTCCCAACTGATTGGTTAACGACGAAAGAAATGGTTGAAGAACAACGTCAGACAATTTAATTGAAATGTTTAAAACATTGACCTGATTAGTTATTTAGGTGTAATTAATGGGCAGAAACTTGAAAAGTAAGTGGAAAAAATGAGGAAAAGGAAAGAAGAAGGTAAAAAAGAAAAGGAAAAAGAATGGAGATGTGGAAAAAATTAAAGGAATAATAAAAGGGAAGACTGATTGGAAATTATAAAAGAAAGAAAGAAAGAAAGAAAGAAAGAAAGGGCGATGGGCAGAGAAGAAGGAAAAAGAAAAAAGAAGGAATAAATGTAAAGAAAGAAAGAAAGAAAGGAATCAGTGGAAAGAAAGAAAGAAAGAAAGAAAGAAAGAAAGGGCGGTGGGCAGAGAAGAAGGAAAAAGAAAAAAGAAGGAATAAATGTAAAGAAAGAAAGAAAGAAAGGAATCAGTGGAAAGAAAGAAAGAAAGAAAGAAAGAAAGAAAGAAGGGCGATGGACAGAAAAGAAGGAAAAAGAAAAAAGAAGGAATAATTGTAAAGAAACAAAGAAACTAAGAAAGTGCGGTGGGCAGAGAAGAAGGAAAAAGAAAAAAAGAAAGATAATTGGAAAGAAAGAAAGAAAGAAAGAAAGAAAGAAATGAATCAGTGGAAAGAAAGAAAGAAAGAAAGAAAGAAAGAAAGAAAGTGCGGTGGGCAGAGAAGAAGGAAAAAGAAAAAAGAAGGAATAATTGTAAAGAAAGAAAGAAAGAAAGAAATGGATCAGTGGAAAGAAAGAAAGAAAGAAAGAAAGAAAGAAATGAATCAGTGGAAAGAAAGAAAGAAAGTGTGGTAGGTGGAGAAGAAGGAAAAAGAAAAAAGAAGGTATAATTGTAAAGAAAGAAAGAAAGAAAGAAAGAACAAGTGAACGAGAAAATTACAGGAAATCAGGATGTGAAAGAATGAAAGCAAGAAAAGAAGGCCAGAAAAAAGTCAAAGAAAGAAATGATGAGTACGTATGAAAGAAAAGAAAGAAAAAAATTGACAAGAGAAGAACGTGAAAAAAATAAAAAGGAAAGAGAGCAAAAAGAGCAAAGAAAGAAAAAGAAAGAAGGCAAAAAAACAAAAACAAAGGAAAGGACATGAAAAAAGAAATTATGAAAGAGTGGAAGGTATAATTGGTAAAAGAAAGAAAGAAAGAAAGAAAGAAAGAAAAAAGAAAGAAAGAAAGAAAGAAAGAATCAAATAAAGAAGATAAAATGAAATCATGATGGGAAGAAAAAATAAATGGCTGAAAGAAAGAATGAAAGAAAGAAAGAAGGAAAGAAAGAGAGAAAGATCTGAAGAGTAAGATATTGTTTTACAAGTCAGAACAAGAAAATTTGAACAATAGTGATTTACAGGAACTAAAAGAAAGAAAGAAAGAAAGAAAGAAAGAAAGAAAGAATGAAAGAAAGAAAGAAAGAAATTTTAAAAGAAAATGCTTTAAAAATAGAAAGAAAAGTGATTAAAACTAGAAAGAAAGAAAGAAAGAAAGAAAGAAAGAAAGAAAGAAAGAAAGAAAGAAATTTTAAAAGAAAATGCTTTAAAAATAGAAAGAAAAGTGATTAAAACTAGAAAGAAAGAAAGAAAGAAAGAAAGAAAGAAAGAAAGAAAGTAATTTAAAAAGAAAATACTTTAAAATAGAAAGAAAAGTGATTAAAACTAGAAAGAAAGAAAGAAAGAAAGAAAGAAAGGAAGAAAGCAATTAAAAAAAAATGCTTTAAAATAGAAAGAAAAGTGATTAAAAAAAGAAAGAAAGAAAGAAAGAAAGCAATTTAAAAAGAAAATGCTTTTAAATAGAAAGAAAAGTGATAAAAACTAGAAAGAAAGAAAGAAAGAAAGCAATTTAAAAAGAAAATGCTTTTAAATAGAAAGAAAAGTGATAAAACTAGAAAGAAAGAAAGAAAGAAAGAAAGGAAGAAAGAAAGAAAGAAAGAAATTTAAAAAGAAAATGCTTTTAAATAGGAAGAAAAGTGATAAAAACTAGAAAGAAAGAAAGAAAGAAAAAAAAGGGTTTAGAAAGCACAAAAGAAAAGTGAGACTAAACCTAAAGATGAAGAAAGAAAAAGTGAAAGAGAGAGAGAGAGAGAGAGAAAGAGAAAGAGAGAGAGAGAGAGAAGTGCGAGACTGACTGAGAGATTAGATGAGAGAAAGGCAACAACAATAACAACGACGTCAAAAAAGAATGAAGAGCTCTTTAAAAAGTGACAAGACCAAAGCAGCTAAAAAGGTGAAATCTTTTTTCAATGATTCGCAAATATAAAAAAAAAAAAATAGCAAATAAAAAACAAACAAAAACCAACAACCAACAAACAATACCATCAAAAAAAAGAAAAAAAGAAAAAAAGAAATACCAAAAAGAAACGAGTTAAGACGAAAAATGGGGGTCGATCCCGTTCAAGTGGAAATAAGTGAAATAGAAAGTGATTCAAACGACATGGACTTGTTATTTGCCTTGTCTTTTTGGGTGACATGAGGCTAGCCATTTTCGAGACGAATATAAAAGAGGGTAAAAGTATAGGATCAGGTGGGGGTGGGTTGCTCAATACGGCATTGTTTCGGGAGAAGAGGGGAACATTCCAGAATGTAAGACAAAAAAAAAACAGCAAGGGAGAGAACTAAAAAGACAAAGAAAGAAAGAAAGAACGGGACAGAGATGAAGTCAGTGCTTTCCTATGTCTTTTAGAGTTTCTTATTTTAAGTATTGTGACGATTTACAAGAATAGAATGGTTAACAATCTAGTCCATAACTACAGCCTGATCAGTTCGATCCTTACACAGTGTCTCACAATGGCAAATTTTGGCCAAATTAATCCATTTAGAGGTGCAAGTTGCGTAACGGTTATCGTCATTGACAGTGGACTAGGCAACCAAAGTTTGAACTTTGAATGATGATTACCTGACAGATTAAGTGATTTTAACGGCATGCAGAGACATCTATGGTTATTTTTAGGTTTAAAGGTGGGGGAATTGCATTCATATTTACGGGTTTTTTTTGTTTGTTTGTTTTTTTTTGGTAATTCCTTAAGGTTTATTTGAGCATTGTCATATCAAATACAAATAACTTTAAACAGCTCTATTTGACTCATTGAAAGGGCTTCAACTGTTACGACAACAGGTTGGTTTCGTTTTATGGCATATCAAACATTGTAGGTAATTTAATGCCAAATTCATTTTTATACATATACACTGTACTATTTCAAACAATTAAGTACATAGTTTAACGATCAAAAACGGTTCTATTTCAAACAGTTCAGTTCAGCATAATGACACAGTTTTGTTCTGGATGACCCATGGATAGGACCCTATCAGGTGCTACCACTCAGGACCATAGTAAACCTGGGAGTGATGGAAGTCAAGGAGTACTCCGCATTCCCCAAAGATCCAGTATTATTGAAGCCTCACCATCTGATTGTTTAGTGTGATATTAATAGGACACTCTTTGGGGAAGACTTACCCCTCTGCAGAGATGCAGTCTGTGTATTCTGTCATGTGATCGAAGTGAACCTGGAAGTAATGATTAGGAAGGGTGTTGTATCGTGGTAAGGAAGAGATACACAGTGAAATAAAGAGTTGATTATTTATTAACTCAAGTGGTACAATCCAACAAAGATGTGGGTGTTACGTCCGAAGTTGGTCTAACTACTGACCGAGATTTTCCAGAACCCTCGTGCTTAAGAAACACAAGGTCTTTTATACCTTCGCGATACCGGAAGTCACGTGGTATGAGCTACTATACAAAAAAGGGGTACTCCACACTCCCAGGATCTCCAGAACTATAGTCTAATCGTAAGAAATAGTTTAATGTCATACACCTTTTTTGTTTTTTGGCGAGAGGGGGTTCTTATCCTCCTCCAGGGGATACAGTCAGTACGGATATTTCTAAAACTCGTCGATAGGGCGTTAAAACCTGAACGAGGCTGTGTGCATTTCTGACAGCAGTAATTCGCTTGGGAACGGTATGTATCGAACTATGCTCCTTCCTGCGATGGGAAAATAGCAGGGTAAACTGGTATGGCACCAGGCCTAGGAAAAGAAAGAAAATCTTAATTCAAACGAGACCTGAAGAGAGATGGGCTCCATCAGGTTATTTCCGATCAATACACACTCTACAAGAGAAAGACTTCCTTTTTAAAAATCCATTTAAAACATATTTTTGCCTTGCTGTATGTATTTACCCAGCCCCTCTACTATAATCAGGTCATTTTTAGCCGAGTTCAGGATGGTCTAAATTTGAACTTTTTCAGTTAAATGGATCGG
This sequence comes from Sepioteuthis lessoniana, assembly GCA_963585895.1. NCBI lineage: Eukaryota > Metazoa > Mollusca > Cephalopoda > Myopsida > Loliginidae > Sepioteuthis > Sepioteuthis lessoniana. The sequence continues at coordinate 59,447,201 of OY757942.1, read as the reverse complement.
TTGCCTTGCCCTACAGTTATAATGCAATATGCTGTCTTCCTTCCATCAAATTCCTTTGCTCGTTTCATAGACAAAATTATTGTTATGAAGAGGGGGCGACTGCTGCATGAGCAACTGCTAGTCTTCTTTACAATCTTGCATCCATACAATCCAGCTCAGAATGGATGGTTGTTTGGTTGTTGGGATTTTGTGGACCTGTAGGTGACCGTGTCCTCTGTAAGAGTACAGATGTAACTCTAAGTCACATCAGTACCATGACTAGTTAATTTGGCATCGCTTGTGTTCGATGTGGACAAGTAACACAGTGGTAGATATTCGGCTCAGCATTTTGTGTTCGCTGGTTCAATCTCCAGGCGAGGAGATCACCGTATACACTGCTGATGAGACCTAATAAGGTCGAAACTGCCGTCCAGTTGTTTCGTATGTCACGTGCAGTGCTTGCCGGGTTTTCTGGTCATGATAATTCAATTCATAATACTATTTTAATCACGAAGGTACCATCTTCTCATTAAATGGCATATCAACCTTCATGGGATATTTAATGCCAAATCCGTTGCTTGGAGAATAAGGGAGTTATTAACTTTCATCTAGGCCTTTACCCCTAAATTGAAAGTAATACCGCGATTGGAGTTCCAACTGATTTTCTACAGAGTTGCGGTCCATCATATACTTCGGTAGCCATATCTCATTTCATGAAAGTGATGTCAAGGCATGCATTGTGAAAGCATAGAGTGTTAATGACTGCGAAATGATCTTATGGAAATCTGATCCTTCTCATAAAATAAAACGGGAATTCTTCCAAGTTGTAACCGTGTAAGTACTACTGTATAGTTCCACTACTTAGACTCAAAGGAAACGCTTGGAAAAACGCTTGATGGGATCTACACAAGGATTGCTTCACGCTCTTTTAAAGTGGCATCCCACAAAATAGCACTTGTACGACCGCTTATCTTCGATCTCACAAACGATTCAAATAAAACAAAACATGCTGTATACATGTGAATAAAGGTCAAATACATGAGAAATGTTCTTCTATGAACTCCTCTTTCTGGGCTCACCAGTAATGGCTCACCAGAAAAACCTAACATTTTCCCTTGAACGAGTTGTGGTGATTAATGCAACGACTATTTTTATCTTAAGTAACAGAAGTGACGCCACCCTATCGACTGGGGCAGCAGAATATTCCAACAGCACATTTACCGGTGAATAAAAGTGCTTCCTCCAGAAACTATCCTGGGTATGACTCTAAACTGTATCTGAAAATGAGACACTAGTACCGCAAGTTGGAAATGTTGAGTATCACTTCATTGCCATTACTCCCACATCCACTCTGACTAGAAATGTTTGTACGTCGAATAGAAATGTTCAATAATTTACAAAGGATTATTATGAATAGTTATTTAAAACCATAGACTTGTATGCAAATTATTTGTATTTGATAAGAATACTTGAAAAATAGATTTTGTAATCTTTAAATTGAAATACTAGATAGTAATTAACTGTGTGCAAATAAAAGATTAATAATTTCAGATAATAATTATTGAAACCATTTAACAGCATGAAAACAAATGAGTAATAGCAAATAGTATTATTCATATTGGATAAAAACTATTTAACTATGTGCAAACAAATGATTTCTAGCTCGCTTAAAAATAATGCTATTAAAAAACTATTGACTTCCAAATCCTATATATATATATATATATATATATATATTGCCCATTCAGCCGGGGCTGTAGAATACACTGACTGCTTCTCTGCAGAGGGGTAAGGCCTCCCCCAAACGAGTGTCCTGCATATGACACTAAACAATCAGATGGTGAGGTTCCAGTGATACTGGGGCTTTGGAGAATGTGGAGTATCCCTTCATTGCCAATGCTCCCAGGTCCACACTGGCACGGCGTTGTAGCACCTGATAGGGCCCTATCTATTAAATAGAACTAACGGCATAGTTATACTAAACTGAAATAGAAATGTTCTGGACAATTAAACCGTACTTACATTTAAACTGCGTGCTTATGCTAAACTGAATTATTTGAAATGGAACTGTTTTTGACATTGAAACTGTATTTACACTAAACTGAATCTGTACTTTTACTAAACAGAATTAGCTGAATTAGAAGTGTTTGAATAAACTGAATAGTTTAAAATAGAAATGTTTTTGATAATTAAACTGTGTACTCATGCTAAACTGAATGGTTTGAAATAGTACTGATTATTTTCATAAAAATGGATTTGGCGTTAAATAACCTACAAAGGTTAATATGCCATAAAACACAACCCCCCATATATATATATATATATATATAAACAAAGTTTGATATGCTATAAAACACCTAAAAAGTTTACAATTCATATAAAGGTATAAACAGGTTTTCGTTTGAAGGGTTGTTATGCCATTAAACCAAATAACCTAGTCTAACTCAAAATCGATCAGTCCAGTTAGCAGAGTGGAGGGCTGTAGAATACACCAACTTCATATCTGCAGATGGGTTAGACCCCCAGCAACGAGTGTCCTGGAAATGACATTAAAAATCTGAAGTAAGACTCTAGTAATGCAGGAGCTCTCCTGAGATGCAGTCGGTGTAATCTACCACCCCAGCCGACTGGACGAATCAAGATTTGATTATACTATGTCTAGTAATTCATTGCGGGAATAAAACGAGGGAAGGCTGAAAATTTTATATGATGATGTCATATCAGCTGTGAATGACTTTTGAACAATGGAATCCAAGCACTGCGACACTGATGGAAGAAGTATGTAGACTACAAGGAGTGCTACGTTAAAAATATACCTCATTTGTTTACATTCTATGGAAGTATCAGGATCAACCTATGAACTTTTCAGTCAACCTTCGTACATGGAAGTAAAAGTAAAAGAAACCCTTTAGTTATATACTTTCTCTTTTCGTATATTTTTCTGGTAATCCTATATCAATACATTTGTAGACTGACTTTGTCATTTACCCGCCCCACCGTCAGCTGATGTTGTAGAGAAATATATATATACGTGGTGCATTCAATAAGTTTCCAGACCTTTTTGTAGAGGCATTTAAAATTGGCGTAGACTCTTGAAAATTTAGTATCTTATTGCTATACATCTCATGAGATGTCTGTCTAATTTTTAAGATTTCATGTTCAAATGAACAGCTACAGCAGGAATTAGAATACACCCTACTAAAGCCTAATTGTCAAAGCTGATGAATTTCAAAAATGCAATCTGGACTTTAGAAGAAAGATATGCAATAAAATTGTGTTTTAAACTTGGAAAAAATGCCATGCGATGAAAGTTGGATCTACTGCTATGGCCCAGAGACCAAGAGACAGAGTTCCCAGTGGAAGCATACTGGCTCTCCCATACTCAAAAAGGCCAGACAGAGCAAATCTACCCACAAATTTTCGATGATCCCTTTTTTTGACAGCACTGGCATTATCTACATGCACTGGGTTCCTATTGGACAGACAGTCAACAAGGAATACTATGTTGAGGTTTTAAGGGAGTTCAGGAAGAGGCCAGCACTCTTCAAATCGGGTCAGTGGCATTTCCATCAAGACAATGCCCCAGTCCACAACTCCATCTTTGTCACAGACTATTTGAGCAAGATGGGCATCAAGACAGTTCTTCAAAGTCCATATAGTCCCGACCTTGCTCCCTGTGACTTTTGGTTATTCCCTAAACTCAAGGAAAAACTTAGAGGCTGTCGTTATGAGACAATTGAGGAGATAAAAAGGCTGTGACGAAGGTCATTGACACGCTCACACAAGAGGAATTCCATGGGGCCTTCCAGAAGTTGTTTGAACGGTACAACAAGTACATTGCAGCCGGAGGAGATTACTTTGAAGGAGACTAGAGATTCATGTGTGTACTATCAATAAAAGCACCCATACGAAAAAAGTCTGGAAACGTATTTAATGATCCTCGTATATATATATATATATATATATGTGTGTGTGTGTGTGTGTGTGTGTGTGATTAAATAATAAAGACACATGTAGTTTATATAATTCTTTTATGATCCTTTCAAGTTTTCTGATAAGTGTCTTGGTGTCAGGTTGAGAATGGTAGATGAATTTACTAAAATTGTCCACTAATTCCTACCTGAAACCAAGACACTTATCAGGAAACTTGAAAAGATCTTAATAAAATATCATTTAATCAAACATGCTTTAATGAAATACGACTGCCCAACTACACACACACACACACATATATATATATATATATATATATATATATGGAATATGTATATAAATATATATATATAGATAGATAGATATAGATAGATATATATATATATGTGTATGTGTGTGTGAGTGTAAACTTGAAATAATAACAACAAAATAATATTTAATGCGGAGTTTAACAGGTTTGAATTTCTAGACTAGTTGCCTCACCAAGGCTGAAGAACCCAGTCTGCCCTACTCTTTACCCATAGCTGGAGGGAGAATAATGGGATTCATACTTTTCCTAATGGTATCAGTACAATATGAAATGCAATCAATCTCGTCCAGGATTTGAACTCGTGTCGCCGTGTCCATTTCCTACGACGATAACCATTACACCACGGGCACCTATATATGATATATAATATTAGAATTAGAATTGAAGGGTTCATGTGAGCTGTAATTTTCTTTTTTGGAATTTACTGGGCGACATACGTGGTCGAAGAGGTCAGATCAGATCAATTGACTGGTCATGTCAAGCCCTAGCACCTATTTGATTGTCCTTATCGTAATCTTTAAATGAAAAAATTGGGTATATCTAAAAAAGTATAAATCGATGTAAGATACTTTTCAACAAATAGAAATATGAAAGTAAAATTTTGTAACCTGTATTCTGAAATTGAGAATATTCCTTCTGGTTTTCCTTAAGATTCAGCAATGACCTCTTTTTATTTTTAATATTTATAAACAATTTTTATTAATGATATAACATGAATATGATTATTTCTTTTTGCCGATGATGTCAGACAATTTCTCAGACAATTATCAAAAGAGCCGAAGGATATTAACATTTTCGTCTTCTATAAGAGTTTTAAAAATATTTTCTGACTCTAATCTTTTATATCATTGGTATAATAATAAGTTGTAAAAATGTTGGTTGAAAGAGAAAGGAAAATGCTGGAGCCTTGAATGTAGAGAAGTCAACTGCACCAGCGAAGAGGGGTAAATTCCCTGGACGAGGCCTCCTGTAACCCGTGTGTAGTGACCCGTAATGCCTCAGGGTGGGATTAAGGTGTCAGTTCGTAACCCAGCAACCAAAGGGGTCACTTGAACTGCACTAGTCTGCTTTGTCTCTTACCGGGCAAGATACGTAGTCAAAGAGGACCGATCTGACCAAATGACTGGTCATGTCAAGCACTCGCTCTTTTATGATTGTCCTGATCATATTCTTCAAATTGCCCTTGTGGCAAACAACTAACCAACCCTTTTTTATCTGAAAGGTGTAAAAAGGCTGTGGGTGAGGGTCAATTGCTCAGACTTGACAATCTTTGAAACCTTTTAAACTGCGTGTAAGCAAAAGATTAATACTAAATTAAGCTGTTGGTGTTAGATCACAAATTGAAACGAATTAACTCTCTGCAAACAAATGTATCAATGTTAAATAGAAATTGTGGTATTATATAACAATACTTGAAATCAATAACTGTCTTCAGAGACACGAGCACTCATCCATTTAAAGTTAACTTCAAAATTATTAGTTTGAATTCGGAACACTGCTGGAGAAGTAAGGACGAGCTCATAACTGATGTACTCCTGTGGACCCCTTGACATGGCCGAGCAAAGCCAGGCCGAGCAAAGCCAGGACGAACCTGCCCTGTATAGATACGGGATGTAGCCCTGAAGACCAGCCGGAAGCGATGGACGATAGGGAGGGGTGGTGAGATAGGGTCATGAATATCCGTGCCGATAGTGCAACAAGATGATATATATATATATATATATATATATAAGTAAAGTTGCTGACCATAGTCGAGGGTGATCTGAAGGCTCCCTTTTTAATAAGCTACTACACCGATGTGTAAGGGAAGACGCTACTCCATTACCTGGATTGCTCCACTTTACTCTTGATCCTTACCTTGCTGAGTGTTTAGCAAGGCAGCATCAAATATCAGTTTTTGAGTCTTTGGTATGACTCGAATTAGGATTGAACCCCGGTCTCCTGAACCATTGGCGATCACTCTACTCATTAGGCCAAGTGAATAGTTGGGAAGCAGTTATTCATTTAAGCATGTTAGATAAAATTATATTAATTATATTAATATTCTATTTCCTCTGATAGCGTTCAGTTTTAATTTCGTTCGATGTCATCTACTCAGTTTAATCCAAATCTACGTTTACGTAATTTTTGCAGTGTTATAAAAGATTCTTTAAAAAAACAATATTTACACTTGCAAACGACTCCTGAGTGTTATATAATTAAGAAATGATTTTTTATATTAATCATTTTTCGTTAATTATATTTTATCATTCAGTTTCGTTGAGCTTTAAACTATTCGGGTTAAGAGTTCAGGTGCATAGTCATTGGGTACAGTTTTACGCTAGTGCACAAAGGAGATGTCAATCACCATCGTCATAATAAACCCCAAACAGGAAATGGGGCTGGAGTGTGGATGACGTCATGCCCTGAAGAGATGGTACTGAGAATTTGAGAATTTTGAAAAATAGTCATTTGACCATGGAGTCGAGTAGTTGGAGATTCGGCCATTGAGTCGAATAGTTAAGTTTTTTGGATCTCTACCGACAGAGATGAATTGAGATTTTAAACCACACAAGATGCACCATGCGTTGCGATGGGGTTAGCATAGTAAGAATTGTATCTCTCTCCTCGTGTCGAAGAACCGAAGACATAAGTTAATAAACGCGTTCGTACCTGAACAACAGAGTCCCCCTGTTTCCGCCAGCATTTGTATTTGCCTGTGTTTTGCTTTTGTATATGTATTTGTATCTGTACCGTTGTTATGATGAGATCCTTATGTAATATGCAACATGATGATGGCCTATGAATGGTCCGAAAGTTCTCGGTACAATTTCGGTATATTCATCTACCAACTCCAACCTAAAAACAAGATACTTTCAGGAAATTTGAAAGGATCCTAATAAAATTATATCGACAAAATGTGTCTTCATTATTTAATCAAATATGCTTATATATATATATATATATATATATATATATATATATATATATATATTATCATTTTATATATATACACCCACACATATGTGTGTGCGTCCAACTATATTTAGCATTAGATTACCCACAAAGGTTGATATGCCCTTAAAACAAATATCTAAAAGACTCGTCTTTTTTTTTTGCATTTTTTCAAGATTTTAAATTCAAAATGAAAATGTGGGCAAAGAGCGAAAGAAAATTTAAAAAGGTAAAACATTAATCATTTATGAAAAGAAGCAACGATATATTTAGAAAGTAGTAACTTACTGAACGTTTATTGCTCCGATGTGGCACAAGGCCGAATGAATGGGGCGCCAAATGAGACACATTTTGAAAGTATTTACCGACCAGTTTCTATAATATGTTTTTTGTGTAAGGTTTTAGAAAAATTGATTAAATTGATGATATAATTTGTAATAAACATGATTTCGACATTGATAAATCAATATCATCAAATATTTTGGGAAGTATTAATATTATAATTGATTATTTGATGGAAGGTGATATTGTGGGTATTCCATGTTTGGATTTTACAGGGCATTTTATACGGTTTTCTTCATACTTCACTAGTAAAATGAAAGAAAACTTTCTAAAAAATATGTTCTGAGATACTTTTTAACTGATAGGAAAATTAAGGTAAATTTTTTAACTAGTATCCTAAAACAGAGAATATTTCCTCGGGTTTTCCTTAAGGGATATTAAAATATCTTAAGAGATATAGTTAAAAGATACTGAAATGTCACTAAACGATTTCCTAAATGATATAACATCAGAAATAAAGCAATTTGCAGATGATAGCAGATTACTTGAGAATTAATTTTTCTTTATTGCGGACTTTTTTACAAGACTCATCATTCCTATCCGAGGACGCGGTAAATCACCTGAAGAAGGCCAGAGGTGAAATTTGGCCGAAACGTAGTGAAAGAAAAACCAAAAAAAAAAAAAAGAAAAAAAAGATACCAAGATGAGGACAAAAAGTCCGCAATAAATAAAAATTAATTCTCAGATTAAGAAGCCTCATCTTAAAATAATTCCAATTAAAGACAATTAGCAGATTACTTGTTAAACCATTAGGAAAAGAACCGGAGGAAATTTACATTTTTGGTCTTCCATGAAATCAAAAAAATATATTCTGATTCAAATATTATATATCATATGTATTATGACCATTTTTAACTATTTTAGTTGAAATCGAAAGAAAAATGTTGGAGCCTTGAATGTACGGAATGAAGGACGGACGAAAAAATGTGTTATTTCAATCTTACCATAAATTAATAAGATAAATTTTAGATTCCTTTTCAGATTTAAATGTTAATTTAGTTGGTATTTTTTTAAGTATATATATATATATACTACGAGTCAAAATTATTTGGCCACTCTCAAAAGTTTTATTTCTCACCCTAAAAGCGTTATTATTAATAAAACAAGTTAAGCACCACAATGTTTTTATTTATAATCCCAAATACTAATCCTACTCAGTAACTTTAACCATAGTATAAATAACCCTTACATCCATAGCGCCCAAGATATACAATGCTCTACTACGCAACCGCATAAAACCCAAAATTGAGAACATACTTAGGAAGAACCAAAATGACTTTCGGAGAAATAGATCTACGACGTCACAAATTTTGACAAGCCGTCGAATTCTTGAAGGTGTATGTGCAAAAAATCTAGAGGCAACAATGTTATTTGTTGACTTCGCTAAGGCCTCTGACTCCATACACAGAGGAAAGATGGAGCAAATACTACTCGCCTACGGCCTACCCAAAGAAACCGACTCAGTCATAATGATGTTATATAGAAAGACAAAAGTAAAAGTCCGCTCCCCGGATGGCGACACAGACTACTTCGACATTGAAGTGAGTGTACTGCAAGGAGAAACATTAGCCCCATACTTCTTCATCATCTGTCTAGACTACGCACTTAGAACGTTTGCTGATAAAATCAAAGAAAACGGTTTCAAGCTAAAAAAGGAAAAAAGTAGAAGGTACCCCGCACAAACAATTACGGACGCGGATTACCCTAATGACATACCACTTCTGGCAAATACACCCCAAAGCCGAAACCCTGCTACATATACTGGAACGAGGAGCTGCAGGCAAAAGCCTCCGTGTCAATGCACACAAGACGGAATATATGAGCTATAATGAAAGAGGTGATATATCCACACTAAACGGTAGCTCTCTGAAACTAGTGGACAAGTTCACCTATCAAGGAAGCCAATCTCATCAAGCGAGACAGACATCAACACGTGACTAGCAAAGACATGGACAGCTAACTATAGACTATCGGTAATATGGAAGTCAGACCTGACCGATAAAATGAAACGTAGTTTTTTCCAAGCAGCAATCGTGTCGATACTGCTGTATGGATGCACTACATGAACGCTAACTAAACGTATGGAGAAAAAGCTTGACGGCAACTACACAAGAATGCTGCGAGCAATATTGAACAAGACCTGGAGGCAGCACCACACGAAGCAGCAGTGGTACGGACACTTACCACCAATCACGAAAACTATCCAAGTTAGACGAGCCAGACATGCGGGATACTGCTGGAGAAGTAGGGACGAGCTCATAAGTGAGGTAAACCTACGGACTCCTTCACATAGACGAGTAAAAGCAGGACGACTAGCTCGAACCGACATACAACAACTCTGTGCTTATACGGGATGTAGACCTGCCGGAAGCAATGGACGATAGAGAAGGGTGGCGAGAAAGGATCAGGGATATCCGTGCTGATGGCGCGACTTGATGAAGATTATAACCATTTATAAACATTTTAGTTGAAATCGAAAGAAAAATGTTGGAGCCTTGAATGTACGGAATGAAGGACGGACGAAAAAATGTTAATTCCAATCTTAACATAAATTCATAAGATAAATTTTTAAATTCCTTTTCAGATTTTGTTAATTTTGTTGGTATTATTTTAAGTTTACAAATATATATATATACTTCCTACCCCCGTAAGGTTGAGTTCTCTGGCGAAGAAGGAATCGTGTTGCCATTAGCGTTTATTGCAAGCCTCTTCATATATGAATTGAGGTCTCGGTGGCCGTTGAACGGATGTATGTAAATAATAGTAATTGTGATTCATAACCATTTAAAATTTACTTCGCAGCTAATGGCTCGTCGTGGCTGATTGGTTAGACGATTGGCTTGGCGTTTGAGTCAACCGGGTTTCGATCTCAGCCATGGGAAGCTACTATGTCTAGCCACACTGATGAGTTCTGATAGAACGAAACAGATCTGTCTGTGGATGACTATATATTACGAGTCAAAATTATTTGGCCACCGTCAAAAGTTTTTATTTCTCACCCTAAGAGCGTTATTTTTAATAAAACTAATTAAGCACCGCAAAGGTTTTATATATTATCCGAAATCCAAATCTTACTCAGTAACATTAATGATTGTATAACGTGATATCTTTTGAAAAATTGATTTAAAAGGGGTTTTTCTTCTTTTGTACAGAGCATTATTATACTGTTTAAAGATATCAGGAAAAAGGACAAAATAAGACCAAAAGTAGGGCTGTTAGGTAAAAAGCGACAAGATCAGAGAATAATTTTATCAGAGTTACCAACTTGCGTGACAGAAGGCTGACTGTTCCAAATATCACTGCACATTTGAAACAATATCGTGAAAAATGTGTCGACATCCACTGTGAGGAGGAAAAGACTCAGTGAAGCTGGCCACTATAGTAGAAACGCTGCTAAGGAACCACTGTTAAGAAAGCCAAACAATGTCAAAAGGCTCCAATGAACCAAGCCACGCTAGACGATTATCGCCTCTTAAAAAGATAAATGTATTTCATTTGTATATGATAATTTTTACTTCAATGAAAATAGTTTACCGACTATGCAACTTAACAGCCAAATGTTTTCTTAAAAAATAAGGGATTAATTAATTTGTTATATTCTTAAAAATTTTATTAGATAAATTATTTTAATTATTTTTGTATTATTTTCATTTGACAGAAATTTGTTAACTTTTGTGTCTTAAAACAAAATTCATTTTAAAACTGATCAACAATTGGAAGGATTATAGCTATGTACATGTTTTAGAAAAATTATAAAACAATCTTAACATCAAATTTAATAATCAGATTAAATTGTCAAATTATCTTTTTCAACATCAGCTTACTTTAATAGAGTCAAAAGAAATCTAGGAACAACGTATTATGTAAAAAGTAATTTTAGAAATTCCGGTTATATTTATTTGTGAAATTATAGAAAAACTCAGATTGTTTTTTAATTGGTGGTTGGTTTGGTGGGGTGTTTTGTTTTGTTTTTCTTTAATAATTTTTTCTTTTCTTTTCAGTCTCATCTATTTTAGGAATTGGTGAATGGATCGATGATCTTCATGATTTTTCTTTGAAGATATTTATTTTAATTGGATATTTGAGGTTTTCTATAGATATTTTTAGGACAGTAGTAGGAGTCGTTGTGAATTCTTATTGTTTAATTCGTGGTCCTGTTTGTTTTGTTTTGTCTTGTTTTTATTTATTCATTTGTTTATTTTATCTTATTGTATTTTATTTAATTTTTTTTTTTAATTTCCATTTGTACTTTGTTTTGTTTTCTTTTGGGTACTTTTTATTTTTTTTATTCATTTATTTTATTATATTCCGATAAATACTTTGTTTTTCTTTCTTTTGTTTTCTTTTGTGTACTTTTTATTAACTTACATATTTTGTTTTATTTTATTTTTATTTTGCTGTTCTTGAAATTCCGATTAGTACTTTTTTTCTTTTGCTTTGTGTTTTTTTATATCTATTTATTCATTTATTTTATTTTATTCCGATTAGTAATTTTTTTCTTTTGTTTTGTTTGCTTTTTTCTTTTTTTTTTTTTTTTTTTTGAAATTTCGATTAGTACTTTGTTTTGTTTTATTTTGTTTAGTTTCGTGCTCTTTTTATTAATTTACAGATTTTATTTTATTTCATTTATAGTTTGCATTTTTTTTTTTTTTTTTTTTTTGAAATTTCGATTAGTACTAGTTACACAAGTTTTTTTTTTTTTTAAATGAGAACTCTGTATTTATTGGTTGTGTTTTTGTTGTTGTTTTATCATTTTTCTTGTTGTTGTTGTGTTGTTTTGTACTTCTCATAGATCCAACCAAGAACATAATCAAATATTATGAACGAACTTCAATGAACGAAACGAAATACTTTTTCTTTTTTAAATATATCTCTCTCATTTCATTCTCGAAAGGGGCACACAGTCTGTTGTAAGTTTGAGAGATAGATGGAAAGACATATACTCAGAGAGGGAACTACTTCTTGTCCCATATCTTCTTCCTGGAGCCAGGGGGTGCAAGCATTTGCACCCCCTTGCAAGCTGTATCATCAGAGACGACACTAACGCCTCTGATCGATAAAATAAGTTGGGTATTTGCTATTAGAGAAATTAGTAGAATACAGTGGGGACATTACAGTGCTGGGACTTTATATGACCAGCCGATTGATTCGGTCGAGTCTCTCTGACTAATTATCTAGCCCAAGTCAGGGTCGAAGTGGAATGTTGCAGTCTTGGGAACATATAGCACCCGGTTCATGACCCATGCAGCCACCAGGAACCCATCTTCAGACATTACGGGTCGCCACACTTTGCCAAAAGGTGGGGTTTTGGGGGAGGGGAGCGTCATATTCCTCTAGAAAGGATTCACTGGCGTATTCTACGCCGCAGACGACAAGGCGTGGTTCTCATTGGGATTTAACATTCATATTCCAGTGAGTTTTCGATTGATCGAAGAACCTTTGAAATTTTTCTTTTGATGTTGGGTAAAGCTAACCGTTGTATTTTTTTAATGTCTTTCGCATCCACAAATTTTTCTTTTGAGATAAATTATCGGTTTCTGAATAAGTAAAAGTAATATAGGGATCCGGCGAGTATGGAGTGTTGTTCAAAAACTACTGAGACCAGCTACATAATTTTCAGTTTAACAAAAGAGCAGAAGGGTCTGGAGAGTATTGAAGGTGTTCGAATAATCTTCATTTTTTTGTTCAAAAAAGTACTGAGACTGGCTTCATATATTGCAATCGCACAATCCAATTTTTACCCAAAATTCTTGTTAAAAATATCGAGACTAGCTACAAATTTTCAGTTAAAAAATAATATATATCTCACAGTGCCGAGGGTTCTGGCAAGTATGGAGAGCGTTGCACTCGCATAATCCTGTTTTTTACCAAAAGTTGTCGTCCAAAAAAGTACTGAAACCAGTGGCATAGTTTTCAGTTTTAAAAAGATCATGTCTCATAGAGCTGAGGGGTCTGACGAGTAGGGAAGTTGTTGAATTCGCACAATCCATTTTTTACCAAAATTTTTGTTCAAAAACTACTCAGACCGGCTACATAATTTTCAGTTTAAAAAAAGAGCAAAAGGGTCTAGAGAGTATTGAAGGTGTTGCATTCGAATAATTCTGTTTTTTTTTTTTGTTTTTTTTTTTTTAATTTTTTTTATTAAAAAAAGTACTGAGACTGGCTTCATATATTTTTTAAATTGGCACGGACTCTAAAAGACTTCGTCAAGACGTCTAAACATCATCACTTTAATATATAAATCGCTCAGCTGTGGACAGATCTACCTTTATCCGACTGACGACGAGGTTTAAAAGAAGTTCTTAAAATAAAACAAGGACCCTTATCATGTTAATTATTATTTCGAGCCTGGCGACAGGGTATAGAATACGTTGACTGTATCCAATACCGAGGGATAAAACACCCACCAAATAGGGAACCTGGTATGACACTAAAATTCATCAGATGATGTGGCGACAGGTCTGGCGATTTCGCGAGAGTAAAGTGCCCCTTCATTAACATTACTCCCAGTCCAACTCTGTTGGCAAATTATTTGTATTCGATTGGAATACTTTCTTTAATATGACGGTAAATTATTTGAATCAAACATAGTTTCTTGAAGCTCTAATTGTTTACTAAGGATTGTTATTAGTAGTAGTTACTTGAAACCCTATAACTGTGTGCAGATTATTTGTATTAAGAATAGTTGCTTGAAGCTCTAATTGTTTACTAAGGATTATTATTAGTAGTTACTTGAAACCCTATAACTGTGTGCAGATTATTTGTATTAAGAATAGTTGCTTGAAGCTCTAATTGTTTACTAAGGATTATCATTATTATTATTAGTTACCTGAAACCATATAACTGTGTGCAAATTATTTGTATTAAGAATAGTTGCTTGAAGCTCTAATTGTTTACTAAGGATTTTTATTATTAGTTACTTGAAACCATATAACTGTGTGCAGATTATTTGTATTAAGAATAGTTGCTTGAAGCTAGAATTGTTTACTAAGGATTATTATTATTATTATTAGTTACCTGAAACCATATAACTGTGTGCAAATTATTTGTATTAAGAATAGGTGCTTGAAGCTCTAATTGTTTACTAAGGATTATTATTATTAGTTACTTGAAACCATATAACTGTTTGTAAATTATTTGTATTAAGAATAGTTACTTGAAGCTCTAATTGTTTACTAAGGATTATTAATATTATTTACTTGAAACCATTTAACTGTTTGTAAATTATTTGTATTAAGAATAGTTACTTGAAGCTCTAATTGTTTACTAAGGATTATTATTATTAGTTACTTGAAACCATATAACTGTTTGTAAATTATTTTTATCAAAAATAGTTACTTGAAGTTATAATTGTTTACTGAGGATTATTATTAGTTACTTGAAATCATATGATTTGTGTACACAAATGACAGAAATAATTATTTGAAACAATATAGTTATTAGTATTAGATAAAAATGCTTGAAACTATAAGAATCTTAGCAAAATATCTGTTTTTGATATTATTTAATACTGTGTAAAAAAACTTTTGATAAACAACACAAAAATATGACTATAAATGTACAATGAACGCGATTCCCTAACTGCAAGACCCCACACAATTGAAATGGGTTGAAAATATGTTAAAATCAGTGAGTCAATCAATCAATAAGACTTCACACAGAATAGTGTGAACAGGCCAGGGATCCAGTGTCGAGACATGGAAAGTGGACTGTAATATTCAGATAGGAAAGCATACAGAGTAACAAAAATAATAAAAAAGTAAAAGATTTCAATGACAGAGAATAGTATTGACTTCTTTAGTAATTTATACCGGCTCATTGGTATAATGGTTAGAGTGTTCTCCAATGGCTCGGGAGACCGAGGTTCAATCCCCGGTCAAATCTACCAATAACTCAAAATGGTACTTGATGCCTCCTAGCTTAAAACTCAACATTAGAAGGTAGGGATCAAGGGTAAAGTGAAGCAATCAAGGGAAAGAAGTACTCCTCTGTGTAGTAGCTTTTGAAAAGGGAGCCTGAGGGTCACCCTCGATAACAGTCGGTCAATTTGATTTACTTTGGCAGAAAGATGAATGAATGGCGATCTAATTGAAATTTTCAAAATGATAAAAAAATTTCTAATTATGGCAAACATTTTTACAATATTTTTCCCCGAACTAGAAATTTTCTGTCATGACAGATTTCGAAAACTAAGTGAAATAACAAATTCGACTTTTTTCGAATAGGGTAGTATATTTTTAAAACACATTGCCTTACTAAATCAAAAACAGCAATAGTGTCGAAAATTTTACAAATAAATTGTATGGTTTCAGAAATAATGATAAGACAGAAAAATAGTGGGTATTTAGGAAACTGTCGGTTAAATTTCTTAACAGATTTTGATCTGTACATAGATATTGACTGAGCGTATGGAGGAAAAGCTTGAGAGAAATTGCATAAGAATGCTACGAGTCATATTGAACAAATCCTGGAAGCAACATCCCGCAAAGCAGCAACTGTACAGCCACCTACCTCCCATCTTTAAAACCATCCAAATAAGACGGACAAGACATGCAAGACATTACTGGAGGAGTAAAAACGACGTTCTCCCATGGACCCCTTCATACGGACGTGCAAGAGTTGGGCGACCGACTAAAACCTATCGAAAACCGATCTGTACGGACACAGGATGCAGTCTAGAGGACCTATCGGAAGCGATGGATGATAAAAACAAATTGCAAGAGAGAGTCAATGAAATCCGTGCTAGCAGCAAGACATGATGATAATTTATTATCATTTAGTATTATAGATATTTATTTAACACCTCGGTAAGATCAGAATGCAAAACAAAACCAATTGTAAGCGAGGTTTAACAGGTTCGAATTCAGAGTTTATTTTTTCCTAAACCAGTTGCCTTGCCAAGATTAACGAGCACAGCCGGGCCTACTATTTACCCGTAGATAGCCAGAGGGAGAATAATTGTATTTATACCTTTGCCAAAGGTATTGCGCTATGAGAAAATGTAAACAGTTTTGTTCCGGATTTGAACTCGTATTCCCGTATCCATTTCCAACGGCAGTAACCATTATACAAAGAGCGCCTCCAAAATAATGAGTAAGAATTAGCCTTATTTACACATCTCTGGCTATTGTACTCAATTTCCGGCCTTCTTCAGGTGTCTTTTAGAATCAGGTCAAACAGAAAGAAAAGTGACTGTAGGGAAAGTAGTAGCACCGTCCCTTACACCTCAGTGTAGTAGCTATTGAAAAGGAAGCCTTCTGGTAACCCTCGACTACGGTCGCCAACCACTTACACGTCTTTGACTATTGTCCCCATTCTTCTTCAAATATCTTTTAGAATCAGGTCAAACAGAAAGAAAAGTGACTGTAAAATAACTGAAAAGTGAATCGAGTGTTTGTCAATGGTCCGGGAGACCTATGTTCAATCCCATGTTGCGTCATACCGAAGACTTTAAAAATGGTACTTGATACCTCCTAGCCTAACACTCAACAATACAAGGTAAATATCACGAGTAAAAGAAACAATCCAGGGAAAGGAGGAGCACTGTCCCTTACACCTCGGTGTAGTAGCTATTGAAAAGGGTGCCTTCTGGTCGCCAACGACTACGGTCGTTAACAACTTACACGTCTTTGACTATTGTCCTCATTCTCTGGCGTTCTTCATGTGTCTTTTAAAATCAGGTCAAACAGAAAGAAAAGTGACTGTAAAATAACTAAAAGGAGAACTGAGTGTTTGCTAATGGTCTGGGAGACCTGGGTTACATCCCAGGTCGCGTTATACCTAAGACTTTAAAAATGGTACTTGATACCTCCTAGCTTAACACTCAGCTCAGGTACATGTCAAGGGTAAAGTGGAGCAATCCAGGGAAAGGAGTAGCGCCCTCCTCTAGACCTATGTGTAGTAGCTTTTGAAAAGGGAGCATTTTGGTCGTCCTCGACTACGGTCGCCAACAACAACAACAACACAACAACAAGAAGATATTTTCAATACAAGGGCTATAGATTAAATAACTACTCTCCGAGCATTCTCGCCGAAAAGGTGAAAATTTATAACAGCGTAACGCTTACATGTTCTATTTATTATCCGGTGCCTGAGGCGCCGCTCAAAGGGAATGTTGTCAGTAAGTAAGCATTTTTACAGCACCCCACAGGAGGATCGCTTCTTACGTGGTACTTTACATTAAACCGATGTTGTGTTGAATTTTAGCTCGAATAAAAAGGTTCCCTTTAGAATTACTTGAAGGAAACCGACAATGGCATAAGATTTCTGAAGAAAGCCGAAGAGTTCAGCAGCCGAAATGATGTAATTGGATAACAACCCAGATGAGAACAATAATCTGAAATTTTTAAATAATATAGTCCACATTTAAATTTTAAAATGAATAAAAGAACCTTCTTCTTCTTCTTCTTCTTCTTCTTCTTCTTCTTCTTCTTCTTCTTCTTCTTCTTCTTCTTCTTGTCTCTGTATATATTTTTATATATGTTTCTTCTTTTTTCTTTCTTTTTTATTCATTTCTCTCCTTTTTTTTCTTTTCATTTTTTTCTCGCCCCTCCTTTCTTTGTCGTCTATGTCTATTTCTTTAACCGGTCACCTGAGTAGTTTCATCTTCTCTCTCTCTC
>OY757942.1:59346584-59426584 GCA_963585895.1 Sepioteuthis lessoniana | reverse complement strand
AAGAATAGGGAGGGAAATAGATAGGAACTTAAGTGATGCTGGTAAAGGTTTTGGTTTGTAAACGAAATAGTTTGTTAGTAACATTATTTTCAAACAAACCAGAGCTCATATTTTTGCCTGCAGTTAAATCTTTTCTAGTATTGATATCTAACATTAATAATTCTGTTTGCATTCACATAAATGGTCAAAAGAATTACGATTACAAACTAATAATTTTGTTCAACAATATTTATTCGTTTTCGGTTAAATCATTTCAAGTATAGAAAATGATTAAACAGTTCTATTTAACCCATCGATGGAACGTTAACAAGTATCAATACTCAAGGTCAGAGTGGACCTGAGAGTCATGGCAATGAAGAGAAACTCCACATTCACCGAAGTTCTAAGACTGAAGTCATGCCATCGGATGATTTTTTGCCATATCTCGGGTACTCGTTGATGTGGGGAGTTACTCCAATAAAGTAGCAGAGTATTCTCCCCGCCCAAGTAAGCTGGACAGATGAAGGTCTGTTTTGATTTTGGTTTGGTTTGGTTTGGTCTGGTTTCTTTGTTTAATGGCATATCAACTTTTCTAGTTTACTTAATGCCAAAGCCATTCTTCTAGAAGAACAGTAGTAGTACTATATAACCCATAGCTGGGAGGATAAGGGGGTTCATACCTTTCCCAACGGTATTTGCCCGAAAGTGAACGTAATAGCGTGACTGGAGTTCGAACTCGCTTACTACGATTCCACAGTCCGTCGCTTTAAGCATTACACCATGAGGAAACCCCCTATAAGTATTGGGGCAAAAATAAAGATTCCAGATATTCTAACTAATAAGAGGCTGGTTTTGTTTTGTTTCTTTGTTTCGTGGCATATCAACCTTTGTAGGCAATGTAATGCTAAAGACATTCTCCTAGAAGAACAGTAGTGGTACTATTTAACCCATAGCTGGGAGGATAAGGGATTCATACCTTTCCCAACGGTATTTGCCCGAAAGTGAACGTAATAGCGGGACTGGAGTTCGAACTCGCTTACTACGATTCCGCAGTCCGTCGCTTTATCCATTACACCACGAGGAGGACACCCCCTATTTTGATTTTGTTGTGGTAGGAGTAGAAAAATTACATACATCTCTACTTCCACCACAACAACAAAGTACAAACAAGGCTCATAATGGGCTTTTACTTAACAGCGCTCAGAATATTTTGCCCGAAATATCTAAATGAAGAATTTCAATACATCGAACATTTTCTCAATAACCTAAACTACCCCAATTTTTTTTTATATTTCTAATATTAAATGCTAAAAAAAAAAGCTCTTAAGATACACTTACTAAATAAACCCAAGAAAACCAACACCACTATCCTCATCACCCACACACCGATCTCTCTACCCACTAACACACATAATATAGCACTCTACGACAAATTAACGTAGGAATACCAATCATACAAACCATATCATGAACCATTTAAAACCTCACAAACATCACAAAACGGACCAACAATGAAACTACCTCTCACGCAGGCATATACTCCATTCCATGCAAAGATTGCAACAAACATTATATCGGCGAAACCCAACGCAATCTAGAAAAAAGAGTTTACGAACATAAACGATCAATCAAAATAAATGACGATTGAAACGCCCTTCTCTCTCACATGTTAGAGTACAAACACACATTAAATTTTTCTCAAGTCACCCTAATCAAATCCATACATTGCAAAAAATCCCGAAGACTACTTGAAGCTGTGGTCTTTTCCAAAAACAACCCATATAAAACAACGTTCAGGTTTTTACCAAATCTCAGCATACTCATACCTGGCGAACATCATACTAAACGAAAAGAATATCAAAACAGAAAACGGATAATAAAAAACATTTTTTACTCTGGGCCGCCATAATTTTGAGAATCCTTTTCCTTTTCCTTATTCCTTTACCTCTTAGCTCTTTCTTACCGCAATTAAAACCTAGACACTACAATATAGACAATTTTCTGCGACATCTCATTATCGTCAATATCCTTCCACGAAACAAGATATGCCAAAACCCCTCTCACCCAAACCCTTCCCTACTTCTTTCTTATCAACTCCCTAAAATATATCTCCACTTTAAAAACAAAAAATCGTTAATGAAACCTGATACATTTGACTTTAAATCCCTATCAGCTTTCCTGCTACAATTATACCCCCTCCATCATCTTATACTTTGCCCTCATATGCTCTTGAATAGAAAAATTAACAGAAAACAGTCTCCGTCTGAAGAAGTTCGAGATGAAATAAAGCCGAACGAAATATCACATATCTAAATTTAAGTTAAGAGTTTCATTTATTCAACTTTTCACACATTTCTATCATACTGTCAGATTCACGACAAATCTATCTTTTCAACATATATATATATATATATATGTGTGTGCATACATATACATATATATGCGCATATATATATATATATATATATATATATATATATATATATATATTCCAAACGTAATTCATTATATAGGAGTCAACTTTTCAATTACACTATATTCGGGAGACAGGATTTCAATCCCAGGTCGAGTCAATCAGACTAAAAAATGGTACTTGGTGCCTCCGAGCTCAACACTCAGCATTCTTAGGCTCGAGTCAATGGTAAATTGAGTAATCACCGGAAATGAGTAGTGCACTCTCTTACAACTCTACGTTGCAGCTATTGAAATTGGTGCCTTTGGGTCACCTTCGTCGACGGTCAGCCAACTTACAACTCATATATATATATATATAATAAAAAGTAATTACCTATCATATAGGACTTACTTTTCAATCACACACTATGTTAAGAAATTTTGCCTTGTTGTAAAATACACCGACTGCTTCTCGGCAGAGGGTTAAGACCTGCAATGAGTGTCCTGGATATGACATTAAACAATCTAATGGTGAGGTTCCAGTAATGCTGAAACTTTGGGGAATGCGGAGTATCCCTTCATTGCTATTGCTCCCAGGTCCAATCTGTCCCGGAGTGATAGCACCTGAGAAGGTCCTATGTATGGGTTAAATAGAACTAACCAGCATACTAATGCTAAACTGAATTGCTTGAAATAGAACAATTTTTATATGGAAACTTAGTGTAACCAAAAAATTATAATAAACTAAATCGTTTCAAATAGAACTTTTTCTATGTATAAGAATGGATTTGGCATTAGATAACCTACAATTGTTGATGTGCCATAAAACCAAACCAAACCTATACAGAAAACTTGATACTAATCATAAGAGCTTTGTTGTACGTGCCTCTTCTAATTATACTACAAGATTATCCATGGATTAATGGCTAAATTGCTGAACTCCAGCCTTGTAGTAAACGAGTACGAAACCCGGCCACGTTATTATGTTCCCTTTTGGACTAACACCCATGGGAAAGGCATGAAACCCATT
This sequence comes from Sepioteuthis lessoniana, assembly GCA_963585895.1. NCBI lineage: Eukaryota > Metazoa > Mollusca > Cephalopoda > Myopsida > Loliginidae > Sepioteuthis > Sepioteuthis lessoniana. The sequence continues at coordinate 59,423,181 of OY757942.1, read as the reverse complement.
ATCCTTCCTGGCATGGGTTGAATATTAACACCGCTGTTCTTCTACAAGAATTATTTTAGCTTGAATAACCCACGAAGGTTGATATACCATTAAATAAAGAAACAAAACCAAACCGTACTTTGCCCAGTAGGCGGGGGAGGCTGTAGAATACACTGACTGCTTCTCAGCAGAGGGGTAAAACTCCTCCCCCAACGAGTTTTCTGTATATAACACTAAATAATCTGATGGTGAGGTTCCAGTAATGCCAGAGCTTTGGGGAATGCGGAATACCTATTCAGTGCCATCGCTCCCTGATCCACTCTGGTCCAGAGTTGTAGCACCTGATAGGGTTCTATCTATGGATCAAATAGAACTAAACTGTGTACTTATACTAGATTGAATTGTTTGAAATAGAACTATTTTGACATTTAAACTGCACACTTGAGCTAAACTGATTTTTTTAAATAGAACTTTTTTATGTACAAGATGGATTTGGTAATAAATAACCTATAATGGTTTATGTGCCATAAAACTAAACCAAACAATAAGTTCGACCTGGTAATGACTACAGAAATAATTAAAGAAAATCAGGCAATTATTTTTGGTGATGTATTTACACTGTGAGAAATTTGCCAGCTTTTGTTATTACCAGCGCCAATGTATGGCCATCTATATATCATCTAAGATTACTTTAGTCTAACATAAAGTCAAAATTCTGAGGACACTGAACTTATTACTTTTCTAACCACTGCTTTACGAGTAGCTTTTGTTGTAAAAGGGCCAAAAGAAATCCAAACCCAAAGGACAAATCATATTTACCCAACCCCTCCGCTCGGATAGGATATGACACAGGGTCAATTTTTAAGCGGAGTTTAACAGGTTTGAATACAGAGTTTTCCTTCTCCTAGATTAGTTGCCTCATCAAGGCTGAAGACACTATTATTTACCCATAGATGGAGGAAGAATAATTGGATTCACATCTTTCCCAAGGGTATTAGTGCTATGTGAAATGCAATCAGTCTCGTCCAGGATTTGAACTCGTGTCGCTGTGTCCATTTCCTACGACGATAACCATTACACTACGGGCACCTCTTTTAACCAACCCCTCTGCTTGGGTAGGATATGATACAAGGTCAATCTGTAAGCGGAGTTTAACAGGTCACGGGCACTTCCTAAAAACCAGAAGGACCAATGAAGAAAACAAAAGTTGAAAAATTAGAGTCAATGAACAACAACAAAAACTAAAAGGAAAGAAAGAAAGAAAACTGTTCGTAGTGCTGAATAAAAAAAAAACATTCTGAGTGGTGACATTTGAACAATGAAGACATCACGATTTGTACAATGGGGGTAAACAACATTGATTGGGAAGAGGGAATATAAAAACATGTTCAGATAAAAAGAAGTATTATTTTTACTGTTTATTTAAGAAATAATCTCTGCCGAAAAAAAAAGGTCACGAAAGTGATACAACTGGATTTCTCTATTATTATTTTATTCTTTACTTATAAATTTATTTGTCTTGTTATGGTATTATTAGTTTGACAGTTAATAATGTCGGGATACACAAGGGTTAATTTGAGAAGGATAAGGGAGAGCTGGGAACAAGAGAGGCCGTAGCTTAAAAATGCTTTGAAGATGATGATGATAATGAGGAGGAGGAAGAGAGGGAAGAGGAAAATTTTTTACGAGTGTTAGATTAAAGAAATTGGGGAATTATCAATTGCTTTTGAATACAGAGGAGAAAAAGAAATGGTGTTGTCAAGACGTTGGTCAAGCCTAGTTCGGATAAAAAGAAAATTATATACAAAAAACGAAAAAAGAAAAAAACGTCAATTTTTGTACCGAAAAGGAATGATTTAATTTCAATAAAATTTATTTCTACAATCCAAATTAACTGTGTATGTCCGCGTCGGGCAACAGCTAAATACCTGGACTGCGGCTTCGAAGTGACTTGATACAAATAATTTACAAATGGGGAGTCTTCTTAATGGGGTCACTCACCTCGTGTTTGCAGGCCTTCTGCTATATATGTTCTCCGACGGAAGCAACAAGCTGGAAACATACAAGTATGTAAGAACGAAATAAATGAATAATTCCTAGAAAATACATATCACTTCGTCGTCCTACTCATTTTAAAATACACACACACACACACTCATACATACACACCCATATATATATCATCATCATCATCATGTCGTGCCGCTCGCACGGATATCCCTGACCCTCTCACTCTACTTGTCCCTATCGTTCATTGCCTCCAGCAGGTCATCTGGACTACATCCCGTATCTTCACATAGCTGCTGTATGTATGTTCGAGCTGGTCATCCTGCTTTTGCTCGGCCATAAGTGGGAGTCCATAGGAGTACATCACTTATGAGCTCGTCCCTGCTCCTCCAGCAGTGTCCTGCGTGCCTGGTTCGTCTAACTTGGATAATTTTCGTGATGGGAGGCAGGTGGCCAACTGGAAGAAAACTCAAACCTGGTTAGATTATCATTATAAATGTATTTCGGTGAAGATTATTATAATGTTCGTCTTTTCAGATGACTTACGTGCCTAATTAATTTAACCAGGTTTGAGTTTTCTTCCACTTACATTGTATACGCTCAATATTGAATTTTATTATATAAAACTGAAAAGAGATATGTAACAATAGCCATATATTGAAGACGCCCGTAGATTTATATGAAATTCCTCATATATTATCATCATCATCCTCATCATGTCGTGCCGCTAGCACGAATATCCCTGACCCTCACTCGCCACTTCTCCCAATCATTCATCACTTCTGGCAGGTCTTCAGGGCGACATCCCGTATCCTCGCAGAACTGCTGTATGTATATTCTAGCGGGTCGTCCTGCTTTTGCTTGGCCATATGCGGGGGTCCATAGGAGTACATCACTGATGCGTTCCTCCTTGCTTCTCCAGCAGTGTCCTGCGTGTCTGGTTCGTCTAACTTGTATAGCTTTCGTGATGGGAGGCAGGTGGCCGTATAGTTGGTGTCTTGTGGGTGTTTTTATATTTCCAAATATACAGAAAATATTTCTGTATTTATTATTCCCAAAATAGATATTTTTAAGGAGTATTTTCTTAAAATCTAAAATAGATCTGTTTTAACTTATTCGTATTTTATTGAACCTTATACAAAAAATTCTTTAAAGAAGCAACAAAACAAAACATTTTTATATGAACGTACAATAAACGTGAACCTTACGGCCACTGACCTCCTATCTCAAAAACAATACAACTAAAACGAGAAAGACATATTGAGCACTGCTGGTGAAGTAAGGACGAACAAAATAAACCATGTTCTCTGCTGGACTCCGACACATTTTCATACCAGTGTTAGCTGAACTGCCAAAATTTACATACTTCCACTTTGTGCAAACATCAGGCGCCGTCTAAAGGACTTGCCAAGAGCGATTGACATTAGGGGTGGATGGAAAGAAAAAGTCACGGAAGTCCTTGCTATCAGCATGCCTTGATGATAATGATGAGAAGGAGGAAGAGGAGGAAGAGCAGGAGGAAATATAAGATAACAGTAGAAGCGTTGACACCCTGTTAAAATCAATCAATCGATCGATCGATCAATCATAGTGTTTAATTGACATGTAAAAGTAAAGTTGGGGCCCTTAGTCTAGAGTGGCTCAAAGGCTCCCTTTTCAATAGCTACTACACCGAAATTTAGGGGAGAGCGCTACTCCATTCCCTGGATTGCTCCAATTTACCTTGATCCGTACCTTATAATCCTGAGTTCTAAGCAAGGCAGCATCAAGTACCATTTTTGAGTCTTTGGTATGACTCGACCAGGGATTGAACCCCAGTCTCCATACGGTATAATCTATATAGATAAAGATGAAAAATTTATCTGTCTGTCATCTAAAGACAGTCAAACAGTTTGATGAATAGCTATCAAAGTTGAAATGTATATTCCATCCTAAAGTTGTGCTAAATGCACAGTATCCCTAGACACTCTCTCGCAATACATCCCTATCGGATATGGCTCGAGTCAGATCTTCTAAACGAAATCCAATGTAAACTTGAAACTGATGAAAGTAAGTATTTACTACCCTGCCAGTAATGGGGTGTTGATGCGTAAGAAACCAAAGAGGAACTTATGAGTTTTTCATGGCTTCCCCAACATGTCTTGTTCGTTTTAATTGGATAGTTTGTGTGCTAGGAGGTCAGTGGCTGTACTGGTGCTTTTTGTGAAGTTCTGCGTCTAAGACTAGTTCAAAATAGCATGCAACATTTTTGTGAAGTTTCTCCAAATGCTTTGCTAAAGTCCAGGTAGTGGAGCCATACTATAGTACTAATACTGGCTTGGAAAAATACGCGTTTTATTTTAACAGATCAGACAGATTTCCATATGGTCTATAACCTATCGATAGCAGTCAGGTTTTTTTGCTTTTTTTTAACAAATTATTAAAAAGATCTTTACAGTCTAATAATATTCGACGTCCAGGATTTTTGCAAAAGAAAATATTTTTGAATCTGTATGCGTTGTGATCATCAGTATTTTTTCTTGATAACATCATTAGATGTTGGTCAGGCATAGAAAGGGCGGTGTTTTTTTCTTTTTCTTTGTTTTTTCTTTTGTTAAGGTTTGTTTTTTTCTGGTATGGGGTTTCCGACCTTCGTGCAGAAATGCCCAAGTCTCCGCCTTGCGAGGTGTAAGATTACACGCTAGAGGGCGCTTAGGGATCAGTGAGGAAAACCCCTGCGGTTATCACTGTATTGATTTTATTGAGGGGGTGCGAAACAATAGCAAAAGCTGTGGACATATTCTTTTTCTCGGGGTCATCCTACCACACTCCTTAATCAAACTAAGAGACACTCACACAAAAAGGAAAAAGAATGAAACAAGGTGGGTGGTTTTTCAACAGCTCAGTGAATCTAATGTAAACATTATGTCAATTCGACCAGGCGGCTGTAAAAATAAAACAAAAATTAGAAAATGTTTGTTCTTCTGGCTTCAGATATCGTCGGAAAAAGAAATAAGAAAGTTATAGTATCTGAATATCATAGATGAATTTTTATCAATTATTCATACAAGTAACTAATCGATTTTGACAGAACGTCAACCCGTCTAGGGAAATGTTATGCCTCGATGTTAGAGGTCCTTTAATTATACTTTTCTATTTACATTTTTATGTAGTTATTTTCTTAAAATTAAAAAAAAAAATTTTTGTTTTTGTTTTGTTTTGCTTGTTTGTTGGTTTGCACACGGTCCTATCAAATATACGAGGATCATTAAATAAGTTACCAGACTTTTTTCGTATGGGGACTTTTATTTATAGTACACACACGAAACTTAAGTTCCCTTTGAAGTAATCTCCTCCAGCTGCAATGCACTTGTTGTACTGTTCCAACAACTTCTGGAAGGTCCCATGGAAGTCCTTTTATGTGAGCGTGTCAATGACCTTCGTCACAGCCTCTTTCATCTTCTCAATTGTCTCATAACGACAGCTTCTGAGCTTAGGGAATAACCAAAAGTCACAGAGAGCAAGGTCTGGACTATTGGGAGGCTGAGGAACTGTCTTGATGCCCATCTTGGTCAAATAGTCTGTGACAAGGATGGAGTTGTGGAATGGTGCATTGTCCTGGTGGACAAAAACATTTCTATTTCAAGCTAATCAGTTTAGTCAAACAGTTCTAATTTTAAAAATTCAGTTTCGTGTAGGAATAGTTTTTTGTTTACACCCAGTCAAATGTCAAAACTGTTCCATTTCAAACAATTTAGTTTAGCGTAAGTACAGTTTCAATGTTAAAACAGTTCTATTTCAAACAATTCAGTTTATCATACAAAAACAGTTCCATTTTAAACAATTCAGTTTAGCATAAGTACACCGTTGAAATGTGTTTAAATGGGTTGGGTTTATTGCCTGGCGCCTGAGTCGTCCCAAATAAGAGGAATACCGACGGGACCGAATGTTTTTGGCCATGCCGGGCGCGTGTGGGCTCCAGCCCTGCATCCAGACCAACCAAAAAAGGCCTTGTGCCACACTTGCATGTTTAGTGGGGCGTGCAACAAATACCGTACACAGTTTAAATTTCAAAACAATTCTGTTTCCCACAATTCAGTTTAACATAAGCACAGTTTAATTTTTCTTAACGCATAGATAGGGCCCAATCAGCTGCTATCACTCCAGTTCAAAGTGAACCTGGGAGTGATGGCAATGGAGGGGTACTCCGAATTCCCCAAAGCTCCAGTATTACTGGAACTTCACCATCAGATTATTTAGTGTCAGATCCAGGACACTCATTGGGGGGGTCACCCCTCTGCAGAGATGCAGTCAGTGTACTCTATTGCCCCAGCCGACTGGGCAACCATCGGATGTTGGTTAGAGTCAAACTCAGGACATCTCTTTAAGATGATTGGTTTGATATCGCTTCTTTATTTAATGGCATATCAATCTTTCTGGACTATTTAATGCCAAAGTCATCCTTGATGATACTATTCAACCCATATTTGGAAAGATAAAGGAATCCATACCTTTACCATGGGTATTAGTCCAAAAGGGAAGGCTAGAACGCGACTGTGGTTCGAACTCGCTTTCTACGATTTCACAGTCCAGTAGGTTAGCCACCTCACTCGTTTACTATTCTTTCTAAGGTGTTCACTCAAATTTGTTTTGATGATGAATTTTGATTGATTTTAACGGTAGTCAATCCATCTGGGGTTATTTCATAGCTCGAAGTTAGAGAATTGTGTTCATTGTAGGTTTATATTAATATTTCTATGTGTTCTTCTTTAGAATTTTTATTTTTATTCAATTATTTATTTATTTGTGTATCTTTGCATAAAGTTATATCAAGTATTCTTATCAGAGACAAATAATTCACTCACAGTTTTATGGTTTCAAGTATTCCTAACAACTGCTAATAATGATAAGGAATTAAGTAATTTTTAAAAATATTATTTGTTTACAAATAATTATGGAGATAGTTTCGAAATAGTAATAAATTAGAATGTATAGAGTAGCGTTTTTTTGTTTGTTTTTTTTGGGGGAAATATGCATTAGATTGGTAATATGAGCATAGATTAATGATAAACATGGGGGAGGGATATCTTGGCAAATAAGTATGAATTAATCTGCAGTAAATGATTTCGTGAGCCAAATAAACGGGAGGTTTTCTTTTTTTTTTTTTTCTTTTTTTTTTTTCGTCTTCGAATAAGGGTATAAGGTAAAAGTTAAAGACTGACTGAATAGTTTTGAGTATGGGCTTAATTCATGTTAGTTTGGAAGTATTAGTATAGGATAGTTTTGGCGGGAGATTCGTGTAAGTCTTGTGAAGTGTAAAACATGGACGAGTATTAAAAATAACATCTTACCTCGGTACTGATTCCGGAAGTAGACAGCCGAAACCGGATGAGGTAAAGATGGTATTATATAGCAGAGGAGTGTGGAATGCTCTGTTTTCATTGGCTGTTTACTAAAGGACAGATGTCTATAAAAACAGCCGAAGTCCGGCTTTTATTTAAATGTCCTTTGCTTTGGTAGAGGCACAAGCGTAGCACGTCGCGCTCACGGAGGCAGCTTGGCTCTTCCAGAATCATGCCGGGGTTACTGTCGGAGCCGATATGATGCAGAAATAACCCGAAATCGGCAATGAAGACAGTTGCGTCACTGAAGACCTCCTTGATGCATCTAGGATGTATGATTGAAAATGATTATACGGTTTCAAATAATTAATTATAATACTTAGTAGACAAGATTAGCTTTACTTAATTAATCCCAATTCAAATGATTTAAATGCAGTAATATGGTTTTAAATAAGTAATAACAAGTAAAGTAAAGTTGGCGAGCGTAGTCGAAGGCAACCAGATGGCTCCCTTTTTAATAGCTACTGCAGCGAGGTGTAGGGGTGGGCACTACTCCATTCCCTGGATCGTTCCACTTTACCTTGATACCTACCTTATATTGATGAGTGTTAAGCAAGGAGGTATCAAGTACCATTTTCAAAGTCTTTAGTATGACGTGACTTGTGATTGAATCCAGGTCTCCCGGAACCCCTGGCGAACACTCTACCCACTAGGCCAATGAGCCGGTTAAATAATTTATTATAACTTCAAGAAACTGTTTTTGATACAGATAATTTATAAAGGAAGAGTCCCTGTGATATAGTGGAAAACGTGCGACTATGTTCACGGCATTTATATTACTAAGCGACATTACTATTTGTCGACTTTACCAAGGCCTTCGATTCCATTCACAGAGGAAAGATGGAAGCAATCCAACTAGCATACGGCCTACCTAAAGAAACCGTAGCAGCAATAACGATTCTCTATAGAAACCCCCACACATGGCCGTGCAAAAGCAGGACGACCAGCACGAACATACATTCAGCAACTATGTGAGGATACGGGATGTCGTCCAGAAGACCAGCCAGAGGCGATGAACGATAGGGGGAAGTGGTGAGAGAGGGTCAGGGATATCAGTGCTACCAGTACGACATGATGATGATGATGATGAAAAGTACGTTCACCAGATGGAGACACAGAATACTTCGACATTGTAGCAGGAGTACTACAAGGGGACACGCTAGCTCCATACCTCTTTATCATTTGTCTAGACTACGTACTTAGAACATCAATTGATAAAATCAGAGAGAACGGCTTCGAGCTGACAAAGAAAAGAAGCAGAAGGTACCCTGCAAAAACAATTACCGACGCCGACTACGCCGATGACATAGCGATACTGGCAAATACACCCAACCAAGCCGAAACACTACTGCATAGTTTGGAACGAGCAGCCGCAGGCATAGGCCTCTATGTTAATGCACACAAAACGGAATATATGTGCTATAATCAAACGGGTGACATCTCCACTCTAGACGGAACCCCTCTTAAACTAGTAGACAAATTCACTTACGTAGGAAGCAGCATCTCATCAACCGAAAAGGACATCGACACGAGGTAAACGAAGGCATGGACAGCTATCAATAGGCTATCGATTATATGGAAATCAGACCTAACCGATAAAATGAAACGCAGTTTCTTCCAGGCAGCGGTCACATCGATACTTCTATATGGATGCACTATATGGACTCTAACAAAACGGCTGTAGAAGAAGCTAGATAGCAATTACACAATAATGCTGCAAGCAATCTTGAACAAGTCCTGGCGGCAACACCCCACAAGGCACCAACTGTACGGCTACCTGCCTCCTATCACGAAAACTATTCAAGTTAGACGAACCAGACATGCAGGACACTGCTGGAGAAGCAGGGACGAACTCATAAGTGATGTACTCTTATGGACCCCCACATATGGCCGAGCAAAAGCAGGACGACCAGCACGAACATACATTCAGCAACTATGTGAGGATACGGGATGTAGTCTAGAAGACCTGCCAGAGGCGATGAACGATAGGGAGGAGTGCCGAGAGAGGGTCAAGGATATCCGTGCTACCAGCACATGATGATGATGATGATGATGAGAGTACAGTTGTCTCAAAATAGATGCAACCCTTTAATATAATAATGATTTATTATTAAATCAAGCGCTATGGCGGTCATTTCGAACACGTACGCTAAAAAATGCATTCTTTGAGCTAGAGATATCAAATCAATGTCTTCTAATTGTTATTATATCAGCTTCCAGGACATACTATCTTTTTTTAGTTTCTTGTCTCAGTAATAAATCGTTATCATATTAATGGGTTGCATCTATTTTAAGACATTCTAAATGGTTTTGTCGCCAAATAAGTGAGGTGTCCTCGTGGTGTAATGGTTGAAGTGATGGCCTGTAGAATCGTAGTAAGCGAGTTCGTACTCCAGTCGCGCTATTACGTTCACTTTCGGGCAAATACCCCTAGGAAAGGTATAAACCCCTGATCCTCTCAGCTATGGGTTAAATAGTACCACTACTGTTCTTCTAGAAAAATGGCTATCCTACATAGGTTGATATCCCATTAAACAACCAAAATAATGACGGAGAATTTTTTCCTCTCTTGTCCAAGGCATTATGATCGAGGATTAATAGTTCTTATACTATTTTCAAACCGAAAACAAAGGACACATTATGATAAGTAGTTGAGTTATTAGCAATCAAATGGGTCCCATGTATTTTGTGACTCATTATACTTTTTGCCCAGTCGGCTGGGGCTGTAGAATACACCGACTGCACCTCTGCAGAGGGGTAAGACCCCCCCCAACGAGTGTCCTGGATATGACACTAAACAATCTGATGGTGAGATTCCTGTAATGCTGGGGCTTTGGGTAATACGGAGTACCCCTTCATTGCCATTGCTCCCAGGTCCACTCTGGCTCGGCGAGGTAGCACCTGATAGGGCCCTATCTATGGGTTAAATAGAACTAACGGCATACATATGCTAAACTGAATTGTTTGACTAAACTGAATAGCTTGAAATAGAAATATTTTTGACAATTAAATCGTACTTACATTTAAACTGCGAGCATATGCTAAACTGAATTATTTGAAATGGAACTGTTTTTTGACATTGAAACTGTACTTACACTAAAATGATTTCTTTAATATAGAACTGTTTTAACATTTAACGGTGTGTGAACGAAATCTGAACTTATACTAAACTGTATTAGCTGAATTAGAACTGTTTGACTATTAGCTGAATTAGAACTGTTTGACTAAACTGAATAGGTGGAAATAGAAATGTTTTTGACAATTAAACTGTACTTACATATAAACTGCGTACTTATGCTAAACTGAATTGTTTGAAATCGAACTATTACGTTCACTTTTCGACAAATATCCTTGGGAAATGTATGAACCCCCTTATCCTCCCAGTTATAGGTTAAATAGTACCACTACTGTCCTTCTAGAGGGATGGATTTGGCATTGAAGAACCCAAGAAGGTTTATATGCTATCAAACAATAAATGTATCTCTAGATAAGTTCTAAACTATATTTCGAGATCTGGTTCAGAGGTAAACTGTTTTACTTTGTCATAGAGCGGGAAGACATAGTTAAAGAGCTAAACTGCATCCTCAGTCATGTTATTGCATTCCCTATCAGACATATAACCTTGACAAAAGGCATAAACACCTTTATACTCTCAGCTATCGGTCAAATAGTATCACCGCTGTTCTTTTAAAAAGATCGCTTTGGCATTAAATAACCTGCCAAGATTGATATGTCATAAAACAAAGAAACGAAACGAGGTCTCTGGGTTTCTTTTCAGTATTCTAACTGAGCTTTAAAATGTGGTCTGTATCGACTCTAATCGCCAATTTTTCCAGCTTCTTTTTCAAGCCTTTGCAAACAGTTTCAAGTCCTCTAAATAAAATGGGTACTACCGTCATCTTCATATTCCACAGCTGTCTCAGCTATCTAGCTCAATCTTTTCGCGTTTCTTTTATTTCTGAAGTATGCTTCACCGAAACGGGAAAATCCACTAAATGTCAAGTTCTTATTAATTATCTTGTTAACTAATACTTAATCTTGTTAATTAAAACTAAGACTGGTTTTCTGGCCAAGATTTGGTGATCCGTTTGTATCTCAAAAACCTGGAGAATTTTCTAGGACAGATTCTGATTTGTACTTTTACCGTTTGTCTGCTTAGGCAAATTTTAAACTCTTGCACCATTCCTCTTGAATCACCCTTCCTGCCCTGTCGTGCATTGTCTCGCACTCATTTAATGCTCATATTTACCAACCCCTCCGCTCGGGCAGGATATGACACAAGGTCAATTTTTAAGCGGAGTTTAACAGGTTTGAATTCAGAGTTTTCCTTCTCCTAGACTAGTTGCCTCACCAAGGCTGAAGAACCCAGTCTGCCCTACTATTTACCCATAGCTGGAGGGAGAATATTTGGATTCATACCTTTCCCAAGGGTATAAGTACTATGTGAAATGCAACCAGTCAGGTCCAGGATTTGAACTCGTGTCGCCGTATCCATATCCAGCAAAGATAACCATTAAACCACGGGCACCTCATTTAATGCTAGTTCATTGAATTTGCTGATTATATAATTAAGCATTTCATCTCTCTCGCCGCAAAGAAGCACTTGCAACGCAACGGTTAACGTTATAGGAAGTGGATTCGACAACCTGAATTGAAATCAAAGTGTTTGCCTTTCAGCAGGTCCAAATAATTCTACCCCCGCAACAATTGATACAGTTATAAGAGTTTGTATCGGGGGAAAAAATAAACGAAAATAATGAACGCGAAAATTATATAAAGTAAAAGAGCTCATTAGATTATATCATAGATAGATAGATAGATAGATAAGAACCAAATGGAATAAATAGATAGATATGAATAGACATATATATATATATATATATATATATATATATATATATATATATATATATATAAAGACTGATATAGATAGAAAGATAGGTTCGGTGTCTTTGTATGATGGCATATCAAAATTTGTCGGTTGAATAATACGAAAGCCATGCTTGTAAAGTGGTAGGGGTACTATGTAACTTTTAGCTGAGGGGGAATAAGGGGGTTGATTCTTTTTCCAAGGACATTAGTCAGAAACTGAATGTAATGGCGCGACTGGAGTTCGAACAGGTTTACAACGATGTCATCATTCAGCAAGTTTTCCGCTAGACAACAGGGACTCTCTCCAAAGATAGATACTAATGATTGCTTAGATGTATCACAAAATCAGAATTGTGATAGATAGATAGATAGATAGATACATACATACATACATACAAACTAAGGATTGCTTAGATGAGTCACATGATCAGCAAGTTTTCCACAAGACAACAGGGGACTCTCTCCATTGATAGACAGATAGATAGATAGATAGATAGATAGATAGATAATAAAGATTGTTTAGGTGTGTCACAAAATCAGAAGTGTGATAGATAGATAGATAGATAGATACATACATTGGCAGAGAAGGTTGATACAAAGATTTGTAGATATGAAACACACATACACATATACATACACACACACACATATATATATATATATATATAAATGTGTGTATGTGCGTGTGTGCGTGTGTGTATGTGTGAAATAAACAGATTGATTTCTCTGCCTATATTTTCGAAATTTTATTTCAGATTGTTTCAGTGAAATTGCTTTAGAAGTTCGATTTTATCATTGCCACCAACCACAAAAATGTACATACGAACAACTGTAAAAATAATTAGTTCTAATCACGCATAAAAAATTCATTTTAGGATATGATTTATATGCTGGTTAACGCTGTAAACTTTATATAAGAATTTCTACTATTTATTTATCCATCTATTTATCTATAAATTTTTCGGGTTAGGGAAATGTGTTATCATTGCGACGTAATGTTGGTAAGTCAAAAAAGAGGAGGAAAATAAAAGGCAAATGAATAGGAAACTAAAAGAAAGAAAGTAAAAAAGAAATAAAGAAAGAAAGAAAGAAAGAAGGAGAAAAAAGAGAAAGAAAAGAATTTTAGGAATAAAGTTGAAGAAGAAAAAAGGGGAAATTTAGAGAGTGATAGTGAAGAAGAAGGAAGAAAAGAGACAGAAAAATAAAAATAAAACGAGGTATAAAAAAATCGAACAAGAGAAATATAAATTGCTAAGTAGAAATAGAAAAAAATGAGAAGAAGAAGAAGAAGAAGAAGAAGAAGAAGAAGAAGAAGAAGAAGAAGAAGAAGAAGAAGAAGAATGGGAGAGAAAATATTGAAAAAAATGATAAAAAGAAAAAGGAGAAAGAAGAGAGAAGATCAAGTAGAAGGGCAAAAGAAGAAGAAGAAGAAGAATTTTGGAAAAAAAATGTGTGTGTGTCTCTCTCTCTCTCTCTCTCTCTCTCTCTCTCTCTCTCTCTCTCTCTCAGTGTGTGTGTGTGAAATAGAAAAAAATGAGGCAAAGAAGAAGAAGAAGAAGAAGAAGAAGAAGAACTATTTAAGGAAAAGATAACACTAATGATAGCCGTGGCTCAGTTTGGTCACGCCCGTCTCCCCATACACGGGCCGACAGTCCTCGTGTAATAAGGAGCGGTCAGGACAATGATGCTGAATAACATAGTCGAAAGAGATGGGTCGAGCAAGGAACCAAGAAGACGACGAAGTGAGATGACAGAGAAGAAAATAATTGAAGAAAAATCCTGACGGAGAAGGAGAAAAGCGTTGTCCGATGCGGGAGGGCCTTTCCCCTCATCCCCCGCGGCAGACATGCTTATTTTATTGTTGACGGATGTCGATCGGTGAGCAAGATGGATAGGCACCTTTTTTATCCCCACTCCCCAGACACCCCTCACGCAAACCTTCTTGTGCATACCCCCTTCCCGACCCCTAAATCCAACCTCTGCTGCCGCCGGTCGCATTTGCTCCAACCAGTCATTTCGACCAGAGTAGGAACGAAGGTTACGTACAAGGAATCGTACCTTGGTCTTCTTCTTCTTCTTCTTCTTCTTCTTCTTCTTCTTAACTTGGTTCTTCTTTTCTTTCTTTTTGCTTCCTTTCTTTTTTTTCTTTCTGTTTGGATTTACTCTCATTTTTCTTTTATCTTTTTTTTCTCTGAGCGATTTCTTCTTCTTCTTCTTCTTCTTCTTCTTCTTCTTCTTCTTCTTCTTCTTCTTCTTCTTCTTCTTCCATAACCTGGCTCTTCTTTTGTTTCTTATTTCTTTTTTTTTCTTTCAGCTTGGATATCCTTTTTTTCTTTCTGCTTGGATATCATTTTTCTTTCATCTTTTTCTCTCCGAGATACTTCTTCTTCTTCTTCTTCTTCTTCTTCTTCTTCTTCTTCTTCTTCTTCTTCTTCTTTCACTGATTTTTCTTTTATTTCTAAAAGTTTTTCTTTCTATATTCTCACCTTTTTCTTTTTTGATTTACTTTTCTTCTTTTTCAATTTTTCCTTTTTTTCCCTATCTAGCCTCTTCTACTTCTTATTCTTCAATTTCTTCTTGTTAATGACATTTACCGGTAAGGCAGTGTTCGTGTCTAGGTGCCTTGAATGGTATTTAGCAAAAGTTTGGGGGGAAAAAAATCAAGGTTTACAAGGCGAAAAGAACGGGTCTGAAATAGCTGAGAGTCGAATCGAGGTATCTGGGGGTGGTTGGTTTTTCGACTCTATTCCATCCCTCTGCTCCCTGCCCTACCTGACCACTTCTCTGGCGTCTCAGCAAAACGCGCACTTGCTAATTACAAGCAGCGGGCCAAAAGATAAATCGCAGAAGAGTCGTGTGCACTGGACCGTGTCGCAGACGTGTGGTATTGGACGTTAACTTATCAATTAGTTTTCATTATGACGAACTTTTACGTCCTATTAGAGACAACGGTGTGGATGAATGACACTTGAAGTCAGGTCGAAGCACTGTCTTGTTTCAAGGCCGGGTGACTGACCCACCCACCCTCAAGATCGGGGTGCTGAGTAACCTTTCCTCCGTGACGTTCTTTATACATCCTCATTACCGAATTCTTCTTCTTCATCTTCTTCTTCTTCTTCATTCCTTCATGTCTTTATTTTTACCGGGGTGTCCTCGTGGTGTAATGGTTAAAGCGATGGACTGCGGAATCGTTGTACGCGAGTTCGTACTCCAGTCGCGCTATTACGTTCACTTTCGGTCAAATACCCTTGGGAAAGGTATGAACCCCCTTATCCTCCCAGCTATGGGTTAAATAGTACCACTACTGTTCTTCTAGGAGAATGGATTTGGCATTAAATAACCTAAAGAGTTGATATGCCATTAAACAAACAAACCAAACCTTTATTTTTACCACCTTCTTCCTTGGTTCTTGTCAGTCCTTTTCTTATATAATTATCTTCCACCTTTATTATTTTTGTCATTATTATATTCCTAACAAGTTTTTCTCATCAGCGTTAGGTGATTGTCTTTTACTGTAGTCTGAGTGACAGCAAGTCTCCTCAGATCTCCAGGACTCTCCTCAATAGTCAAGCTAATCTTTACAATGCTATTGTTTGGATGGTCTCGATTCGTCTTATTTTCCAATCTTCCAGTCCATTTCCAAGCCATTGGGACTGTTTTAAGCAGGCCAGTCAGCCCCATGTTCTACAGTTTTCTTATTTCTCTGGTAAGGTCCCCAAGTACTTGTCTCTCTATTTGTTTTCTTTGGTTTTCCCTTTGGGGTCCTGGGGCTGCAGAATACGCCGACCAGATCTCTGCGGAGGCGTAAGACTCCTATAACGAGTTACCTGGATATGACACTAAACAATCTGATGGCGAGACTTCAGTATTCCTGGAGCTTCAAGGAATGCAGAGTACCTCTTCATTGTTATCGCTCCTAGGTCCACTGTGGGCCGGAGTAGTAGCATCTGATAGGGTCCTATCGATGGGTCAAATAAAATTAAACTGTGTAACTACGCTAAACTGAATTGTTTGAAATTAACTGTTTTTACATTTAACTATATGTAAACGAAAAACTTTACTTGTGCTAAACTGAATTGTTTGAAAAAGAAATGTTTTTACATCTAACTGCGTGAAAAAAAATATATTTATAATAAACTAAATTGTGTGAAAAGTTTATCAAAATGACTTAATTCGGCGTTAAATAACCCGAGAAGGGTTGATACGCCGTAAAACAAAAACAAAAAAAAAAACAACCAAACAACCTTTGTGGGAAGGTTCTCTTTTTTTTTTTTTTTTGCTTTTTTTTATTATTATTCCTTCCAGGTGTTTCATACCAGCGGAAGGTGATGATCTTTCACTGGAGTCTGTGTGATAACAAATCTCCTTAAGTCTCCAGGACTCTTCTCGGTATTCAGGCTAATCTTAATGCTGTATTTTGAATGTTATCCGTTCGTTCTCCTATTTTCAACTCTCCTAACCCCCTTTCCAAACTTTTGAGGATCATTTAAAGCAAACCAATTATAATTCTTATCATTGTCACCTTGAAGTTCCATAGATTCTTCAGCTCTCTCTTTCTCTCAGTACTTGTCTCTCGTTTTAGTTTCTTTGATTTTAACTCTGTTGTCGGCTAGGCCGGCAAAGTCGATTCGTTGGTATGTCTCATTTTTGTTAACAGTCACAAGATCTGGTCTTCTGGTCAATTTGATTCTCACAGTGTGCTCCATATGACCACCTTTATGCTACTGCTAAACAAAACTTAGTAAATATGTTTAGTTATTGCCCTTGCATATAAGTAATAATATGTAAAAACATATCTTTTATCGAATGAAATATTGTCCATTATTTTAAATTGTTGACCGGAATGGGAATGAGACAAGAATTATAGGAGCTATTTTGATCAAATCTTGAAAGCAGCACCCAGCGAAGAAACAGTTGCACGGCCACTCGTCTCCCATCTCACTAAAAAATCAAGTAATATCAACAAGATATGCTGGACAGTGCGGGAGAAAAGTAAGGACGAACTCGTAAGCCGGGCAACAGAGACTTACAACAACTTGATGTAATGTGGAGGACCTACCTGGAGCGATGGACGATTGGGACATATGGCGAAAGAGAATGAGAAAAAGACAGAGAAAGCCACAGAGATAGAGAGAGAGAGAGAGAGTCAAGGAACTCGATACTGTTTGTAGAACTTGATCATGAAGATGATAATTTCTTCAATTTTGATGTCCAGTCGGCTGCAGGGGCCGTAGAATACACCGACTACTCCGCAAAGAGGTAAGACCCCCCACATACCAAAGAGTGTCTTAATATATGACACTAAACAATTTAATGGTAAGGTTCCAGTAATGCTGTTTTGGGGGGCAATGAAGAGTACCCCTTCAGTGACATTGCTCCAAGGTCTACTCTGTCTAGGAGGGCACCTCTGGTAGTGTAATGGTTAGCAAACTCGACTAGCAAACCTACACGAGTGAGTTCGAGTCTCATTGGGTGCCCCATTCATTTGGCCTTGTGCTACATCGAAGCAAAGAGCTTCGTAAATTACTACTCTGTCTAGGAGTGGTAGCAGCTGATAGAGTCCTATCTATAGGTCAAATAGAACTAAACTGTGTACTTGTGCTTAACTAAATTATTTGAAATAGGACTGTTTTGATATTTAAACTGCGTACTTACGCTAAACTGAATTGTTTGAAATGGAACTGTTTTTGTATACTAAACTGTTCGAAATAAAACTGTCTTTGCCATTGAAACTGTACTTACGCTAAACTGGATTGCTTGAATTAGAACTTTTTGACTAAACTGAATAGCTTGAAATAGAAATGGATAACTTACAAAGGTTGATATGTGGTGTAGTAGCTATTAAAAAGGAAGCCTTTGGGTTGCTCTTGACTACGGTAGGCCAATTTACCAACTTATAATATATATGTGTATGTGTGTGTGTGTGCTTGATTATATTAGTTTCTTCCTAAACCGGACATTGGCCTAATGGTTAGATTGTTCGCCAATGGCCCGAGAGACCGGGGTTCAATCCCAGGTCGAGTCATACCAAAGACGCAAAAATAGTACTTGATGCTTCCTTGCTTAACACTCAGCATTATAAGGTAAGGCTCAAGGGTAAAGTGGAGCAATCCAGAGAAAGGATTAGCGCCATTACTACACTTTTGTGTAGTAGCTATCGAAAAAGGCACCTTCGGGTCACCCTCGACTAAGGTCGCCATCTTTTTATATGTAAACACAGTTATCGCATGTTTACTGTTAATATTGTGTCTGTTGAATAGAAAACCATTATTAGGGAGCATAAGTCTGTTGAAGAGTGCTCCTAAAGGTCCGGCCTTGTTCCACGTGAAATTTAAGCTTTGTGAAGGGCAATTTTAATTATATTTCCACTGATACAAATGGTAAACGGTCTTCCTAAAACCTTCAACGATGTTTTCACAATCTTGGTTGATTTTCCAATGGCCGAAGGCTGGATTATTTCAATATTTCCTGAAATTCATTTTCATTCTCAGGACGCAATACTTCTAGCAAAACCAACCAATATATATATTGATAATATCAAGGATGGTAGTTCCTTTTCAGAAGAAATTACGTTTATACGAGGTGATTTTTTTTTAGGCACGTACCAGGCCGGTTTTGATTTCAGTGTTGTTCTTTTTTTTAACAAGTTGCTAAATACGGCTGTAGAACATTATTATAGAAGCTATCACACCTATTGTTGAACTAAGAGGAAGAAAAGAATCCATCCCGTTTTAAAGAATTATGATAGAAAGGAAATATTCAATCAGCTTCAATCTATCTCAATCTGTTTCTTTTTATTTATCTATCTCAGTCCCTATCTATCTATTTATCTATTTATCTGTCAGTCACTCATTCTACCCATATCTATATTGTCATCAACAGACTGTTTCGTTGAAGCAACAGTCCGCTGTGAAGCTAGATACGATAGAAGCATCAAGTTGAGATCGAAACCTGGTTAACTTTACTGTAGACAGAGAACATAACTCTAATTTAACCGGTGACCCAACGGCAGGTGGGAAATTTAACGCATATGTATTAACCCGTTTGTACGTGATGGTGTCTTAGTGGTGTAATGGTTAACGCGACGGACTGCGGAATCGTAGTACGCGAGTTCGTACTCCAGGCGCGCTATTACGTTCACTTACGGGCAAATACCCTTGGGAAAGGTATGAACCCCCTTATCCTCCCAGTTATGGGTTAAATAGTATAACTACTGTTCTTCTTGGAGAATGGCTTTGGCATTAAATAACCTAAAATGAGTTGATATGCCATTAAACAAAGAAACCAAACCAAACCGTTTGTACATATTTTACGCAATCGGATACCAGAGTGCTCAATTCGTTAGAAGAGCTTTGTATTACGCGGGTAGCAGCCTTTAACTAATCCCCCAGAGTACCAACCGTTAATTCCTTCGCCAAAGTGCTCAAATATTGGTCCAACAAGAGACAAGTAACTTAAAACGAAAACGTCCACAAATGATTTAAAAATTGATAGTTTTTATTGAGTAGTTTTTATTATTTCATGTCCTTTTTCTCTACACGTATTTCGGACTTTAAGTTTTCTTTAGGAGATTCAAATTGGTGGGGTGTAATGGTTAAAGCGATGGACTACGGAATCGTAGTACGCGAGTTCGTACTCCAGTCGCGCTATTACGTTCACTTTCGCGCAAATACCCTTGGGAAAGGTATGAACCCCCTTATCCTCCCAGCTATGGGTTAAATAGTAGCACTACTATTCTTCTAGGAGAATGGCTTTGGCATTAAATAACCTAAAAAGAGTTCATATGCCATTAAAAAAAGAAGGGAAAAAAGATTTAAATAGTTAATTTCAAGTTGTTCTTTTTATTATAAAAGTTGTTTTGTTTGGTCGTTGTTATTTTCTTTAATTCCAGGATTTGGGTCTGTGAATGTCCTATTGGAATTATTTGTCCGTGAAGAGCCCCTGCCATACGTTAATTTTTTGTGTATATGTATAAGTATGTATTCTGCTTTTGTGTGTAAAAGTAAGTAAGCTCTATAAGTATGTAACTATAAGATATATAACTATAATTTCTATAAGTTTGTAACTTCTATAAGTGTGTGTATATGTAAGTGTGTATTCTGTGTGTGTATATAAGTGTGTGCACATGTATTCATATATGTACACTCATGTATATATACACGAGATGGATGGGTTACTGAGTGGTTGTGATTTAGTGATATAAGTAAGTTAGTAAAGTTAGCGACCATAGTCGAGGGTGACCCGAAGGCTCCCTTTTCGATAGCTACTACACCAAGGTGTAGGGGAGGGCGCTACTCCATTCCCTGGATTGCTCCACTTTACCCTTGAACCGTACCTTATAATGCTGAGTGTTAAGCAAGGTGGTATCAAGTTCCATTTTTAAAGTCTTTGGTATGACTCGACCTGGGATTGAACCGAGGTCTCCCGGGCCATTGGCGAACACTCTAACCGCTAGGCCAATGTCCGGTTATGTTAATAATTTAATTGATATAATATCAATTCCTCTAATTATATATAATCTAGTTCCTGCCCATGAGGTTATAGTCTACGCTGATGCATAACACCGACTTGGGAAGACGTAGCCCTAGAGGCGTTCGTGTCCTCTGTAAAGCAAAAACGTACTTTCAATATACATTAGATCATGTGGTTGCGCTTTCTTACCATGACTAGTTGGCATCGCTTATGTGTGGCTTGAACTCGTGGCCCATTGATAGAGGCTCGGTTTCTTCATTCTGGGGTTGCTGGTTCGATCTCTAGTGGTTGAGATTACGGTATGCACTGCTGATGAGACCCAATAAGGTCGAAACACCTGTTCAGTGTTCCGTATGTCACATGTGGGTGCTTGCTGGATTTTCTGGTCGTGGTAATTTAATTAATATAATATCAATTCCTCTAATATATATATATATATATATATATATAGTCTCTGAAAAAGGGATTCAGAAAAACCAAGGTTTAGTTCTGTTTTTCCGTCTGTCCGTGCAATCAGATGAGGTTAAACGAAATGTGTTTCCTTGTTTGGTTGACGAAAAAACTCTCTCTCCAGTAGGGTTTACTGTCGACGTCGTCATGCCCAAATCGATAAGGCTAAGACGCCCGGTGAGGACTAAACTCACTGTTTTAGAAATAGTCTGTCAAACAGCATCAAATAAAAAGCAGGATGTGGACTTAGCATAGCATAACGCTATCGTTGTTCAAATCTTGTATGATGCTGATAGCGCTTCCTTTCATGCTAAAGTTCTTTGGGAAGGCATGAACCCATCTGTTCCCTCCCCAGTAACGAATAAATAATATAGTATAGAAGACTGGGTGCTTTAGCATAGCTAAAGCTATCAGTCAAGAAGAAAAAAACCAGTGTCGTCCAGGATTTGAACTCGAGAAAATGATTCTATTTCCTACGTCAATAATCATTTTACTAAGCACACCCCATGGAAGTATGTGTTTCTGTCTATGTGTGTGTGTGTGTGTTTGTGTGTGAGAGAGAGAGAGAGAGAGAGACCAAATTGCTTCCCAGGATCCGCAGGAACTTGTAAGCCAGAATCGAGATGCGTTTTAGGAAGCGTACCGGCGTCTATCTGCATTGTAAAGACCGACACATCAGTCAGCAACGTCGTTTCCCTAGCGTTTCTACATCACGCTGGGTGGGGTTGATGGTAGAGAGGTTTTCCTTCCCGTTGTCTTTTCGATTGATGGATGTTTCATGACTCCATTTCCGGATAAACGGTTGCATGAAGCCACAAAGTTCTTGTTTGGCACTGTTACTGCCGATGAAACGAGAGTGAGCGCTTCATTATCGAACCATTGTTACGTTTTTTGTGTTGTTTGTTTTTTTGTTTTTGCTTTTTTTGGAAAGGGTGGTTTGTGAGTGTGTGTGTCGGGGTGTTGTTTTGTTCTTCAATTTGGTGACCAGTTGTGAAATCAGAACGACACAGTAAAGAGAAAAAGAAAGAAAGAAAGAAAGAAAGAAATCAACATATGAAGATAGATAGATAAATAGATAGATAGATACGAATAGTCTGATGTATATATATATATATATATATATATATATATATATATATATATATATATATATATAAACACACAAAAACATGGATAGATAGAGAGATAGAGAGATAGATATGAACAGTCTGATGTGTATATATATATATATATATATATATAAACACACAAAAACATAGATAGATAGATATGAATAGTCTGATGTATATACATATATATATATAAACACACAAAAACATAGATAGATAGAGAGATAGATATGAACAGTCTGATGTGTATATATATATATATATATATATAACACACAAAAACATAGATAGATAGATAGATATGAACAGTCTGATGTGTATGTATGTATATATATATATAAAAACACAAAACCATAGATAGATAGATAGATAGATATTTAGATAGATAGATAAATAGATAGATAGATGTGAAGAATGAAATGGACTGAGATAGCGAGATAGATTCTTAACTTCTTTGAGTGTTCCAAAAATTCAAATAGAGATATATAAATATTAATCCATTTTGTTAAATAGGTATTTCCTGCTTGCTATAAAAATCAGTTTTCGAACTTATAAACTTTAATAGAGACTTGAAAATGTCCACTAATAATTTTGCAAGTGCTCATACCGATGTCTGCGGCTGGAAGTGAAGGAGCGGAACAGCAACAAATATTTAAATGATTTTTACTTAAAAAGATTTGCATGTACGTTTATGAAATTTTCCCAAAATATACTTGGAACATATATGCATCATTAATTACACATAAAATCTTCTAAATTTTCTTTTACAGGAAATTAATAGTTAACTGAAAAAACAAGAATATACATTTTGTCCTGATCCAAAGTTAAGGAACACATCATAAATCCTTGTTAGATCAATATATAAACTAAAGAAAACTTCAATATTTAGTAAATTTTACTTTGCATTGGATTACCTCATTGCATCTTCGACCACAGGAGCCAATTTATTTCTTAAAAAAGGTGGTAGTGATACTTTCCCATTCTTCTTTCAGAAAACCCCACAAATCATCAATATTTTGAGGATTTCAGTTCTGAGCTTTCTCTCCAATGATTTTCCATATATTATCTATAGGATTCACACCTGGACTTTGTGATGACCTCTTCATAACAGCTATTCCTTCATCCTCGGTTTTAACTTTGTGCTTAGGCGCGTTATCTTGCATAAACACTGGAGTTTCATCTGTCCCTTTGCGTAAATGAGGAAGAGCATGCTGGCGAAGAAGTTCTTTTTAACCACTGGCATTAATGTCACCGTAAAAGCCAACAATGGGTCCTACTCCCGCAGAAGAAATCATCCCCCACACCACAACGCCCCCTCCAAATTTCAAAGTTTTCTTAACACATTGAGGAGATAAGCGTTCCCAATTTTTAGGTCTCACAAACCTCTTATCATCAGATCCAAACAAGTTGAATTTAGATTTATCACTTAAGGGGACCATATTCAATTGTTCTTCTATCCACAAGATATCTTCTGTGGCGAAGTCAAGACAGACCTTTTGATTTTTCTTTGAAATCAAAGGTTCACAACATGTAATCCGAATTTTTCCTTATTTAATCAACGAGAAATAGTTTTTATAGAGATTGGCTTTCCTGTTTGCTCACAAAATGCTCGAGAAATAGACGCTGTTCCTTGGAAACAATCATCCGATCTTCCCGTTTTGAAGTCATTGTAGGTCTGACAGTTTTCGGTTTTGGTTCATCTTGTCAGCCTTAGATCTACTGATAAACAATGATTTTTAACCCTCGAACAATGCCAGCAATTTCAGTATACGATTCACCTTCTTCATGATTTGCTAACACTACTTTTTTTTCTTCTCGAGTTGAACAATTACATGCTTTCGCCTCCATCTTGCTTAAAAATAGTTCCAACGATGTACGACAGTTGATTATAAAAAAATTAACAATCAACTTTTTTTAAAATTACCAAAATTACTATAATTTAACAGCACTGCTTAATTTTTGACCATGCCAATATATATATATATATATATATATATATATATATATATATATATATATATATTATGTTCATTATTAATTTTCTGTAAAATTCTATTTAGAAAACTATATGTAATAAATACACATATGTCCCAAGTATATTTTGGGAACATTTCGTAAACATACATGCAATTTTTTCAAGTAAAAATCATTTAAATATTCGTTATTGCTCTGTTCCTTAACTTATGGTAGCTATTGTATTCTTGTTTCCCGTATGTGTCTTGTTTTTCAATTTCAAACGAGCTCGCGGCAAAAGTCCTGGTTAGGTAATGGTTGCGCGCTGGACTGTGACATTGTAGAAAGCAAGTTCGAATTCCAGTCGAATTATTAAGTTTCGAACTAATCCTCTTAAAAACAATATGGACCCCCTTATCCACCAAACAATGTTAGCAGTCCCCCTGGTGTAATGTTATCATCGTAGGAAATGGAAACGGCGACACGTGTTCAAATCCTGGACGACGCTGATTGCATTTCGCATAGCACTAATACCCTTGAGAAACGTATGGGTAAATAGTAGGGCAGATTGGTTTTTAGCCTTGGTTAGGCAAGCAGTCTAGAAGGGAAATTCTGGATACAAACCTGTTAAACTCCGCTTAAAAAGTGACCTTGTGTCATATCCTGCCCAAGTGGAGGGGTTGGTTAATACGTATTCCCCCAGGAAGCGGTGCTCTTCAACAAAGACGGATGTGGCATTTTGTTAGGGTTCACTCTGAGCCGATGTACTAATATTGGTTAGGGTCTACTCAGACCCAAATTCGTAATATTGGTTAGGGTCTGACCAAATTGGATTGGATAATATTGATTAGGGTCAGCTCAGACCCAAATTCGTAATATTGGTTAGGGTCTGACCAAATTGGATTGGATAATATTGGTTAGGGTCAGCTCAGACCCAAATTCGTAATATTGGTTAGGGTCTGCCCTGATTGGATTTGATAATATTGGTTATGGTCAGCTCAGACCCAAATTCGTAATATTGGTTAGGGTCTGCCCTGATTTGATTTGATAATATTGGTTAGGGTCAGCTCAGACCCAAATTCATAATATTGGTTTGGGCCTGCTCTGATCTGATGTAGTGATATTTGGTAGGTTCCCATTTTCGAGTTATCGGTCTGAATTTTTGAAATGAGGTTTGATGTACAATGTATAGTGTTATTTTTCGGATTATGGTCCTCATCTTTATTGTTGTTTATTGTAACACAACGTTTCGGCCGCTGTATCCTCCGGTTTTCTTCGGGTGTCCCTTGTTTATCTGCATATGGAAAATATCTCTAAACGTATTGACATGCCATTAATATCAATCATTCAATTAAAGCACAAACTTATAACTCACTTGGGTATTCTCCTGTCAGTCTTTCTGTTTCTTCCGTTCTATTTTTCTTCATAGTTTCTTTAATTCTTTTTTTCTTAAATTTCGTTCGAGACAATTTCTCTTTTTCTCTCAAACGTCTCCTCAGACTTTTCTTTACATTTCTCTCTTTTATTCTACTCACCTCTCTGTTTTACGTTTTTCCTTCTTTTTTAAAAAAAAGAAAGAAAAAACTATTCCTTGTAACCTCCCATCCCAAAAGAAAACTAAGACTAAACTCACAGAAAAAAGAATGCATCACGTGATCCCAACCATTTTCTTTCTCCAACCCGTCCTCAATATTACCGACGGTACACTGTCGTCTGTCAAAAAGCAAAAATAAAAACGTCATGATGGATGGCGATTACTTAAATATTCATCGTCATTCTTCCTTCTTTTTCGGCCTTACCCAACACCAAAAATCCCAATAATATAAAAAATGATACTAAAAAAAAAAAACAATAGGATACATAGAACTCATACTTCACTGTAAGGACCTTCGATATCTTTTTTTCACGGCTCTTTTCAGTAAGCTTTTAATTTTCTTCGCTGAGATTTTATAGGTTGTTTAACGACACCTGAACCCTCGAAATGATCTCACCGAGTTCGGTTTGGACAAAGGATAAATTGCGGTGAAAAATCATCGTTAACAAACCTTCCACTGCCTTTCGTTTGGGTGGGGGTATTTTTACATCCTTTATTCTTGTTCTTTTTTTTTTTTCCATCTTTTTCATCGAATCATTGCTTCATCTTAGATTTTCCTCGGTATTTTTTCTTTCATCTTTCTTTCTTTTTACGTCTTTTTCACTTTCTTTCTTCAGTCTTCTTCTCTCTTTCTTTTTCCTCTTTCTTTCTTTCTTTCTTTCTTTCTTCATCTTCCTCTCTTCCTTTCTTTCTTTCTTTTTTATATTTCTTTCTCTTTCATCTTTCTTTCTTTCTTTTCCAGCTTTCATCTTCCTTTCATTTTTTTTCTTTTCTCTTCCTTCCTTTTTCATCTTTTCATCTTTTTCTTCTTTTCTTTCCTTTGCATCTTTCTTTCTTTCTTTCTTTCTACTTCTTTTCTTTATTTTGTTTCAACTTTATCTTCTTCTCTTTATTTTTCTTTTTTTCTCCTTTTTTCTTTTTCATCTTTTTCATTTATTCTTTCTTTTCTTTCTTGCTTTTTCATCTATTTCTTCCTTCTTGCTTTTATATCTTTTTCTTTTTTCTTTCTCATCTTTCTTTCTTTCCTTCTTTCTTTTCCTTGTCCAGTCGGCCGGGGCAGTAGAATACACCGACTGCACCTCTGCAGAGGAGTAAGACCCCCAACTAGTGTCCTAGATGGTGAGTTTCCAGTTATGCTGGAGCCTTGGAGAATGAGGAGCACCCCTTCATTGCCATCACCCCCAGGTCCACTCCGGTCCGGAGTCGTAGCACCTGAGAGGGTCCCATCAATGAGTAAAGTAAATTCAAATTGCATACTTAGGCAAAACTGAATTTTTGGAAATAGAACGGTTTATGATATTGAAACTGTACTTACGCTAAACTGAATTGTTTGAAATAGAACTGTTTAAACATTTAACTGTGTGTAGACAAAAACTAGACTTTTACTAAACTGAATTGTTTGGATTAGAATTGTTTGACAAAACTGAAGTGCCTTAAATAGAAATGTTTTTGACAATTAAACTGTGTACTCATTCTAAACTGAATTGTTTGAAATAGAAGTGGTTTTTGTTTTAAAATGGATTTGGCTTTAAGTCACCTGAAATGGTTGATATCGCATGAAACCCAAAACAATCATCCAACCAATCTTTCTTTTCCATATTTTTCTTTCTTTCTTTCTTTCAGAATTACCCATTTTTTCTTTCTTTATAAATTACTCATTTTTCTTTCTTTCTTTCTTTCTTTCTTTCTTTCTTTCTTTCTTTCTTTCTTTGAATTCCTCATTCTTAATTCTGTCTTCCTCTCTCTACTTTTTTTTCTTTATCTCTTCTCTTACACCTCTTTCCTATTTTTATTTCTCTCATTTTCTTTCTTTCTTTTTTTCTTTCTTTCTTTTCCTTTTTGCTACTTTTTCTTTTCTTTTCCTCTCCATTCTCCTCCTCCTGCTCCTCTTCTTTTTCTTCTTCTTCCTCCTCCTCCTTCTTTTTCCTATTTTCCCTCCTTTCTTTCTTTACATCTTTCATTGCTTCTTTTCTTATTCTTCATCCTTTCTTTCTTTTTCATTTTTCTTTTTATCTTTCCATTTTTTTTATTCTTTTTCTTACTTTATTTATTTTAATTTTTTCTTCCTTTCTTTCTTTCTGTTCATCCTTTTCTTTTCAGTTTCATCTTTTTCTTTCTTTCTTTCTTTCTTTCTTTCTTTCTTTCTTTCTTTCACTTTTAGATCCTTTCTTTTCTTTTTTATTTCATTTTTTATAAACTTTTCCTTCTGATCGTTTCTCTTGTCATTGTTTGTTTGTTTCTTTCTTTTTCTATCATTTCCTCCGAACTACCTTCTTTCTTTTATTTTTTTATTTGCTCTTTTTTATGTTTTTTATCTTTCCTTTCTATCTTTTTCATTTTCATTCTTTTCTTATTTATTTTTCCATTCTAATTTTTTTTTCACTGAAATTTTGTTTTATTTCAATATTGTTTTGTATATTTTGTTTATTTGAAAAAAATTTTTTTTCTTTTGTTCTTTTCTGTCATTCTTGTTTCATGTTTTGAACTGATAGATAGATAGATAGATAGATATAGACGATTGCGATAGATAGATAGATAGATAGATAGATGTTGATTCTGCAGCCATAGAATAAAATGTTTTCCCAGCAATATCATGAATGTTTAGAAGAATTTAACAGACCACGTCCATATTTTGGTCACCCGAGAATTTGGAAAAAAACCAGAGTCAATAATATTGATTTCGATTATATCATGTTCCCCTTAAAATAATATAATCATGGTATCTTTGTCTTAGAGGAAAACGAATTTTTTATGAAAAGAAATGTGTGGGGATGTCCGTATTTATTCATGGCCAATAGTCTCTCTCTCTCTCTATAGATATATATATATATAGTAAAGTTGGCGACCGTAGTTGAGGGCGACCAGCAGGCTCCCTTTTCAATAGCTACAACACCAAGGTGTAGGGGAGGGCGTTACTCCCTTGTATTGCTCCACTTTACCCTTGATATGTACAGAGATTCAGTCGGTGAATTCTACAGCCACAGCCGACTGGGCCAATCCGGGTCAGAGTGGACTAAGCAATGTAGAGGTAATCCATATTTCCCAGATCTCCAGGACTGGAACCTCAAAATCAGAATGCAGTTCAGTGTCCTACAGAGGACACTTGCTAGGGGTTCTCACCCCTCTACAGAGGTGCAGTCGGTGTATTCTACGGCCATAGCTTACAGAGTGACTAAACCTATTAAACACCGCTAAAAATTGACCTTGTATCACATCCTGTTAATGGCGGAAGTGTTGGTAAATACATGTATACATTTTGTGTGCATACGTATGGGTATGTGTGAAACTAGACCTGGAGAGGGATGGACTCCACCAGGTTATTCCTGCCCATGACACACTCCAGGGTGGAACGATAGAATTGTCGTCCCAAAGAAAACAACACTACAGCTTTATTTTAAACCTTTTATTGAAAAAATCAATTCAGCTAACTTGATTATGTAGTAGAGCTCACATCTATTCAATGTAGCCGCCTTCAGCCTCAATCACCGCCTCAATACGGATCCGGAACTGGGAGCATGCCTTTTACACAACCGCCGGCGGGAGCTCGGCGAATACTAGGCAGATGGCGGCGATCAGGCTGGTTTTGGTGTTGTGGGAGGTCACGTTGGTGATGTTCTCGACGTATGACCAAACGAAGTAGTCCAGCGGGTTCAGGTCGGGGGATGAGAGGGTCCAGTAAGACAAGGGTACAAAGTCGTAGCACTCCTTCTGAAGCCAAGCCTGGGTCTCTTTGGACTTGTGGGCTGGCGTCAAGTCCTGCTGCCACACCCAGGGTCTGCCACCGGCCACCTGATTGCACCAGGGGATCACCATACTCTTCAGCACATCCAGGTACACTTTGGTGTTGACTTTCAGGCCGGCTTCGAAGATGTGAGGTGGCATGATGTGGCCCTCACTTGAAACCACACCAAAGACAATAACCGTAGCCGGAAACTTTGTTTTCATCACCCTGGTGACGTCCCTGTTATTCATGGCAATGCAGATTTGCATTTTGAGGGTGCTGGCAATGGTCTTGTTGTCATAACTTGGATCGGTAGAGAGCATGAGTTGTACAGCGGCGAATCTCCGATCTCGCTCGTTGAACATTGTGTCACTTTCAGGCATAAAAAAAGGCTTCTATCGCTCTTGGGATTTGTACACAACTGGCCAACTAGTAGATGGTCTGCAACAAAAAAAAAGAAAACCTGTTTTCATTAAACGGAAATGGAATCATGTCGTCTTTTCTAGGGCGACAATTTTATCGTTCCACCCTGTATATGAATTACGCCCTCATGATTAAACCAGTTTTTTTGATAAATCTTGTTTTATCCAAGTGATCATCCATCAAGTAGATATATAGATTGCCTTTGGTGATAGAACCGAATCAAATACTGTCTGCATGACTTGAATAGGAATCTTTAAAACTAAAGCCTAGTGGATCTGGCACAGGGCTGCAAATATGAGATATTTAGCGTGGATCGAACGCACTTCTCAAGAGTAATTAGTCTGCGAGACTAGCTTGTAAATCATTACACACCGGAATGGTAACTATATATCTATCTATCTATCTTTTTCATGTGGCAAATCGAAAATCCTAGAACATTTTTTACGAAACTCAGTTCTACAAATCAAACAATTTTTTAAAAATTTCAAAAAAATATGAACAATTTTCATGAGGGTCTGTTTTATTCTCACCCTTCACATTTTTTACCGCCTTTCAGTTTATCTTTGATCTCTTTCCCTATATGATTAGATAAAAATCGATATATTGATTGTTAACCCCGCCGCTTGAATTTTTTTTTTTTTTTTTTTTTAGTCGGGGTATTACTTGGATGTGGTTTAAGAAATATTCTTTGGACAGCTAATTAAATCAAAAAATATCGTTGTCTATAATTAATAAAACACAAATAGCACTGCGTTTTCTATTCTAAAAGAAACAAGGGAAAATAGACACAAAACATGACAAATAAAAACTAAATGCATTTAAAAAAAATAAATAAAAATAAATAATCCCTAAAAGAGATCTTTATCGGTAAACCACAGGAAAATGTGGTTATATCTCTTTCTTAATTTTACATTCATTTTTTTATTTTTTATTTTTTTTATTTTTTGATTTCTGTATAATAATTCTCTGTGTATTTTCATCGTTTTTAGATTTCACAATCAAATATCTAAATATTATTAAAATTAAAAACAATTTTTTCTTGAAACTATATAATTTGTATCACCTGCACTTTAACAAAATGCCGGAGAAAAAAAAAAAAAAAGATAAGAACTATATAAGAATGTTGCATGCTGTTTTAAACATATTTTCTTGGCCATTTTACAACGGGACATGATACTGGATTTGTTGATTTCCTCTTTTTCTGATGTTTCCAAGAACATTTCGCGATGTTCGGAAAAGACGATAAAAAGAAGTTTGCAAGAAATTTTACGTTTTGGGGCTATTGAGGAAATTGCTTTATCATAAGAGGTATTAGGTTCCTCCTTGTTTTGGCCATCGGTAAAGTCACTCGGTATAGATTATTTTACGTTAGAGACGTTATCGTCTCTGTAATTTCACATGAGAACATCCTAATGATCATTATTAGATCTAAAGCAAACGTCTAAAGCTGTTTGTGTAGTCACTCAGTGCAGATTATTTGACGTTAAAGAATTGTAAATATAAAGAGGCGACATCTCTACACAAAACAGTAGATCTCTGAAACTAGTAGAGCAGTTCACCAACCAGAGGAAGCAGTGTCCAGCAACCGAGACTGACATCAACTCGCCACTAGCAAAGGCACGGACAGCTATCGAGAGACTATCGGTCATATGGAAGTCAGACCGGACCGATAAATTGAAACGCAGTTTTTTCCAAGCAGCAGTTGTGTCGGTACTGCTATATGGATGCACTACATGGATACTAATTAGACTTATGGAGAAAAAGCTTGATGGTAATTACACAAGAATGCTGCAAGCAATATTAAACTAGTCCAGGAGGCAGCACACTGCAAAGCAGCAGCTGTACGGCCACTTACCACCCATCGCGAAAACTATCCAATTAGAAGAACTAGACATGCGGGACACTGCTGGAGAAGTAGGGTCGAACTCATAAGTGATGTACTCCTGTGGACCCCTTCACATGGACGAGAAGGGCGACCAGCAAGGGCCTACATACAACAGCTCAGTGCCGATACAGTATGTAGCCTTGAAGACCAACCGGAAGTGATGGATGATTGTGAAGGGTGACGGGAGATGGTCTGGGAGATCCGTACTGATAGTGTGATATGATGATGATGTAATATAATGATGTCTAATAAGTTGTTAGAGAATTGAGTTAATTATATATTATATATTTTTATATGTGCTATAATCAAATAGGTGACATCACCACACTAGACGGAACCCCTTTGAAACTAGTAGACAAATTCACCTACCTAGGAAGCAGCGTCTCATCAACCGAAAAGGACATCGACACGCGGCTGACGAAGGCATGAACAGCTATCGACAGGCTATCGATCATATGGAAATCAGACCTGACCGATAAAATGAAACGCAGTTTCTTCCAGACAGCGGTCGTATCGATACTGCTATATGGATGCACTACTTGAACGCTAACTAAACGGCTGGAGAAGAAGCTTGATGGAAATTACTCAAGAATGCTGCGAGCAATATTGAACAAGTCCTGGCGGCAACACCCCACAAAGCACCAACTATACGGCCACCTGCCTCCCATTACGAAAACTATCCAAGTTAGACGAACCAGACACGCATGACACTGCTGGAGAAGTAGAGTCGAACTCATAAGTGATGTACTCCTATGGACCCCCGCATATGGCCGAGCAAAAGCAGGACGACCAGCTCGAACATACATAGAGCAGCTATGTGTGGATACGGGATGTAGCCCTGAAGACCTACCAGAGGCGATGAATGATAGCGAGAAGTGGCGAGAGAGGTTCAGGGATATCTGTGCTAGCGGCACGACATGATAATGATGATGATATATTCATATTTAGATTTTTCTTGTTTTTTCCTAAGAGTATTTTTTGTTCCCCGTTCTATTGATTACGAATGATTTTTAGACAGTTCTATTCGACCCTTACATAGGACCTTTACCGATATTACCACTCTGAATCAGAACGATGTGATAAGTACAAAGAAATGGAATTCCCCATTTCCCAGAGCTCTTGAACTGGAGCCTCCCAATAAGATGCCG
The DNA here is from genome assembly GCA_963585895.1 of Sepioteuthis lessoniana. Taxonomy (NCBI): domain Eukaryota; kingdom Metazoa; phylum Mollusca; class Cephalopoda; order Myopsida; family Loliginidae; genus Sepioteuthis; species Sepioteuthis lessoniana. The sequence goes on along the minus strand of OY757942.1, from coordinate 59,390,187 downwards.
TTTAATTTACCAAGCACACCTTTTTTTGGTTGAGAGGTCTTACCTCTAAACCCTGCCAATTGGGCCAAAACAATTACATCATCATTATCATCATCATCAAATCATTCCTACAACACAGATTCCTTGGACTATCTCTCTCTCTCACTTTCTTCCGTCCCTATCGTTCATTTATCTAGAATGTCCTCTTGACATCATACTGTGTCTGCTCAGAACTGATAAATTAAAGTTTTTGCTGGTCAATAGTGGTGTGTTTTTGTGTAGTAGTCCATAGGAGAACGTTGCTTATATGTTCATCCTTGCTAAACCAGCAGTGACCAGCATGTTTGTGATTGTGAGAAGAGGGGTAAATCGTTGTAGAGTGGTAGTTTTGGGAGCTGCTGCTTCTAGGATTTCTTTAACAGTACGTAGCATCTTTGTGCAGCTCACAATGGCTTTGACAGAGTTCATCTGGTAAAACCATACAGTAGTACTGATACGGCTATAGTTTGAAAGAATTCCCGTTTTATTTTATCAGAAAGATCAGATTTCCATATGGTCGTTAAACTGTCAATAACAAAGCATGATTTACCAATGCTTATGTTGACATCGCTTTAAATCGATGAGATATTGTTACCGAGGAATGTGAAAAGGTCTACTAATTTCACTCGGACAGTTTTTTTTTTTATTACACTTACTTCTACACACTGTCGGGTGTAAACAAGCAAAAATTATCACAAAGAAATACGAGGGTCATTCAATAAATTATATATCTGGTATCTAGTAACGCAGGATGTAAACAAACGAAAGCCAATACATAATGCGTTATTATTCTCGAGATGAAGTATGTCGCCTGTGGCTGAGAGGTAAGATACGAAGTCTAACATAAAGCTGGGTGGGTTTCGATCCCAGCTTGAAACATCCTGCGTGTCTAGCCATACCATAGAGTTGTAATACAACGAAACCGTCTGTCTGTGGATGACAATATATACGGTCCTCTCCCGGGAGTTGAGCACCCAAGTGAAGGAATTAACGCCTGCCACCCGCCTAATTCAAAGCTCTTCTGGTATCCAGTAACGCAAAATGTAATCAAACGAAAGCTAATACATAATGCGTTATAACTTCCAAGCTGACGTATGTCGCCTAGTGCCTGAGCGGTAAGATACAAAGTTAGGCGTGTTGCGGTCCCAGCTTGAAGCGTCCTGTGTATCTAGCTAGACTAAACGGTTGTGATATAACGAAACAGTCTGTTTGTGGATGATAATATATATATATATATATATATATAAGGTGGATCTGAAGAGAATCCAGACTGGTCTAACAGACAATTCATTTCAATTACAAACAACGATCCACGTGGTTTTCTCTCAAAGTAATTCCCCTCAAATCTAATGCACTGGTCTCGTTTGTTGGTAACATTATATTTAAACGCGATAATCTGTTTGCACACAGTGAAATGGTTTCACGTATAATAAATGGTTAAATATTTCTTATTAACCTATTGATGAGATTCTAACTAGTATATTTCTCTGAGTATGAGTGGACCTGAGAGCAATGGTAATTAAGGGCCACTCCGTATTTCCCAAAGTTCACCATCAGATGGTTTAGTGTCATACTAAAGGCACCCGTTGGGAGGGGTCTTCCCCCCACCCACTAGCAATGGTGCAGACAAGTCATTATTTCCGAATTCGACGTATAAACGAGTATATATGGTAAATGAAAGAAATATTTCAAAAGATTGAAGACTAGAAACAGAATGGTAGGTCATAGGACTGTGACTAAGAGATAGAAAGAGAGAGAGAGAAAGTGGACGTAAAATGAAGGGGTAGTGAGAAGGTGGATAATGGAAGGAGTAAGGATGGAACTTGCCTCTTCTGCTAATTATGGGAGAGTGGAGCTTGTTTATGGTCACCCTTAGTGTAAGAGCGGGAGGTACGGATTCAGTCGAGCGTAACAAACAATGTGTCCAGAGGTGAAATATGAAAAGGAGTCGGGATAAGAAAATAAAAGGGAGGAAAACAGCGAAGAAGAACAAGGGATTATTATTATTGGGAGGAGGAGGAAGAAGAAGAAGAGGAGGAGGAGGAGGAGGAGGGAAAGAGAATGGAGAGGAAAAGAAAAGAAAAGGCAGCAAAAATGAAAAGAAAGAAAGAAAGAAAGAAAATGAGAGAAATAAAAATAGGGAAAAGGTGTAAGAGAAGAGATAAAGAAAAAAAAAGTAGAGAGAGGAAGACAGAATTAAGAATGAGGAATTCAAAGAAAGAAAGAAAGAAAGAAAGAAAAATGAGTAATTTATAAAGAAAGAAAAATCGGTAATTTTGAAAGAAAGAAAGAAACAAACAAAAATGGGTAGTTTTTAATGAAAGAAAGAAAGAAAGTAAGAAAGAAAGAAAGAAAGAAAGAAGAATGAGTAATTTATAAAGAAAGAAAAAATGGGTAATTTTGAAAGAAAGAAAGAAAGAAAGAAAGAAAGAAAAAATGGGTAGTTTTTAAAGAAAGAAAGAAAGAAAGAAAGAAAGAAAGAAAGAAAGAAAGAAAAAAGAAAGAATGTAAGAAAGAAAGAATGGGTAATTCATGAAGAAAGAAAAAATGTGCAGTTTTTAAAGAAAGAAAGAAAAAAAAATGAGTAATTTATAAAGAAAGAAAAAATGGGTAATTTTGAAAGAAAGAAAGAAAGAAAGAATGGGTAGTTTTTAAAGAAAGAAAGAAAGAAAGTAAGTAAGAAAGAAAGAATGGGTAATTCATAAAGAAAGGAAAAATACGTAGTTTTTAAAGAAAGAAAGAAAGAAAGAAAGAAAAATGAGTAATTTTGAAAGAAAGAAAGAAAGAAAGAAAGAAAGAAAGAAAGAATGTATAGTTTTTTAAGAAAGAAAGAAATATGTAGGAAAAGATAAAATGAAGAATGTTTAATCTAGTTTCTTTATTTAATGGCATATCAACTTTCCTCGGTTATTTGATGTCAAATCCATCCGTAAAGAAGAACAGAAGTAGTGATATTTAACCGATAACTGAGAGGACAAGGGGTTTCTTCCAAAAGCGAACGTAATAATACTACGGGAGTTCAAAAACATTTACTACGGTGTCATAGTGCAGCAAGGTAACCCCTACGCTACAAAGATGACCCCTTAGAAATAATGTTAAGAGAGAATAAAACGAAAGAAGAAGAAGAAGAAGAAGAAGAAGAAGAAGAAGAAGAAGAAGAAGAAGAAGAAGAAGAAGAAGAAGAATGGTCAAATTCAAATTGATATGCAAAGAAATAAAGATTAAATAACTGAAAAATCCAAAAATGGAGTAAAAAATGAATGACAAAAAAAAAAAAAACGGAAAAGAAAAAATGAATCACCGGTGGGGATAGTCTGTACCTATGGAAAATCGAATGAAAGAAAATCCGAAGTAAAAAGAAAAGGAAAGAAAAAAGAAGAACAGAAGAGAATAAAGAACAAGAGTAAATATAAAAAAAACAATTAAAGAATCTTTCTGAATTTTTGTAATTCTTTCGTATGTCACATTGAATAAATCCGAAAAAAAGGTTTTAAAATCATGACCATATCAACCGATATATAATTCGAGATATTATTATTTACTCAAGTTAGCATCATTCATCATGACGTTAGAAACAGATATGAGTCAAGAAAAGGAATGTGCGTTGAGCCACGCTTCTAAGTCAGATAGAGCCAAGCAAAGGAATATGTGTTGAGCCAGGCTTCTAAGTACAGACAGAGCCAAGCAAAGGAAGGTGTGTTGAGCCAGGCTTCTAAGTCAGATAGAGCCAAGCAAAGGAAGATGTTTTGAGCCAGGCTTCTAAGTACAGACAGAACCAAGCAAAGGAAGATGTGTAGAGCCAGGCTTCTAAGTACAAACAGAGCCAAGCAATGGAAGATGTGTTGAGCCAGGCTTCAAAGTACAGTCAGAGCCAAGCAAAGGAAGATGTGCTGAGCCAGGCTTCTAACTACAGAAAGAGTCAAGCAAAAGAAAGATGTGTTGAGCCAGGCTTCTAAGTACAGACAGAGCCAAGCAAAGGAAGATGTGTAGAGCCAGGCTTCTAAGTACAAACAGAGCCAAGCAATGGAAGATGTGTTGAGCCAGGCTTCTAGGTACAGACAGAGCTAAGCAAAGGAAGATGTGTTGAGCCAGGCTTCTAAGTACAGATAGAGCCAAGCAAAGGAAGATGTGTAGAGCCAGGCTTCTTAGTACAAATAGAGCTAAGCAAAGGAAGATGTGTTGAGCCAGGCTTCTAAGTACAGACAGAGCCAAGCAAAGGAAGATGTGTTGAGCCAGGCTTCTAAGTACAGACAGAGCCAAGCAAAGGAAGATGTGTTGAGCCAGGCTTCAAAGTACAGATAGAGCCAAGCAAAGGAAGGTGTGTTGAGCCAAGCTTCTAAGTAGAGACAGAGCCAAGCAAAGGAAGATGAGTTGAGCCAGGCTTCTAGGTACAGACAGAGCTAAGCAAAGGAAGGTGTGTTGAGCCAGGCATCAAAGTAGAGACAGAGCCAAACAAAGGAAGATGTTTTGAGCCGGGCTTCTAAGTACAGTTAGAGTCAAGCAAATTACGCGTTGTACGAGACTTTTAAGTATATATAGAACCAAAGAAAGGAAGACGTTTAGAGCCAGATTTCTTATTACAGTGCATCTATTTTGAATAGCAACATTTGAAATCTTAACCTTCATGATTTGTTTAAGTAAAAAGAACGTCAAAATAAAATAACTATGAACCTCGTTTAAGTGAGTTACTTGAGAAACTAAAAACCGATGAAGACTCAGTTCTCATTCTTGGAAACAGATCTAAACGTTTTCAACTGTCATTACCTTCAGTTGATTCGTCATTACCCTAGAGTAACCACGGCAGGTGGTTTTGATTTTTGCGAACGACAAATAATAACAAAGATTCAGATAACCGTTGTGAAAGGGCTCTTGAACTACGGAAATATTCTATTTGGACAAAACCATGTTCGCATTGTGTGTCTGTGTGTGTGTCTGTGCATAAGTGTGTCCGTTATTTGTCTTTTATGAGACAAAGTGTTCGATTAGATATGAATCTATTCCCTATCTCACTTGGTTACTTATCAATCAATCTACCCTCCCTCTCTCTTTCCCTCTCTCTCTATATATGCAAATTTCATTAAACATAATAGATATTTTATGTCTACATATTTTCTTCTGGATCCGTTCGAATTCCCGTATTACTTTTATCGTATTCGGGGGGAATTGATTTATGTATTGTCCATAGTTGTATGTATCCCTAGTACTTTCTGCCCGACTTTGGGCCATCATCAGGGGAGAATCTATTACAAAATGATGTAACTTTTGTTTTAGCATATTACTACTGTGTACTAAGGATACATACAACTATGGACAATACATAAATCAATTCCCCCCGAATACGATAAAAGTAATACAGGAATTCGAACGGATCCAGAAGAAAATATGTAGACATATAAAGTCTATTATGTTTAATGAAATTTGCATTAATGAAGAGATGCTGCCTAAATATGCATATTTTGAATATATATATATATATATATATATCTTCTCAAAAATTGAGCATTCTGGGTAGCCGATAACGTATATGTAGAATAATAAATATGTAAAAAATTACTTCACTTACGAGAATGATGATATCCTAGGATAAGATATCTGACAGACGTAAAGATGTCTGAATGACAAAAAGTTAGCTGGGTCTCGATCCCAGCGTGAAACGTCTCGCGGGTCTAGCCACACTGAAGAGTTCTGATACAACGAAACAGTCCGTCTTGGATGACATTATATATATATATATATATATATATATATATATATATATACGGGGGTTATCGTCGTGTAAAAGTGTACGTTGTAGGTAATGGATGTGAAGGGCCGAGTTCAAATCCAGGGGAGGCTGTTTGCATTTCATTGATAGACAACAACTATGGAAGGCAATAATTACTGGGGATACGGTTACAAGACTCATCATTCCTATCCGAGGTCGCGGTAAATCACCTGAAGAAGGCCAGAGGTGAAATTTGGCTGAAACGTTGTGAAAGAAGAAAAAAAAACTACCAAGATGAAGACAAAAAGTCCGCAATAAATAAAAAATTAATTCTCACGACATGCAATGTTTGTGATTGGGTTTTGATTTTGGGTCTGCTCTTATGGCACATCAACCATTGTTGGTTATTTAATACCAAATCCTCTTAATACATATATATTAAATATATATGATTTGGTTTGGTTTGGTTTTATGGCATATCAACCATTATATGTTATTTAATGCCAAATCCTCTTTATACGTATATATTAAATATATATGATTTGATTTGGTTCTATTTTATGACATATCAACCATTATAGGTTATTTAATGCCAAATCCTCTTTATACATATATATTAAATATATATGATTTGATTTGGTTCTATTTTATGGCATATCAACCATTATAGGTTATTTAATGCCAAATCCTCTTTATACATATATATTAGATATATATGATTTGGTTTCGTGGTGTTTTATGGCAATCAACCATTGTTGGTTATTCAATGCCAAATCCTCTTTATACACATATATTAAATATATATGATTGTGTTTGGTTGGGTTTTATGGCATATCAACCATTGTTGTTATTTAATGTCAAATTCTGTTTTTACATGTCTATTAAATATACGATTTATAAACAACATTTTTAGATACACACAAGATTAAACGGTTCTATTTCTTACAATTCAATTTACTATACGTCAACAAAATTAAATGGTTCCAAGTATAACAATTGAAATTAAACAATCATTTGTTTACATAGAGTTAAATGATCAAACAGTTATATTTCAAACAATTCAATTTAGTATAATTCATATGTTTATACGCTGTTTAAATGTCAAACAGTTTTATTTGATCTATAAGTAGGACCTTATCAAGTGCAACCATTCCAGGTCAGTGTAGATCTTGGAGCAATGGTAATGAATATGTACTCCGCATTCCCCAAAGCTCCAGCATTACTGGAGACTCACCAACAGATTATTTAGTGTCATATCCAGGACACTCGTTGGAGTGTCTTAACCCTATGCAGAGATGCAGTTGGTGTATGCAACTGCCTGAGCCGACTGGATTTGACACATAATGTTATAAATATTCCTTCACTTATTCTTTTTCACACACCAATTTCTTTATTCTCTCTGTCTGTACGTCTGTCTCTCTCTCTCTCTCTCTATATATATATATATATATATATATATATATATGTATGTATGTGTGTGTGTGTGTGTGTGTGTGTGTGTGTGTGCACCCGAAGGAAAAGTGCACGTAAATTATTTCCTTTCTCCAGAAGTCAGTGTTTCTTAAGCAACTAGATTTACGTATATTTACTTGATGAGCAATAGCCTAACCCCCAATTAATGGGGGCCTCACTGAAAAGAATTAGTTGTCTGATGTTAGATCTTATGAACGTCATTAGGATGCTCTCATGACCAATGCAAGAAAAGATAGTGCATCCACTAGCGGACTTTATTGCTGCAGAATTAGTAATTACATCTCAAATAATTGAAATAGATAGATAGATAGATACAAACAGTCTGAGATTGTTAAGTTTATAGATGTGAACATAATGGAATATATATATATATATATATATATATGTGTGTGTGTGTGTGTGTGTGTGTGTGTGTGTGTATAATTTTCTTTATATATAAAAATGTTAGAATGATTAGACATGTATTATTGCTGCTATACATTTTTCCTCTGTTAGATTTGAAATATGATGAAACCGGATGTTCTTTTACATACCATAATAATTTGTTACTTACTGAAGTTAAAGGCTTACATTTATATAGGAGAAATAAGTTTGTTTGTTTTTTTCAAGTCAGGTAGTTAATGTGAAAAAAATTATTTTTATTCATTTTCTTGTTTGATTTGAAGATGTCCGGTAGATTTTTTAGAGCATTGATTTATATCAACGCTTTTAACAGGATAGAAATAAATTTATTTTCTTAATGTGACCAATTGTTCGTTTTCTTGTTTGAAGAGAAAATGATTTGCTCTGTGTAATTTATTTACATTGTGCACTTGATCGGGATAATTTAGATTTAATATTCTATTTTTTTAATATTTTATTGGTCCTACTTGGAATTGCTCCAAACTTCAGGTTTACAGGATTGAATGATATCTTATATATATATATATATATATATACTAGCTGTACCCGGCCACGCATTGCTGTGGCTCAATTTGTTTAAATAGGAAAAAAAGAAGAAAATGCATGTTTCACATTTTTAATTATATCGATGTATTTCGTTGAACTTTAAGAGAAAAAATGTCATATTGAAAAAAGAAAATAAAATATTTAGTAAACAATTCGTTACAACTGAACTAAAGAAATATGGTTTAAGAAAGAAAACTTTTTAATGGATGTCTTTCATTGAATTTAAACACAAAAAAAAATATTTTGTAAACAATTCGTTAGAATAAAAAAAAATTACTTACTACTGAACCAACGAAATATGGTTTAAAGTTTAAGTCAACCAAAAAAGAAAGAAAAGTAACTAAGCAGAAAAAATAAATTACATGTAAAATTCTTGGAAACGGAAGTTATGCTTTTGCGTTCGGCTTTTGTCTGAGAAAAACGACTTATTAAAAATATTTCTTTTAATTATTGTAATATTTTTGGATAATAAGTACATAAAAACACTCCTGAATTCGAATAAAATACTCTCTGAAAATTTGAAGCCAATTAGTGCCATAAAACTGGAGAGTATCGGTTAGTAACAAACATTTACATTTTTATATATATATATATATATAATCCATGGAAAATAGTCTGCAACCCTGGGTTTCATGAAGTTTTTTGCAAATATATATATATTGTGATGACTACAGCGAATTTAGGGCAAGCGTCTAGGAGTATATCTAGTTCCCAGCACTCATAACGCAACAATTTGAGACAAACAAAGAACAGTCAAATAAAAAGTGTTTGAAATGCTAAACTAAGTTTATTTATAGGGGAAGGAACGGAGGAAGAGGAGCCATACAAAGGTAAAAATAGACAGAACATGAAAGCAAGATGGGTGAATGTAATGTACGGCTTAAAATCAACTTGAAATCTATTAATACTATGAAGAAAAATATATTATATGAAATCTATTTGGATTATAAAGTTTAGAAAAGATTTCCTTTAGTTTGGCCCGCGAATTCTTTCTTCAAGACTCAAGTTATTCAGTTTTATATTTTTAGATATATGATTTAGATCGGCTCCAAACTACATAAGTAAATCGTATTTTTCCTTGCGTTGTTTTCATGGAATAATTTTTTTGTCTTGCCATGTTAGAGTCGTTTCAAACACTTTAAAATTAAATTTAAGGCGATTATCTTCCTCACAAAGGCTGAAATTAAAAAATAATCACTAATGCATTTTATTGTCTCCGAATTGAGGCACAGATTACTTCAACATTGTAGCAGGTGTACTGCAAGGAGACACATTAGCCCCATACCTTTTTATCATCTGTCTAGACTACATGCTTAGAACATCTATCGATAAAATCAAAGAAAACGGTTTCAAGCTAACAACGGAAAAAAGCAGAAGATACCCCGCACAAAAAAAATTACCGACGCCGACTATGCTGATGACATAGCGCTTCTGGCAAATGTACCCGCCCAAGCCAAAACCCTGCTACATAGTCTAGAACAAGCCGCAGCAGCATTGGACTCCATGTCAATGCACACAAGGCGGAATATATCTGCTTTAATCAAACAGGTGACATCTCCACACTAAACGGTAGCTCTCTGAAAGTAGTTGACAAGTTCACCTACCTAGGAAGCAGTGTCTCATCAACCGAGACAGACATCGATACGCGACTAGAAAACACACAGACAGCTACCGATAGGCTATCGGTCATATGGAAGTCAGACCTGACCGATAAGATAAATCACAGTTTCTTCCAAGCAGCGGTCATTTCGATACTGCTATATGGATGCACTATACGGACGTTAACTAAACGTATAGAGAAAAATCTTGACGGCAACTATACAAGACAGCCGCAAGTAATATCTAACAAGTCCTGGGGGCAGCACCCCACAAAGCAGCAGCTGTACGGCCACTGACCACCCATCACGAAAATTATCAAAATTAGACGAACCAGAGTTTCAGGACACTGCTGGAGAAGTAGGGACGAGCTCATAAGTGATGTACTCCTGTAGGCCTCTTCACATGGCCGAGTAAAGGCAGGGTGACCAGCTCGAACCTACATAAAGCAGCTCTGTGCCAATACGGGATGTATTCCGGAAGACCTTCCGGAAGCAATGGAAAATAGGGAGGTGTGGTGAGAGAGGGTCAGGGATATCTGTGCTGATAACACGACGTGATGATGATGATGATGATGGAGATGATTTATAATGACTTATTCAATTCTTAATAGTTCCATATGAATTCGTTACTATAAAGAAAAGCAACTTTAATTTCTAATCCATATACAGGGATTTATTTTAATTTCAGAATAATAACGGGGAGTAATTAATTAAACATAAAAAACACAATTTTTTAAAGTAAGACTTGTAGTTTTTTTTTTTTTTATTGAATCTTATCCTACACTGGGAAGAATAGTTCATTTTTATTTGATATCTTAAAACCAGGTTGGCTCTTTAAAATATGTGGTTCTCCAAAAAAGAAATTAAATTTTGAATATTATAAAGAAAAAGTATTTAGTTTATTTTAGAATATTTTGAACAAAGTGCGTATAAATGGAATGACTGAAGTTAGTATGCAGATTAAACTAATATTCGAATAAAATTTCTGAAATCGAATAAAAACTTTTTTTTTCTTTTTCTCCATAATATCCCTCCAAATGTGGGTAAAGAGAAGAATCTAACTGTTATAACAAAACACAAAGGTTACTGAATGAGAAATAACTAAAACGAAGGATGGAAATAAAATGGAAATCTTTATAGCCTTAACAAAATACAATACTTGCCAGCAGCGTGAAGAAGGTAACCATCACTACTTAGTATATTTACGCTATTTATTGTACGCCCCACCGAACAGGCGAGTATGGCACAAGGCCTTTTTTAAAGGTGGGTCTATCTCAGATACGCCTAGCGGTTCAGATCAGCGTCCACTTAAAAAAAGGCGTCTCAGACACCAAATGATAAACCTAGCTCCTCCAAAGGCTGGGTCAACGGCCCCCTGACTATCGAGGAGAGTAAAAACCACCGACAAAGGCAGTCGGTATTTTTTCCCCTATTTGTCATTCGTCCCACTAACCGGACGTGTTTGGCACAAGGCTTTTTCTAAGATGGGTCCAGGCACAGGGCCGTAGCCCAGTTACGCCTAGCAGCTCTAAAAATGTCACTGACTCCGTCGGCATTCCCTTAAAAAAGGTCGCCTCAGGGGCCACATGATAAATCTAGCCCCCCCAGCCAGTTAGAGCTCGAGGAGGGTCGACCAAGTGACGTAAATGCTGGGATCCTCCGGTTCCCGCATTAAGCAGCCTCTGCCGAGTGAAACATCACCTCCAAAGCCAGTCGGGATTATTTCACTTATCTCACAATAGTTCCCAACGTAATTATGAAGAATGGGATATACCTATTAATGTTCATAGGTAGGGTATAAAACACTAACAAGCCCTGAAAAACAAAATAACCAAAACATTGAGTGAGGGAATGTCCATTTTGGAGATATTAAAGAAGTTTTGCAAAGGTCGTCGAACGATAAAGAAGGCTGTTGAAAATATAAGCTTAGAACTCAAAGTAAAAGAAAAAAGAATTTAAGAACCTTGTTTCTTCGAGATATACGTAAACTAAAACGAGTTTTGACCTGTTCTCAGATCTTTGAAAAGGTTGGAATTGACAGAGTCAAGAAGGACAAAAGTTGTAGAATACCTATTGAATTGGGGGTCTGCTAAACAACATTTTAGCCAACCTCCTCTCACGAAAGAAAATATTTTAAAGAGTCAAAAACGAGCTAAGAAATACACGAAGTTGATTTTTCTAAAGAAATTTTCACGGAAAATCTCGAATGTCATTGGATCAATAAAGGGATGGATCTAATCCATTTTGGACATTGCCTATGACTAAAAGAAAGCAACAAGGTGACAGTGGTGTGATGATATGGGCTAGAATTGCTGACCAAACCCTTATTGGACCATCCAAAGGAGAAGAAGGAAGCAAACTGAGCAATAATAACTATTGCAATTTTATAGAAAAGATTTCCTTGCCATGGCACAAGTCCCACTCTCGCAGTTTCAAATTGAAGTAAGAATTTATCAACAACAATGCTCCATCCCATATATCTAAGCTTACCCATAAATTCTTTGGACAAAAAATATTTATTGGAGTGACGATAATGGAATTGCCACTATCAAATTCTGATCTGAATCTGATCAAAAATCAATGATCAGTTGTAAAGATAAAATAATATGATGGTGGCAAACAATCTAACAGCAAAGCAGACCTATGGAAAGCAATTAAAACTATAATATCGGAAACTGGACCGGCAGAAGTAAAAAAAAAAAAAATCAGTGGTTCGAAGGTTCGTGTAGGCTCCTGAGTTCGACAAGAAACACCTGAAGAAGGTCGAAAGACACGTTGGCCGAAACGTTATGAATACAGCAATAAAGATGAAGACAATAGTCCGAAAACCCTGAATGATAAAACTCATCAAACTTCGTCTCAGAAATTCTGACAGCTAAAATGAATGTATGATCGATGATTGGCTATTATTATTATTATTATTATTATATGAAAGGATTCAAAGACTTATTATTTATTTATTTTTTGTTCTCTTTTCGGTGTTGATCAATTTTGATGATTTTGTGACCTTTTTAATGAAAGTAAAATATGATTACTTGATTTTAGCTGATAACTTCAGACTTCAAATAATTTCAAAAGCTTCAATAAGAACATATTTTACCACAGGCTAGTGTTTTGACATCTAAATTGTTTGTTTAAAATTAGACAATTTTTTCCAACTAAATTTGAATTATTGAACTTTATGCGATTTGTTCAGTAACTTCAGATAGAGTATATATATATATATTTACCAGAAAGGTAGGTATGAGTTAACATGAAGATCGTGTGCGTGAAATTTAGAGTCGTGAGAGGGTTTGATTTACCTTGTGGTATCTTAAATGTTTAATATCGTGATATTGCTCTGCATTTTTGTTTAAAGAGTACTATATTCAATTGATTTTAAGCGGTTTTAGCGGTAAATTTCTGCTCTCTCTATCTCTCTCCCTCTCTCTCTCTCTATATATATATATAAACGGAATCAATAAACACCCCCCAAATAAAAATACAAGCAATTTGTACGAAAATGATGACGGAAAGAGGTGACGATAATGAAATCAAGGGAACTCCACGTGATAAAATATTTAGCGAATAATTCAAGCAAACTAAAATTTCCTTCCGTTCAGAAGTTACGATTATGTTTATTGGTTTTATAATAAAAAGTTTACGAGCACATCTCTGTAAAAGAGATATAAGAGCCGTTGATATTGTTTTTTGGATCGGCTGCCATGACAAGTAAGCTTCAATAAGCAATTCGCACAAAAGCCCAGCTGTCTATACACACACACACACACACACACACATATATATATATATATAATTAAGCTTTTGGTACACGCAAATTTATATAAACAAACAAATAGGGGAATCATCTGTATAAGGGAGACCAAATTATTTTTTAAAAAAAAGAGAATGCAAGGGCCCTTTCGTCCGGTACTATTCATACAATCCCCGTTTACCCGTTTTTAAATAATTTGGTCTCCCTTATACCGATGATTCCTCTGTTTGTTTCCTTATATATATATATATATATATATATATATATATATAGAGAGAGAGAGAGAGAGGGGAGAGGGCATCCTTGCTGTAATGCTCATTATAAAAAGAAATGGATATGATGACCCGATTTCAAAACCTGAATGAGGTTGTTTGACATTCAGATAGAATGAATTGCCTAAAAGAACGTATGTATCCAAATTTTGTCCGTACAGTGATCGTGAAGAAAGAAGTTAGATACCAAGTAACAGAAACTCACCAAAAAATAAGCGGATAAAAATTCCTCCGGGCATTTTAATTCCATGCTTGTTTTGGGGTCATCAGGAGAGAATGTGCACTGTTTCGGGGCCTTCCTCTCTGCGGTTTTATTTGCACAATGCCCCGCCTCACTGATATGAGGCCCCATTATAACATCGTATCAAATTAACGTCAAACGGTGAAATGTAAATTTTCAATATTTCACCGTTAGACGTTAATTTGATACGTATCAAAATTTTGTCTCTTCAGTGATAGGGCAGACTGAACTCTTTGACCCTGGTTGGCAACCAATATTGGAGAGAGAAAATTCTGAAATCAAACCTACTTAACTCCGCTTAAAAAACTGACCCGATGACACATCCTGATCCCACTGAGGGATTGGTATATATATATATATATATATATATATGTATGTATATATTGTCATCCACAGACAGACTGTTTGGTTCGATCAGAACTCTTCAGTGTGGCTAGACACGTAGGATCGAAACCCGTCCAACTTTACGTTAGACTAAGTTTCAGACCTCTCGGCCATCAAGCGGACTAATGGAATTTTTAAGGTATTTATTTTACTTTTTTTATACCCAATCGGCTACCAGAGTGCTCAATTCTTTCCTGCTTGCTGTAAAAATCAGTTTTCGAACTTATAGACTTTAATAAAGAGCTGAAAATGCCCACTAATACCTTTGCAAGTGCTAATACCGATGTCTGCAGCAATATATATATATATGTATATATATATATATATAATAGCGGACATAAGTTAAGGAACGGAACAACAACAAATATTTAAATGATTTTTACTTGAAAAGATTTGTATGTACGTTTATGAAATTTTCACAAAATATACTTGGAACATAGATAGATAAGAATCGGTGGGTTAGATTAATAAATAGAGAGATAGATAGAAAATGACTGAGATAGATAGATAGGTAGATAGATACTATAAAAACAACTGTATAGATTTACCAAATGTAACTTCTTGACTGACCGAACATAGCTATGTGTATGCTAACCCAGTCTAAGTGTTTATATTAGCCATCTCTTATCTTCTGGTTACCGACTCAAAACTGCCGTGCTTACACAATAGAAATAAGAGTACATTTTTTCTTTTTCAAATTCCATTTTTTTTTTCTCTGTTAAGAGAAAAGGTGTGCCCTCAACTTTGACTTCACGCGACACTGGTTATTGATATGGCGATCAAACAGAAACCTTGTGTTATTTTATTTTTTTCATTTTTCTTTTCTTTTCTTTTTCATATATCAATGAATTCATTGATGATTTCGATTTCTTACAGCCCATTTTATCAAGATGACGTGATGTGTTTTTTGGCTGTGTCTTTTTTTTTAGGGAGGGAGGGGTGACAGCTTTTCCTGTGTCTTCTTCTTCTTCTTCTTCTTCTTCTTCTTCTTCTTCTTCTTCTTCTTCTTCTTTATTCCTGTCTCTTTTTGATTTTTATTATTTAAAGAAGAAGGTATGGTATTTAGGTGATTGGTAAATGTCCCACAATTCTCGAAAACCGGATGTTGGTCATTTCCTGCCGGAAATGATCACTGAGGCAGACAGCCGAAAAGACAAATGTAAAGAAAAGGTGTTCTTGAAACATTTTGCTTGTTTTTTGGGTTTTGTTTTGTTTTTTTTTTTTTTTGAATTTTGGTGCGGGGTATAGTTTGTCTTTTTTTGTGTCGAAAAATGGAAGGTATTTTTTTAAATTAAATGAAAAGGCGTGGATAATGGGAAAATAGAGGCGTGGAAAGAAAGAAAGAAAGAAAGAAAGAAAGAAAGAAAGATGGAGGAAAACAAAGAGAGAAAGAAAGAAAGATGGAGGAAAACAAAGAGAGAAAGAAAGAAAGATGGAGGAAAACAAACAAACAAACAAAGATGGAGGGAAAGAAAGAAAGAAAGAAAGAAAGAAAGAAAGAAAGAAAGAAAGAAAGAAAGATGGAGGCAGGAAGCTGCGAAAACGAAATAAAGGAAAAAAAAAAGATTTGAAAATCGCAAGAAAGAAGTAATAAATGCTGGAAAGAAAGAAAGAAAGAAAGAAAGAAAGAAAGAAAGATGGAGGAAAACAAAGAGAGAAAGAAAGAAAGATGGAAGAAAAGAAAGAAAGAAAGAAAGAAAGAAAGAAAGAAAGTGTAAATTATGTCTGAAAATAATTTGAGAAGAAAAATGAAAAAAGAAATCAATTAAGAAAAAACGAAAAAGCAATTTATCATTTGTCCTTTTGTTGGGGGAAGGAATTGAAAAAGAAAAAAAAACAAAAAAAAAAAAAAAACGAAGGAAGGATTGAATTTTGAAAATCCCTTCGTTTAAAGCGGATGTTAAATCTAAAAATGTTGATATAAATGTTATATGTGCATCCAATGCAAATCAAAAGTCGCACAGTTTTAGATTTTAAAACAGAGTTGGATTTTAGGGAAAGAATATCAAAAACGCATAATGATTCAAGATCCCAAAATAAAGGAATCATCTCAACAACTATAGACCGATAACGTGTTTGCCTAAGATGTTGAAGATCCTATCATCCCAAATAAGAAAAGAAATATACTACTCGCTTGAAGGCAGTGGGTTGGTTAGTTGCTTTGTTTTAAGGCGTTTTGACTCTTTTTGGGTAATTTAAAGTTGAATTAAGAGATTTTGATAAAAGTTTCAAACCATTCAGTTTAGTATAAGTACATTTTTTTACACACAGTTAAATGTAAAAACAGCTCTATTTCAAACAATTCAATTTAGTACACTGTTTTTTATTACACACTGTTAAATGGAAAAACAGTTAATTTTAGATAATTCAGTTTTGCGTAATTACAGTTTAGTTCTATTTGATCCATTGGTAGGACCCGATTAGTTGCAACCACTCCGAATCAAAGTGGGCGTGGGAGTGATAGCAATGACGGGTACTCTGCATTCCCCAAAGCTCCAGATCTAGGGGAGCCTCATTATTAGATTGCTTGGTGTCATATCAAGGACACTTGTTAGGGGAGTCTTACCCCTCTGTAGAGAAGCAGTTAGTATACTCTACAGCCCCAGCCGACAGGGCAATAGGCCGCGGGAGTTTTTCAGAACAGAAGGCTATCACATAGGAACTTTAGAAACAAATGACCTACAACAACAATTTATAAAGGAGAAAAAGACAATAAAGAAAAATATAGTTATGGTATGGGTAGACAATGGATAAATATTGGACATGATCCCTAAAACGTGGATAATAGAATATCTGAAAATGTTCAAGATATCAGAAAATATCGCAAACTTCATCACAAGCATGGAACTTATAGCAGGAGAACAAATCATAGCAAAGACAATATCCAAAGAAGCAACATTCAGGGAGACTCATTACCGCCACAACTATTTATTATAGCAATGATAAGAAGGAATTTTATCCTACGAATATACGAAGTTGCAAGAAAAGATAAACCAACTCATGAAGGAGGATTATAGAAAGAGAAGTGTGAAGTTTTATATGTGAAAAGATACGTGGAAAGGTGAATAAACCGGAACACAACGTATTCAATTGATATTTCGTTCTTATTTACCCAAAGACTTCAACAGAAACTTAGTGATTACATAGCGATAGTCATAGGAGGAAACAGATAAAATCAGGATGAGACAGAAAGAAAGAAAGACAAAATAGGAAAAGAAAGAAAAAATTGAAAGATAGAAATCAAGATATAATCGTCGAAGGAGCGTAACGACGGCAGGAAATATTTGTTGCACAATCATATATTATGAACATCAAGCCAGTTGGTAAGCAAAAGTGCAAATAGCCCTGCTGACAACAAGTATACCACAGCACAAATATCAGAACAACATATCTAAAGGGAAAATTACCTAAAAGTATGGAAGCGTGGTAGGGAAAATAAATGTTTTGTTTTTTTTATAAAAATTACCCATATCCATGGTCAATTTCGGTATTATTCACCTGTAGAATATTATTAGCCAATCAGGGTGAAATATGAAAAAAGTTGGTGCTGTTTAATGGTGTGATTGGAATGTGAAATAATGGCAGATTCTAAAAGACGGGGAAATTTTCTACCGTGGATAGGTTTAATCAAAGTGGCCCGAGAAAAATACTTCTATGTTTGAAATCTAAAAAATGGAAGAAACCCTTTCACACGAGTAGGATGTGACACAAGGTCAATTTTAAGAGGAGTTTAGCAGGTTTGAATTCAGAGTTATCCTTCTCATAGACAGGTTACCATACCAAGGCTGAAGAGCCCAGTCTGCCCTAAAATTGATCAAGAAATAGGAGGAAGAATAATTGGATTTATACTTTCTCCCAGTGCATAAGCACAATGTGAAAGAGAAACAGTTTATTCCAGGAATTAAACTCGTTTGTGGGCTTTTTGGTTGGTTGGTTGGGTTTTATAGCATATCAACCTTTGTAGGTTATTTAATGCCAAATCTATTTTATACAGATAAACAGTTCTACTTCAAACAATTCAATTTAGCATAAGTATACTGTTTGATTGTCAAAAACATTTCTACTTCAAGCTATTCAGTTTAGTCAAACAGTTCTAATTCTAACAATTCAGTTTAGCGTTAGTAGAGTTTTAACGTCAAAAACATTTCTATTTCAACAAATTCCGTGTTGCATAAGTAATGCAATTTGTTCAATAAATAGGACCCTATCAAGTGTTACCACTCCGAGTCAGACTGTACCAGGGAACGATGGCAATGAAGGGGTACTTCACATTCCCAAAAGCTCCAGCATTACTTGAACCTCACCCTCAGATTGTTTAGTGTCATATTGAGGACATTCGTTGGGGGTGGTCGTCGTCCCCCCCCCACCGTGCAGAGGTGCAGTCAGTGTATTCTACAGCTGACAGGGCAAATTTGAACTCATGTTGTTGTGTCCATTTTCAGCAGGGGTAACTATTATACCACGAACCCCCCAAATTACTCTCATATACAACGACCCCCAAATTACTCTCATATATCACGAACCTCCCAAATTACTCTTATATACCACGAAACGCCCCCCCAACTACTCTCATATACCACGAACCCCCACCCCAATTAGTTTCATATGCCACGACTCCCCCAATTACTCTCATATACCACGAACCCCCCAAATTACTTTCATATGCCAAGACTCCCCCAATTACTCTCATATACCACGACCCCCCCATTTACTTTCATATGCCAAGACTCCCCCAATTACTCTCATATACCACGACCCCCCAAATTACTTTCATATGCCAAGACTCCCCCAATTACTCTCATATACCATGACCCCCCAAATTACTTTCATATGCCAAGACTCCCCCAATTACTCTCATATACCACGACCCCCCCAATTACTTTCATATGCCAAGACTCCCCCAATTACTCTCATATACCACGACCCCCCAAATTACTTTCATATGCCAAGACTCCCCCAATTACTCTCATATACCACGACCCCCCCAATTACTTTCATATGCCAAGACTCCCCCAATTACTCTCATATACCATGACCCCCCAAATTACTTTCATATGCCAAGACTCCCCCAATTACTCTCATATACCACGAACCCCTCAAATTACTCTCATAAATTTTAAGTAAAATTATAACTATGTAAATAAATATATAAAGCCTTATACAAACTCCCCAAATCTACAAACAGGAGACAGGAATGTAATTCGGGATTGAATAATGCAAACAAAGTAAGTAGAACTGCTCAATCAGTAAAACCTAAGAACTATTGGGGAAAAAGAAAAGTAAAAAATACCTTGGATTATTAGAAGTGGACACAATCTATCAAACAATATAAAAGAAAAAGTAAGAAAAGATTACCTCAGAAGAATAAGAAATATATGACTGTCCTGTCCACCTTGTAAAATAATCTCGACCCAACCTAAAATAAACAACTCAGACAAATGGACCAAAAGACAAGGAAATTAATGATCATATTTACCAACCCCTCCGCTCGGGCAGGATATGACACAAGGTCAATTTTTAAGCGGAGTTTAACAGGTTTCAATTCAGAGTTTTCCTTCTCCTAGACTAGTTGCCTCACCAAGGCTGAAGAACCTAGTCTGTCCTACTATTTACCCATAGCTGGAGGGAGAATAATTGGATTGATACCTTTCCCAAGGGTATTAGTGCTATGTGAAATGCAATCAGTCTCGTCCAGGATTTGAACTCGTATCGCCGTGTTCATTTCCTAGGAAATTAATGATGATGCCCTTGGCCTTACACCCCCAGAGATGACTACACAGACACACATGGGTCATGAAATGAAGGACAAAGAGGTTTTCCAAGAATTGAGGATCGAGTTGATGTAATTGTTCAAGAACACGAAGAACATAGAAATAAGAGCAAAGATAGACTGATTAAAGCAGCCAGTAACAGAAATACTAACGAAAACAACTTAAACACAACCAGTAGAACAACAATAAAAATCAGGTAAAAATTAGGAATAAAAACAACTGTATGGATATTTCAAGAGACAAAAATTTTAAAATATTGTCTATGAGATGACATGGTCATGGCTAAAAGAGGGAAACTTCAAGAGAGAAAATAAATCTCATTGAATAGCAGCTCTAAATAATTCCATAAGGACTGATTATATCAAAAAGAAGACTCTAGAGAATACAAGGGTAGTTTATGAGGTGATTGAGACGAAAAAGTTAAATTATTATTGAATCAAGCAAAAAACAAACGTAAAACAAGATTTGGAATGATTGGGTAAGAAAGGTGACCCACTGGGAATTGTGCAAACAATTAAAATTTTACTGTACTGACAAATGGTTTATGCACCAATCAGAATCCTTTGTCGACAATGAGACGCCTAAGAGTCTCAGGGACATTTAGAAACTCACTGACCACTTGTTTTCGACAAGAAAACCAAATCAAGCGCTAAATAATATAAAAAAGAACATCTAATATTTTACATTTTGCTGTTCCATCTGATCATTGAATGAAAATAAAAAAAGCAAAACCAATGACAAATACATGAATCACGCCAAAGAGGTTAAAATTTTGTGGTACATGAAGATGACAGTGATACCAATTGTCGTAAGAATTCTCGGAGCAGTCGCCAAAAACCTGAGACTGTATAAACTTCAACTCGGAAGAAGAATTTAGACCATCCCAAACCACAGTACTCTTATTAACAGCAAGAATCCTGAGGAGAGTTCTAAAATAATGGAAAGAGTTGCTGTTACCCAGAGCGGCCAAAATCTACAATGCTCTACTACGTAACCGCATAGAACCCAAAATTGGGAAAATACTTAGGAAGAACCATCATAAATTGTGACCATCCGTCGAATTCTTGAAGGAGTACGTGCAAAAAACTTGAGGCAACAATATTATTCGTCGACTTTTCTCAGGCACTTGACTCCATACACAGAGGGAAGATGGAGCAAATACGTCTCGCCTACGGCCTCACCAAAGAAAACGTCGCAGCCATAATGATGCGGTATAAAAACACGAAAGTAAATGTCTATTCTCCGGATGGAGACACAGACTACTTAGACATTGTAGCAGGTGTGCTACACGGAGACACATTAGCCCCATACCTCTTTATCATCTGTCTTGACTACGTGCTTAGAACGTCTATTGATTTAATGAAAGAAAACGGTTTCCAGCTGACAAAGGAAAGGAGCAAAAGATACTCTGCACAAAAAAAAAAAAATAATAATAATAATAATAACGACGCTGACTACGCCGATGCCATAGCACTTCTGGCAAATACACCCACCTAAGCTGAAACCCTGTTACATAGTCTGGAAGGAGCAGCTGCTTGCATAGGCCACCGTGTCAACACAGACCAGACGGAATTCATGTGCTTTAACCAAAGAGCTGACATCTCCACATGAAATGGTAGTTCTTTGAAACTAGTGGCAAGTTCAGCTACCTTGGTAGCAGAGTTTCATCAACCGAAACAGACATCAACATGAGACTAGCAAAGGCATGGACAGCTATTGATAGGCTATCGGTCATATGGAAGTCAGACCTGACCGATAAAATAAAACGCAGTTTTTTCCTAAGCAGTGGTCATGTCGATACTGCTATATAGATGCACTAGATGGACACTATCTATACGTATGGAGAAAAAGCTTAACGGCAATTACACAAGAGTGCTGCGAACTGTATTGAACAAGTCCTGAAGGCAGCACCCCACAAAACAGCAGCTGTGCGGCTACCCATCACGAAAAGTATCCAAGTTAGACGAACCAGACATGCGGGACACTGCTGGAGAAGTAAGGAAGAACTCATAAGCTATATACAATTGTAGACTCTTTCACATGGACGAACAAATTTAGGACGATCAGCAAGAACCTTTATACAACAGCTCTATACTGATACAGGTTCTAGCCTTAGAGAAATCACGGGAGCGATGGACGATAGAGACGAGTGGTGAGAGAGGATCAGGGAGGATCAGTACAGTTTTAATGTCAAAGACAGTTCAATTTCAAACAATTCAGTTTAGCCTAAGTACACAGTTTGTCAAAAAAATTTTATCCGTGCAAGCTGTGCGACATGATGATGATGATGACGTTTGTATCTTAAATGCAGATTTCTCTATAAAAAAAAACCCTTACTTTTAAAATGATTTGGTTTGGCTTCGTTTTATGGCACGTTAATCTTTGTAGGTTGATTAATGCCAAATCAATTTTCATAAATATAAACTGTTCAAACAATTTAGTTTAGTATAAGTATATTTTTGTTTACCTTTTGTTAAATGTTAAAACAGTTCTATTTACAACAATTCAGTTTAGCATAAGTACACAGTTTCAATGCACCGACTGCACTTCTGCAGAGGGGTAAAACCTCCCAATGAGTGTCCTGGATATAACACTAAAAGATCTGATGGTGAGGCTCCAGTGATGCTGGAGCTTTGGAGAATGTGGAGCACCTCTTCATTGCCATTGCTCCCTGGTCCACTCTGGCCCAGAGGGGTAGTACCTGGTAGGGCCTTATCTATGTGTTAAATAGAATTAAACTGAATTGCTTGAATTAGAACTGTTTGACTAAACTGAATTGCTTGAAATAAAAATGTTTTTGACAAACTGTATACTCATGCTAAACTGAATTGTTTGAAATGGAACTGTTTTTGACCCTGAAACTGTACTTACACTAAACTGAATTGTTTAACATAGAACTGTTTGACATTTAATTGTGTGTAAACAAAATCTTTACTTATACTAAACTGAATAAGCTGAATTAGAATTGTTTGACTAAATTGAATTGCTTGAAATAGAAATGTTTTTGACAGTTAAAATATGTACTCATGCTAAACGGAATTGTTTGAAATAGAACTGACTATTTGCATAAAAATGCATTCGGCATAAAATAACCTACAAAGGTTTATATGCTATAAAACCCAAACAATCAACCAACTAAGTTTCAATGTCAAAAACAGTTCTATTTCAAATAATTCAGTTTTGCATAAGTACCCCGTTTAAATGTCAAAACAGTACTATTTCAAGCAATTCAGTTTAGCATAAGTACACTGTTTATTTATATCTGATCCATAGATAGGACATTATCAAGAGCAGATGAAGGAATAAAATCGAAAGAACTAATAAACAAAATTGAATAACGAAAAAGAAATAAAAAGTTGTTTTATTGAAATAAATAGAGTGTGGAGAAAAATAATTATCTGCTTGAAAATACTAATTATACTCTTTCCGATGTTTACATTGAATTTAAATTTTAACGGGTAAATTCTTTCATGTAACGCTCTCTCTCTCTCTCTCTCTCTCTCTCTCTCTCTCTCTCTCTCTCTATATATATATATATATATATATATATGTATGTGTGTATTATTTCGTCCAGTTAAACCGGAGTTGGGAGTAATTCCATAAGGACAAAAGAACCATTGAACAGTGAACATTTAAATTTTCCTAGTAAAGAGCTCAATGTAACTGATATTACAGAGCAATAATTTCTTTAAGAAAAAATAAAAACCGGTCACATTAGGATTAGGATTAGTTACACTTTTTATGAGTAGTACGTATGTATTATAAGTTTTTTCACAATTTTTCTATATAACATTTTATTTTATTTATTCATTTACATTAATTCTCAATTTAACTCTATGCTTTTCTTTAATTTTTTTTTTTTTGTTAATTATTTATAAAACTATAAATAATTAACAAAAAAATTTTAAATAAATTTACTACATTTCCAAAAAAATGAAGAAAAAAATTAATACAGGACTTCTTCAGACCCAATGGATAATACCATACATTGGATCTGAAGAAGTCCTGTATTAATTTTTTTCTTCATGTTTTTGGTTCACACCAGAAACTGAAAATACGGGACCGAAATAAATTTATAATCATGAATTAACTGGTCTTTGGTTTTTTTCTTAAAGAAATATTGCTCTGTAATAAATTACATTGAGCTCTCTACCAGGAAAATTTAAATGTTCAGCTCTTGAATGATTTTCTTGTCCTGAAGGAAATACTCCAAACTCTGGTTTAACATGACCGAATATATATATATATATATATATATATATATATATATATATATATATATATATATATATATATACATATATATATATATATATATATATATATATATATATATATTATTTCACAATTTTTTTAAACAAAATGATCAAACACAAATCAAAGACAACAAATGATTGAGTATTTGATATTAAATTTATTGTAAGATAAAAAAATACTTTTCAAGGATCTTCATATATTTAAGCTCAAACATGTACCAAAAATGTGAAGAGGAACCCCTAAATACGCTCCAGATGAACGCCCTTCAATTGAGGGCATTGTTGAATGCGTCCTGCAAAGTTGAGGATAACCTGAGAACATTATTCCTAGTTGATCTCTTGAAACTTCTCAGTAATGTCTGCTTTCAATGCAGCAATCGTACAAGAATTGCCCTGGTAGATGTTGTTCTTCAAGAACTTCTAAAGCAAGGAAAGACTTAGTTTCGTAATATCTCTTCACAAAAAAAAAAAAAAAGATCTACTCCATCGTCCTGATTTCGCTATTTTATTTATATATATATATATATGACAATATTGTCTACTTTCCAACAACAATCTGAAAAAAGAAAGAAAATAAAGCTAATTAGGATGATCTTAAATATATATATATATATATATATATATATATATATATATATATATATATATATATATAAGCAAGGAATTGTCGTATATACTTATGGACACACGTATACGTATATATATATATATGTGTGTGTGTGTGTGTGTGTGTGTGTGTGTGTGTGTGTGTGTGTGTGTGTGTGTGTGTGTGTGTGATACAGAGAGAGAGAATAGGGAAAAAATTAAATCGACGTTTGTATTGTTGAGACAGAGAGAAAGGGAGAGAGGAACAGGCTGAGATAAATAGATAGATAGATAGATAGATAGATAAGAAAGAAAGAAAGAAAGAAAGAAAGAAATTGACTAAGAAAGATTCCTAGGGATATATATATATATATATATATATATATATATATATATACCATGGGCATAGATAGATAGATAGATAGATAGATAAGAAAGAAAGCAAGAAGGAAAGAAAGAAAAAAAGAAAGCACATGTGCATAGATAGATAGATAGATAGATAGATATGAAAAGAAAGAAAGAAAGAAAGAAAGAATGAAAGAAATTGACAGAGACAGATTCCTAGGGATATATATATATATATATATATATATATATATATATATATATATATATATACCATGGGCATAGATAGAAAGAAAGAAAGAAAGAAAGAAAGAAAGAAAGAAAGAAAGCACATATGCATAGATAGATAGATAGATATGAAAAGAAAGAAAGAAAGAAAGAAAGAAAGAAAGAAAGAAAGAAAGAAAGAAAGAAAGAAGGATATTTGTTTTGATGATTTACCATAACGATGTGAACCATAAAATTGTTCAACCTTCGAAAATCCGATTTATTCGTGGAGTGTGTAAATTACCAACAACAACAACAACAACAACAACAATCTGTTGCATTTCATTCCGTAGCATTGAACAGATATTTATCAAATATACAGTAACGCGACTGAGGAGATTAGAGAAAATACATGAGTTACCTCTCTTATTTAATATTTACGCCATTTTTGTTGAATCAAAATCAGACTTCCATGAAAAAGATTTGTTATTCTTTAAAAAGTAGAAAAAACAACTTTCTTGTAACGAAAAATTTACATTTACCCAACCTCTGTGCCAAAGTCAGTTTTTAAGCGGAGTAAAGCTGGTTTGAATTTACAGTCTTCCTTCTACTAGATTGGTTTACTGTCGTACGGACTATTTAAGTTGGAGCTGTATAATATTTTAATTAATGCCTTTCTCATACGTATTAGTCTTAAAGGAAACGCTAACAACTTCGTGCAGGATTTGAACTCAGAACACTGATTCCACTTCCTGTGTGTGCATACAATGTATTATAGGGGAAGTACCCGTGGCGTAATGGGTAAAATGCAGGACTTTGGAATTAAGTAAGTTCGAACTCCAGTTGCGCAATTACGTTTATTTTTGGATTAATGCTCTTGAGGAAGATATAAACCCCCCTTTTCCTCCACTGCCTTTCTTCTATAAACGTAGCTTTGGGCATTAAATAAACCACAAAGGCTG
This sequence comes from Sepioteuthis lessoniana, assembly GCA_963585895.1. Lineage (NCBI taxonomy): Eukaryota > Metazoa > Mollusca > Cephalopoda > Myopsida > Loliginidae > Sepioteuthis > Sepioteuthis lessoniana. The sequence continues at coordinate 59,363,669 of OY757942.1, read as the reverse complement.
ATATGCCATTAAACAAAAGTAAACAAAAAAACAAAAAGCAAATCAAACCTAAATATCATATACAAAGTATCAGTAACAATTTGTAAGTGTAACTTACTGTTATTTATCAAGTACCAACATAGATATATCTAGGTTCGTTGAGTACAAGGGCAAATGTGGGGCACCTAGTGAAGAACGAACTCATTACAGGAGATAATATTTATGTATTGGACCAACTTCCCTGTAAAAGCCGGATGCAATACACGGTCAATTTTAAAACGGAGTTTAACAGGTTTGAATTCAGAGTTTTTTTCTCCTAGACTGGTTACCACTCCTAGGTTTAAGAGTACAGTCTAGCCTACTATTTATCCATAGCTAGAAAAAGAAAAGTCGGATTCATATTTTTCCCAAGATGACTTACTCGATATGAAAGGCAAACAGTGAACCCGAGCCAACGTGCAGAAGAGAAACGATTTACTTGTGTGTGTGTGTGTGTGTGTTGTCAGTGAATATTATGTAGATAATTATTTTTAAACGAGTTAGAGCTCATTTTTTTGCACACAGTTAAATTGTTTCCATTATTGCTATCTAACTCTAATAAATCTATTTGATATTAATTATTTGTTTGCTCACAGTTAAATGGCTCCAAGTATAACTATTTAACATTAGTAATCACCATCATTATCATGTCGTGCCGCTAGCACGGATATCCCTGACCCTCTCTCGCCACTCCTCCCTATCATTCATCGTTTCTGGCAGGTCTTCAGGGCTACATCCCGTATCCTCACATAGCTGCTGTATGTATGTTCGAGCCGGTCGTCCTGCTTTTTGCTTGGCCATATGTGGGGGTCCATAGGAGTACATCACTTATAAGCTCGTCCTTGCTTCTCCAGCAGTGTCCTGCATGTCTGGTTCATCTAACTTGGATAGTTTTCTTGATGGGAAGCAGGTGGCTGTATAGTTGGTGCCTTGGTGGGTGTTGCCCCCTGGACATTAGTAATTCTATTTATCAAGTGTTCCTATCTAATACAAATAATTTTCAATCGGCTGTATGGTCCCAGATAACGAATAATAATCATCTTCAGCAAATGATAGAAGATTTCTCTTTGACCCATAGATTGGACACTGACAGGTACTATCACTTCGGGTTAGAGTCGACTTGGGAGTAATGATAATGAATGGTTATTTCATGGAGCCTCATCGTCAGATGCAGTTTAATGTCAGACACAGGAAACAAATATTTTATCTGAATTAAGTTTGGTTTAATCCATTTATCACAATAAAGTTTTAATCCCTCATCGTTTACAAACGACCTGCTTCTAATATTTATCGGTCCCCTAAAAATCCATATGAATTTTTTCATATCTATTTTTCTATCAAGTTGTGTGTGTGTGTGTGTGTGTGTGTGTGTGTGTGTGTGGAGGAAGAGTCTTACAAGCGTTGTGGCAAACGTATTCGATTGTAACATCGTAATTAGCGAGTTCGAACTCCAGTTACGTTTATTTTCAGACGAAAACCTTCCAGATAATCATGAACCCCCTTATCCCCAGGCTATTGGTTAAATTGTCTCCCTAATATTTTTCTGCTTGGAGGTCTTTGGCATTAAGTAAACCACAAATGTTGATATGCCATTAAACAAAGAAACCAAACCAATCAATCTATGTAACTTTCGATCGAACTCAGACTTTTCATATCTATCTACCAACCAATGTCGAAAATTGCATGGACAGCTATTGATAGGCTATCGAACACATAGAAGTCAGACCTGACCGATAAAATGAAACGCAGTTTCTTCCAGGCAGCGGTCGTATCGATACTGCTGTAAAGATGCACTACTTGGACGCTAACTAAACGGATGGAAAAGAAGCTAGACGCCAATTACACAAGAACGTTGCGAGCAATATTGAACAAGTCCTGGCGGCAACACCCCACAAGGCACCAACTATACAGCCACCTGCCTCCCATCACGAAAACTATCCAAGTTAGACGAACCAAACATGCAGGACACTGCTGGAGAAGCAGGGACGAGCTCATAAGTGATGTACTCCTATAGAGCCCCACATATGGCCGGGGAAATGCAGGACGACAAGCTCGAACATACATTCAGCAGCTATCTGAGGATACGAGATGTAGCCCCGAAGACCTGCCTGAGGGGATGAACGATAGGGAGAAGTAGCGAGATAGGGTCAGGGATATCCGTGCATGCGGCACATGATATATATATATCTGTCGATTCATTTCTTTCTTTTTCTGTTGCTCTCTTTCCTACTCTACCATTGATTAACCCTCCCCTCTACTTACACAAATGTATCCCTTTTTTTCTTTCTTTCTTTCTTTCTTTCTTTCTTTCTTTCTTCTCTAGTTCCCTCTGTCTCTCCCTCTCTCTTTGTCTATGTCTCTATCAATATGTCTGTCTGTCTGTCTGTCTCTGTCAGTTTATTTCATTCATCTCTTTCTCTCTCACTCTCTTTTTCTCTCCGCTTTCCAATCTATCTTGGCTTATTCATCTCTCTCCCCCCCTCTCTCTCATATATATATATATATATATATATATATATATATATATATATATATATATATATATAAATATATATATCGTTTAGTTAATATGCATAAACTGCCATTAAAAAATACAGGCATTATCTTCCATATAAATTCTGTTTGACTGGTTTATAATGTTTTTATGTTGTAAGCAACGCTTTTATTTTTTAAATTGTTGAGAAATCTTAGAAGTGTCCTTCTCTTTTGCTCAAATTTTTATTGCTTATAAAATCACTCCACTGTTTGTCTAATTCGTTGGTTATAGTCCATCGTTTACAACCTGTAGAAAACATTCAGAAACTAAAAAAAAGGTGGGGGCTTTACGTAATATATAAGGAAAGATCCCCATTCAGCCTTAAACACTTGTCATTCTTTTTATTCTCAATACAGAAAAGGGACATTTTGGGGCCAATATAGCGAAAAAGAAACAGAGAGAGAGAGAGAGAGAGAGAGTGAGACAGAGACAGAGACAGAGAGAGACGGAGAGAGACAGAGAGAAAAAGAAGAAAAAATTCGTTTTATTACAAGCCAAAACAATGAAAATCGTGTTTTGATTCGTAAGAGATTCTCACCACACCCTCCCCAAAGCTAAATGGGATTTATTGGATTTTTTTTCTGCATTTGATGGGATTCAAAAGATATTCTTTATACCAAACTGCTGAAAACTGAATAAACTTTTTACTATGCAACGCTAGAGTGAGCAATTGGTTCCCTTGAATGTCGAATTGGACGTGAGCCTTGTTTGTGTAAAGGAGTCGATCGTTAATATTGCTGCATGACAGCGCACATTAGCAGATTGGAAATGTAACCTTACATAGGAAGATGTTGAAGGGGAAACTTTGGCACAGGTTGGTCAGTAGTTCCAACTTATACATATCAAAGAATTCATCCTTCAGATATTATCCGAACATTTTGATGACAGAAAAGTGTAGCGATAAATCGATATGAATAATAAAAAAAAGCTGATTATAAATTCTTGAAATATTTGTACCAATTTAATATGCTTAAATATAAAATTTAACTGAAAGCGTGGGGTTGCATCCCAACCTCCGCCTCTCCAGCAGGATGTGACACAAGGCCAAATTTTAAACAGTGTAAAGGCGGTTTCGATTCAGAGTTTTCCTTCTTCTAGAGTATTTGCCTGACCAAAACTAAAGAATCAAAAAAAAAAAAAAAAAGAAAAACAAATATGAACATGAGCACGGGTAAAAAGTTATACATAATGGTAGTAATTCTAGTCAAATAAGAACATTAAGTTTATAAGTCCCAAAAATTAACCCTGAATTGTCCAGCAGGACACATGGCGTAATGATTATAGACGTTGGTTCCGTAAGCTTCTAAGTAGACAATCATCTTGAGGTTGCAGGTTCAAACCTCACTACAGGAATCCTTAACACTTGTACCCATCTTTGGCTAACGGAATCTGAACAGGTGACCCCCCCACCTACGTTTCAATAAAGGACGTTCCGTGAAGGTTCCCGAGTTCGACAAACACCCGAAGAAGGCCGGGGGACATATCGGCCGAAACGTTGTGGAAATAACATAAAAGATGAAGACAATTGTCCAAAAACCCTTAATGATAAAAATCCAATCTGACCAACTTCGTAGAGGGGAAAACAGATAGATTTTTGCCTTTCTTAAAAGGTATTAGCGCTATGTGAAAAGCAAACAGTTTTGTCCAGGATCGAACTTACATTGCCAATTTCATTTCGGCGTTAACTGTTTCGTAAGCGCACCTCCCTTTACTAAAAGTGGCCAACAGAATATCGAAAGCCATGAACAGTATTTTGATGCCTGATGCACTGAACGTATACAAATAGGGGACGCTAAGTTGGCTGACCATAGTCGATGGCGACCCGAAGGCTCCCATTTTAATAGCTACTACACCAAGGTATTGAGGAGGGCGCTACACCTTACCTTGGATGGCTCCACTTACCTTAGATCCATATCTTATAATGAGGAGAGTTAAGTAGGGAGGCGTCGAGTAATATTTTTTGAGTTTTTGGTATGACTCAGCCTGGGATTGAACCCAGGTCTCCTAGACCGCAGGCGAACATTCCAATCATTATGCCAATTGGCCGTTCAATAAACAGTATATACTAATAAAGTGAAAATTAAAAAGCCAAACAACAGAACTAGATCTTCTTCTTCTTCTTCTTCTTCTTCTTCTTATTATTATTATTATTATTATTATTATTATTATTATTCACATCACGGGTTTCTTCTTCTTCTTCTTCTTCTTCTTCTTCTTCTTTATCCGTTATAAACAACACTTTATTCCTTTTAAATTCTTCCTTTCACCAAAACCTCATAATATTCGTGTAGTGTCAATTCTATCAAAAAGACATTACTGTGTCCCACATAATAAGCAATGCATAATTCCTGGAACAGTTGGAGAATTCTTTAAAATGCGAAATTCTAAAATAAACATTTAGGATCCAATTTAAAAAGAAAGGATGAAGGTATTTAAAAAATAAAAATAAAACCTTCTCAGGATTTCAACCAGTAAACGCAGAATTTGAAACCGCGAGGAACAAATGAACAAAGAAATATAACGTAACTTCATTGTTACTGGACTTCAATACGATTAGCTAATTTGTTTTTTGTTTGTTTGTTTTTATCCTAATCCATGCGAATGGATTCCCTACTTCTTAACTTATTTATTTCATAATCCCTCAAATGGATTTTCGTATTCCTTGTTTATTCAAAGAAGAATAACCCTACTTAAATTTATGGAAAAGATTATTGAAGAATAATGAGCATGCGCACTGGGATTTATGATTTTAAGAGATGGAAAAACGCATTTTAAATGTCTGCTAGTAGCAGGAATCGTTAGTGAAACTGAGAATAAAAAGCATCAAAATCAATTATGTCAAGGCAAATAGTGGTAAATCGTGGGAATTCATACGAGTCAAAACTGAACAAAAATAATACTATTAACAGGATTAGAGATATGAAGAATATATTAATAAAAGATGCTCAAGAGATTTGAGAAGACTAACTCTCGAAAATATCAAATTTATAGAGTATTCTATGTTGAATAGAATCTCGGAATTTTTATATATCTTTGGTGTGAAAATTCAATGACGGCAGAAATAATCTCGTTATATATGAAAACACATGAATTATATATATATATATATATATATATATATATATATATATATATATATATATATATATAATTCCATTGTGTTTTTTATATCAATGGATTATTTCTGTGGCCACTATTTTATATATATATATATATATATATTATATATATATATTGTCATCCACACACAGACTGTTTCGTTGTATCACAACTCTTCAGTGCGGCTAGACACGTGGGACGCTTGAAGCTGGGATCGAAACCCGCCCAACTTTACGTTAGACTTTGTATCAGACCGCTCGGACAACAAGCGTACCACGTCAGCTAGGGAATTATAAAGTATTAAGTTGTAGCGTTAGTTTGTTTACATTTTATACCTTACCGGATACCAGAGTGCTCAATTCGTTTGAAGAGCTTTGCATTATGCGAGCGGCAGCCGTACATTCCTTTGCTAGAGTGCTCAACCCCCACGGGGAAGCGTATATATTGTCATCCACAGACAGACTGTTTCGTTGTATAACAAGTCTTACCAACACACACACAAGGAGCCAGAAAAAAAAACTAGTAATAAACTTTATGCCATATCAACTATATACACAGCGTTACAAAAACAATCACATACACAAACGTACATACACTCAGATAAGAAAAAAATGAGGCAGTTGAAATTCAAAACTCTACAAGATCAAACTGGACTAATCAATATACATATATAAAAAAAAAACTCCAAGACACATGCACACACGCACAATGACCCAAAATAAAATAATCCAAAAATTATAGCATATCAAATATCAAAGACTAACCAAGGAAAAAGAAGCAAGCTCACAAAACAGAACACACTTTTAGAAAGGGAAAATAAAGAAAAAAGAGAGAAAAGAATCCCACTCAACCCATGGCGCCCAAACACCTGCAGAAAATCTAGCACAGAAGACAGCCGCCACTATAGAAACCAAAAACCATCATTCTACATCATTAAGACTCTCTGATGACAGCACGAAGCTAGAAACATTTTAGGTCAAAATGAATCAGAAAATACAAAACTCTTTGTAGACATATTCATATATATATATATATATATATATATATATATATATCTTAGTGACAACAGAAATACTGCCAATATATACATATTTTGTTCCTATTATTATTATTATTATTATAGACCTTACATCTATTTACCCCTACTTCTAATTCGAGGCTTTTCGTTGAAGTCCGCATGACAATAAGTCTCCTTAGCGCTCCAGGACTCCCCAGAGTATTCTAGCTGATAAGGACTGTGCTGTGCTATTGACGGTTTGATTCTTCCTTTTATCACCATTTATTCCATTGCCATTTATTCCATTGTCGGCTGGGGCTGTAGAATACACCGACAGCGCCTTTACAGAGGGGTAAGTGTCCTGGATAAGACACTAAATAATCTGATAGTGAGGTTCCAGTGATACTGGGGCTTTGGGGAATGCGGAGCATCCATTCATTGCCATTACTCCCAGGTTCACTCAGGCCCCGAAAGGTAGCACCTGATAGGGTCCTGTCTATGGATTAAATAGAACTAACTGCATACTCATGCTAAACTGAATTGTTTGAATAAGAACTGTTTGACTAAACTGAATAGCTTGAAATAAAAATGTTTCCGACAATTAAATTGTGTACTTACATTTAAACTGCTTACTTAGGCTAAACTGAATTGTTTGAAATAGAACTGTTTTTGACATTGGAACTGTACTTACACTGAACCGAATTTTTTTAATATAGAACTGTTTTGACATTTAACCGTGTGTAAACAAAATCTATACCTATACTAAATTGAATTGCTTAAATTAGAACTGTTTGAATAAACTGAATAGCTTGAAAATGAAATGTTTTTGACAATCAAATTGTGTACTTATGCTAAACGGAATTGTTTGAAACAGAACTGATAATTTATATTAAGATGGATTTGGCATTAAATAACTTTCAAAGGTTGATATGCCATAAAACCCAAACAACAAACCAATCAACCACTTTCTCCAGTCTCTTTTCCAGGCCCTTGGAGACCGCATGATGGGTACCAACTACAATGGATATCATCGTCTATCATTATCATTATTATCATCTATGCAAGTGTTCTTTATTGGGTAGTAGGGTAAATTTTAATCTCTCGCACAATTCCCAATGGAAAACTTTTCCCACTCAATCACATTTAGACTTGTACTTCTTTTATGCTAGTTTGCTGCATTCGTTTTATATCTGATTAACCGTTTCATCTCCGTCTCCGCATAATCTACACGAACGATTCTATTGTATATAACGATTTACGCTTTAATATAATTGGCTCTTATGAGATTGTTTTACCTGCTATTTATAAGATTCAGTTTCTTTCTTGAGGTTTCCTTTTCGTAGCCATATCCAGTTCTTCCCGTGTTCAATCTCCCCAGTTTGTCGGGATTATTATTTTTTTTTACTCCATATGAGTTTTTCATACCAGCTTCTGACAGGTTTACGTTGCCTACATGGTGGAACGATAAAATTGTCGTCCTAGAAAAGACGACATGATTCCATTTCTGTTCAATGAAAAGCGGTTTTCTTTTTTTTTTTGTTGCAGACCATCTACTAGTTGGCCAGTTGTGTACAAATCTCAAGAGCGATAGGAGCTTTCTATCATGTCTGAAAGTGACACAATGTTCAACGAGCGAGATCGGAGATGCACCGCTATACAACCATGTACTCTACCGATCCAAGTTATGACAACATGACCATTGCCAGCACCCTCAAAATGCAAATCCAGACGGTTCAACGCTTGAGGGCACCGCTCAATGCATCAGACGACCCTTCGGACGGATACAGTTATGGTCTTTGGTGTGGTTTCAAGTGAGGGCCACATTATGCCACATCATGCCACATCACATCTTCGAAGTCGGCTTGAAAGTCAACACCAAAGTGTACCTGGATGTGCTAAAGAGTATGGTGATCCCCTGGTGCAATCAGGTGGCCGGTGGCAGACCCTGGGTGTGACAACAAGACTCGGCGTCTGCCCATAATTCCAAAGAGACCCAGGCTTGGCTTCAGGAGTGCTACGACTTTGTACCCTTCTCTCACTGGCCTCCCTCCTCCCCCGACCTGAACCCGCTGGACTACTTCGTTTGGCCATACGTCGAGAACATCACCAATGTGACCTCCCACAACACCAAAGTCAGCCTGATTGCCGCCATCCGCAGAGTATTCACCGAGCTCCCGCCGGTGCTTGTGGAAAAGGCATGCTTCCAGTTCCGGATCCGTATTGAGGGGTGATTGAGGCTGAAGGCGGCTACATTGAATAGATATCAGCTCTACAACATAATCAAATTACCTGAATTGATTTTTTTCAATAAACGTTTTAAAATAAAGCTGTAGTGTTGTTTTCTTTAGGACGACAATTTTATCGTTCCACCCTGTACTTTTGGATATTTTGTACGTTTTCGAACTTTGTTTTATTCGGGATCATATAATAGCACTTCTTGTAGTCAATCCTTGCCAAGGCTAAATCTTTCCACCTCATTTTGGATTCTTTAAAGAAGTGCTGTTCTATTTATAATATCCCTATTGTTCCACTTGTCTTCTTGCAGCTTCTCTTTTGTTCCTCCGGAAAGAGTTCATGGTGTAAAGCAAGTTATAGATTTCTTCTCTTATCTGTGCTGTCAGGATTTCCCATCTCATTTATAAACTTGTTATTCGTCTATAATTGCTGTGATTGGTTCCTTTTCGATTGGAAAAGAAAGGAAGCCACAAGGGAACATCACCAACATGACCTCCCACAACAGAAAGGAAGCCACAAGGGAACATCACCAACATGACTTCCCACAACAGAAAAGAAGCCACAAGGGAACATCACCAACATGACCTCCCACAACAGAAAGGAAGCCACAAGGGAACATCACCAACATGACTTCCCACAACAGAAAGGAAGCCACACGGGAACATCACCAACATGACTTCCCACAACAGAAAAGAAGCCACAAGGGAACATCGCCAACATTAACTACCACAACAGAAAGGAAGCCACAAGGGATCAAAAAGGACAGGATATCTAATATACATTAACAAACCCATCTTCAAGGAGCACAAAACGAGAGGAAAAATGTTGGTGTGCCGTGGATTGACTATAAAAAGGAATAAGATATGGTCCCGCAAAACTGTATAATAGAATACACAATAGCCGATAAATTCATAAAGTTTATTGAGGAAACCATAAAAAACTGGAAATTGGAATTGACTGGTGTAGGAAAAAGCTTAACTGAGGTGAAAATCCTGTGAGGTACATTCCATTGATATGCGATATCACCATTACCATTTTTAATAGTGATGATGCCACTAAACCTTATACTTATGTAATATAATGGCCGAGGGATTTCGTTTTATGCCTTTGGGTTTATTTAGGCTGAGAACCTTTCGGCTCAGTGCATGGGTTACTTATGTGCAACATTAACGCAGGTGTTCACGCGCGCGGGCGGAACGGACGTGTCACTCAGAGATGTTACAATAGCCCAGATGGGAAACGGAGCTACAGAGTGCAGGTGACGTCACGCACCGGAAGCGCGCGGAGGATTTTGGGGATTTTGAAAAAGTCAGTTAATTGAGTTGAGTTCTGCTTCGGGAGAAGACGGTTGGCTTTCGCTTGCTCGCGGAGGCCTTGTGGCGGGTGCCGCACGAGATGGGCGGGGGGCAGATGGAAAAGCCAGAATAGAAAGAATGTGTATCTCTCTTCCTTATGTCGAAACCTTTAACTCAAAGGTAATAAAAAGTTTCGTACCTGAACTAAGAAGTCGTAAGTGTCTTTCGTGTTTCGAGATTCCTACGTTCTATGTATATATGTTATGAACATTCCATGTACGTTTCACATATCCGTATCTGGCTATGTTATACTTAGAAAATGTTCAGGGAGTTAGAAGATTAAAAAATCGCAAGAAACGATTTACCACCTAATGTATATGGACGACATCAAACTGTTAGCCAACCATGAAAAAGACTTGGAAACTCTAATACAGGCAATGTGAATATACAGTCAGGATAAAGGGAGGGAATTTGTAATTAAAACATTTGCAATGATAATGCTGAGAAACGGAAAACGATATTTGACGGAAAGAATAGAACTACAAAATCAAGAAAAAAAAATCAGAACGCCCAGAAAAAAGGTAACTTTCAAGTACATGGGAATACTGGAAACAGACACTATCAAACAAGTGGAGATGAAAGAAAAAATTCAAAAGATTATCTCAGGAGAACGAGAAGGCAACTAGAAACCAAACTACATAGCAAAAATCTGATCCAAAGGATATAAACCTGGGCTGTCCTACTTGCAATATACTCGGGATCATTCTTCAAATGGACGTGGGAAGAACTTCAACAGATGGATCAAAGAACGAGAAAACTTATGACTATGCAGAAGGCTATACAACCCAGAGATGACGTAAACAGACTGGATGTCTAAAAAGAAGGAGGAAGAGGACTCACCAGCGTTGTAGATACGCCGATACGACAACTCGAAGACAACATAAAAAGAGCAAAGAAAGACTAGTTACAGCAACAAAAAACAGTACAAACAACACAAGCATCAACAGAACAACAATAACTAGAAAACAAAGGTGGGAAGAAAAACAACTGTACGGATATTTCAAACGACAAATAAACGAAATCTTACACGAGAGAACCTGAAAATGGATATGAAAAGGAAACCGTAAGATAGAAACTGAATCTTTTCTAAAAGCAACACAAAAAAACGCCATAAGGACAAATTGTGTCAAATCAAAACTCAATAAGACGCAACAAATTAGCAAATGTAGGTTATGTGATGATAGAGACGAAAAGATCAACCACATAATAAGCGAATGCAGCAAATTAGCGCATAAAGAGAGTTAAGACCAGACACGACGGGATGAGGAAGCTAATCCACCTGGAATTATGCCAGAATTTTAAGTTTGACCATACGAACAAGTGGTATATGGAAAACCATGAATTCGTCCAGAAGAATGAGACGCACAAAGTTCTCAGAGATTTTGAGATACAAACAGATCACCTGATCTCGGCCAGACGACCAGACCTAGTGATAATCAACGAAAAATAGAGAACTTGCCAAATCGTGGACTTTTCCATCCCAGCAGACCACAGTTTAAAATTAAAAGAAAGCAGAATGAGAGATGTAGACCATGGTAGAGATCTAAAAAAAACTATGGAACATGAAAGTGACGGTGATACCAATTGTAATCGGTGCACCTCGAACATTCCCCAAACGCTTGGTATCGTGGCTGGAAGATTTGGAAATCAAAGAACAAGTGGATACTATCCAGACAACAGAATTATTAAAATGGGCCAGAATACTGAGACGAGTCTTGGAGATTGAAGGAGTACTTGCTTTTACTCAAACTCCAGTGAAAACTACCAGCTAACACTCGTGTGAAAAACTCTCAAAGGAGTTGCAAATTAGCACAAAAGGAGTACAAGGCGAGACTCGACTGGGTCAGCAAGGTGATCCACTGGGAAATGTGCAGGAAATTTTAATTCGACCATACAAACAAATAGTATATGCACAACCCGGCAGCTGTCCTAGAAATTGACTCGCATAAACTCCTATGGGACTTAAACATACAAACGGACAAAAAAAGAGAGAATCTGCAAAAATTGTCGACTTTGCTGTCCCGGCGGACCACAGAATAAATCTGAAGGAAAGGGAAAAGAAGGATAAATACCTCGACCCGAACTGAAAAAGCTGTAGAACATGAAAGTAACGATTTTGTCAATAGTGATTGGTGCGTTAGGCACAGTAACTAAAGGATTATTAAAAGGCCTGGAGGACTTGTTAGTTGGCGGACGAGTAGAGACTATCCAAAGGACAGCACTGCTAAGAACGGCCAAAATACAGAGACGAGTCCTGGAGACTTGAGGAGACTTGCTGTCACTCAAACTCCAGTGAAAAACCATCAGCTAACACTGATGCGAAAAACTCTAAAGGATTAAATAATAATAATAATAATAATAATAATAATAATGTAGACTATGCGGCGACAGAGACAAAACGATCAATCACATAATAAGCGTATGCAGCAAATTAGCACAGAAGGAGTATAAGGCGAGACACGACTGGGTGGGCAAGGTGATTCACTTGGAGATGAGCAAGAAATTTAAATTTGACGATACGAAAAAATGGTATATGCACAACCCAGCATCTCTTCTAGAAAATGACACACATAAACTCTTATTGGACTTTGACATACACACGGATCACCTAATCTCGGCCAGAAGACCAGACATTATAATAATCAACAACAAAAAAAGGAGAATTTGCAAAATTATAGACTTTCCTGTTCCGGCTGACCACAGAATAAAACTGAAAGAATGTGAAAAGAAGGATAAGTTCCTCGACCTTGCTAGAGAACTGAAAAAGCTGTGGAACATAAAAGTGACGATTGTACCAATTGTGATTTGTGCTTTTAGCACAATGACTAAAGGATTATGAAAAGGCCTGGAGGACTTGAAAGTTGGAAGACGAATAGAGACTATCCAAACGACAGCATTACTGAGAATAGCCAGAATACTAAGAAGAGTCCTGGAGTCTTGAGGAGACTATCTCTCACTCAAACTCCAGTGAAAAAAGGAGTAAATAATAATAATAGTAATAATAATAATAATAATCGAGATAGCTTTAACATGCTAATGATTAACTTTCTCATTAGTTCAATGGCATGTCAACATTCGTAGATTATTCAATGCCAAAGCTATCTTTGTAGATGAACTGCAATTGTAGTATTCAACCTATAACTGAGGGGAGAAAAGGGTTCATGCCTCTCATAAGGGTATAAGTCTGAGATGGGGACGTAATAGCGTGACTGGTGTTCGAACTCACTTCGATGTCACAGTTCAGTGAGTTAACCACTACGCCACGGGGACACACCTTTTCTTATAGACAAGAAAAGATTAACAAGTTAAAACGGTGAAGATGTTTACTTCGTGTTTTGATAACGTCTTTTATCGATATAAATCAATAAATGTGGGTTATATTATTGTCCCGGTAGATTGATTGATTGATTGTAAGGGCATACCAATCTTTTGGGGGTTATTTTATGCCTAGTGGTTAGACATCAAAATCTAAAAGCTATTAAATAAAATACTATGACTATTCTATATATATATATATATATATATATATATATATATATATATATATAAAAGGACTCAATTAGATAAAAAGACAGAGAGGGAGAAAGAGATAAGCACACTGAGATAGATAGATAGATAGATTTTGAAGTATGTCAATCCGTCTAGGGTTACTTAAGGCTTAGAGGATAGACACAAAATTCTAAGGGCTATTAAATAAAATACATTGATCATTCCACACTCACACACACACACACGCACACACATATATGTATGTATATATAAGAGGTACATACGATAAGTTTCCAGACTTTTTTCGTATGAGCATTTAAAATTGTCGTCGTATGTTCTTGCTACACATCTTATGAGATGACTGACCAAATTTTATCATTTCAGGTTCAAATGGAGAGCTACAGCAGGAATTAGAATACACCCTACTAAATCCTGGTGATTTTCAAAAATGCAATCTGGACGTGAGGACACTTTAGAAGAACGATATGCAATAAAATTGCTTTTTAAACTTGGAAAAAATGCCACAGAAACGCATGGAATGCTTCAGACTGCTTTTCGACCATCTTGCATGAATCGAGCATCAGTTTTTGAGTGGCATAAGAGATTCAAGGAAGGCAGGGAGTCTGTGAGAGATGATGAGAGGTGCAGGAGGAGTAAGGAAGTCAATACACCAGAGTTGATTGGCCAAAGGGTTAGGGTTAATCCGTCGGAAGAGGCCTGCACTCTTCGAATCGGGCCAGTGGCATTTCCACCAGGACAATGCACCAGTCCACAACTCCATCCTTGTCACAGACTATTTGACCAAGATAGGCATGAAGACAGTTCCTCAGTCTCCCTAAAGTCCAGACCTTGCTCTCTGTGATTTTTGGTTATTCCCTAAGTTCAGATGCTGTCGTTATGAGACAATTGAGGAGATGAAAGAGACTGTGACAAAGGTCATTGACACGCTCACACAAGAGGACTTCCATGGGACCTTCCAGAAATTGTTGGAACGGCACAACAAGTACATTTCAGCCAGAGGTGATTACTTCGAAGGGGACTAGTGTTTCATGTGTGTACTATGAATAAATGTGCCCATACAAAAAATGTCTGGAAACATCGTATGCACCTCGTATATATATATATATATATATATATATATATATATATATATATATATATATGCCACGAAGCAATTAACAAACAAAACAAACTCATGAAAAGAACTCCGTACTAAAGTTGGCTACACCAAAATTTTCGTCGAAGTGTTGTATAATTTTTGATGATGTTAATGATAACAGTAATACAAATACATATACAAATACAGGCGGGCTGTTGTTTCAGGTACGAACGGGTTTATTAATTCCCTGCTTCGGTCCATGGTGACACGAGGACAAACGCACAATTCTTAAAAGCCTATGCGAACCATACTATGCTGACCCCACCCCAACGCGCGGTGCATCTTGTGATGTTTAAGATCTCAACTCATCTCACACGATCGAAATCCGAAAAAATCAACCTCACGACTCAACGGTAGAAAACCCAACTAACTTCAAAGGTCGAAAACCCAACTACTGTCTTTACGAAATCCTCAAATTCTCAGGACCATCTCTTCTGGCTATGACGTCATCCACAATCCAGCCCCATTTTTCTGTCTGGGGGTTTATTATGACAAACAGTGATTGTCATATCCTTTCCGCGCGAGCGTAAAACTGCACTAACTGACTCTGCACCTGAACTAAGAGCCAAATAGTTCAAAGCCTTACCAAACTGCTAGACGAGTAAGTAATTACCTACACAATATATAAAAATAACAATAAAAACCGTTTATAAATCCTCGAATTAATAAACATAAAAACATAATTAACGAAAAATTATTAATATAAAAAATCATTCTTTAATTATATACCACTTGACGTTATACTGACTCCAACAACAAAGACAAATTTATTACTTTCCCATACATAAAAAAAACAGTCACAACTCCACTTTACTTGACTGCCATAGTGAATGCCCCTTAAGATATAAAAATAACTTAAGAAAAAGCATAATCGATAGAGCCTATTACATATCCTCCTCAAAGATAATATTCTACAAAGAACTAACATAAAACAAACCTTAGTTAATAAAATCTTCCCTAATAAACTAATTGAGCGGCAAATAACACCGATAAACATAACTACGAAAACAATAATAATACAGATTTACCTAATATTACCGGAATTCGCATCAACCGAAAAGGACATCGACATGAGGTTAACGAAAGCATGGACAGCTATCAATAGGCTATCGATTATATGGAAATCAAACCTAACCGATAAAATGAAACGCAGTTTCTTCCAGGCAGCGGTCGCATCGATGCTGCTATATGGATGCACTACATGGACTCTAACAAAACGGCTCGAGAAGAAGCTAGACGGCAATTACACAAGAATGCTGCGAGCAATCTTGAACAAGTCCTGGCGGCAACACCCCACAAGACACCAACTGTACGGCCACCTGCCTCCTATCACGAAAACTATTCACGTTAGACGAACCAGACATGCAGGACACTGCTGGAGAAGCAGGGACGAACTCATAAGTGATGTACTCTTGTGGACCCCCACACATGGCCGTGCAAAAGCAGGACGACCAGCACGAACATACATTCAGCAACTATGGGAGGATACGGGATGTTGTCCAGAAGACCTACCTGAGGCGATGAACGATAGGGAAAAGTGGCGGGATAGGGTCAGGGATATCCGTGCTACCAGCACGACATGATGATGATGAAATACATAAAAACTATAAACTAGACGAGTAAGTAATTACCTACACAATATATAAAAATAACAATAAAAACCGCTTATAAATCCTCGAATTAATAAACATAAAAACAAAAAAAAACCTACAATGAATAAAACAGCTTTCAACACAAGTATTAATCCATCAAACAAATTCAATAACTAACCAGAACAACCCTCCAAATAAAATGAGCCCAATATATATATATATATATATATAAAGAAAACACTCGATATAAATTTTTTAAAAAAAGTCACCGAAGGGCGTGTTTAGGCTCCACGATTGAACTCGGACTCACCATAAAAAGCCTTGTGTCGTACTCGCCCGTATGGTGGGGCACGCGACTAACACAGAAATATGAAACTTTACCGCAACTAACAGCAACAAACTAAACACTATCTCTGACGATGACCAGCGACATGATCGAAATCGTGTGGGCTCGTATAGGGCACTTTCTTCAACACCGTGACCCAGACATAAGAAAAATAACAAGATAACTTGAAGATCTCATAGAAAAAAAACCTTCCGTGGTCTTCAACCGAACATGTATATATATGAAAAGACCGAAGAAGATAACGAGAGAGAGAAAGAGA
>OY757942.1:59296584-59344084 GCA_963585895.1 Sepioteuthis lessoniana | reverse complement strand
CAGTATGTCTTTAATTCCAATTTAAAATGCTGAATTTTACAAAATGTTATGCTGTATTTTGTTTGTAAAATAATGCTTAAACTATGCGTTTTAAATGTAAAGGCACGCTTACTCTACTGTAAAGCCAATTTGATATTAAGCCTATCCACATGTCAGCGAACAAGGCAGAATGTTTTTAAATATCTTCTATCGAATAATTTAAAAATTCGTAAAGAAAGCCCTAACAGTAGTTTAGAAGAAAAAGCCTAGAATGCTACTACAGCCCCCCCCCCTCAGAAAAGGAAAAAGAAAAAGAAAAAAAAAAAAAAAAAACCAACAAAAACGAATTGTCCCCTTCACCCCACTAGACCGCCCCCAAAGCTACCTAAAATATCAGTAGTAAATAAAAGTCCCAACGAAGAAGACGTATTTGAACTCAGGAGCCAAGTGGAAGAAATATGTCAATATTGGTCAGTATGTCTTTAATTCCAATTTAAAATGCTGAATTTTACAAAATGTTATGCTGTATTTTGTTTGTAAAATAATGCTTAAACTATGCGTTTTAAATGTAAAGGCACGCTTACTCTACTGTAAAGCCAATTTGATATTAAGCCTATCCACATGTCAGCGAACAAGGCAGAATGTTTTTAAATATCTTCTATCGAATAATTTAAAAATTCGTAAAGAAAGCCCTAACAGTAGTTTAGAAGAAAAAGCCTAGAACGCCAAATTCTACCACAGAGCTCTAATTCCTGAAGCCTGCTAGGTCCCCAACTGTAGGATGGGGAGAAAAAAAAAAAAAAAAATGAAAAGCCCTTGGAAAAGTCCCAATACAGCAAAAAAGTGTAAGTCAGTATTAGTGAAAGTCATAAGAAAGTACCTTAATGTTGGACTTTAACTAAGTTAAAACTTAAAACAAATTCCCCCCCCCCTTTTATTTTTTTTTTTTTTTTTTTTTTTTTTTTAATTTTTGTTTATTTTATTATGTACACATGGGAAGCAGCATGATGTACGTTAAGGTATTTGAATAAACCAATGGACGACCAAAGTCAATACCCAAATGGGTCCTGGACGTGAGTTTGACGACTTTTCGCTCAGGATCGACAGTTCGATCGGGGAACTACTGCTGCTCCTCTATAAGAGTGGCTTCTATAGAAGAGAACAAAACAGCCATCGAAAGATAACCATGACCCACACTCAAACCACTTACACAAACCGCATCGCTCTTCGCGCGGGTAAAAAAGGGGCGCGTCCTGCTGAGGTTGGAGCCCTGGCCTCGGTGTTCGAAAAATCAGCTACAGAGCTCAAACAATCAAAACTACTAAAATGCAAGCAAACACTACAAATAGCCACATTTAACGTAAGAACCTTAAATAGAATAGGACAACTCCCAGAGCTAATCGCATCGGCCGAAGAACATAAAATAGACATAATATGCATACAAGAACACAGATACACACACACAGAAGATATCAAATATCACGAAACTAGCAATGGATGGTCGCTCGCCACTGTATCCGCATGGAAAAACTCTGTCAACGCCGCAGTGGGAGGGGTAGGATTGCTTATAGGACCTAGAGCACTAAAAACGCTTAATAGCATAGAGAAAATACAACCTAGAATGATGGTAGCTACATTTAACGGAAACCCCAGAGCAACAATCATCTCATGCTACAGCCCCACCAATGTTAGTGAAGAAAATGAAATAGTCACCTTCTACGATGAGTTATCCTCATTAGTGCGTAGCATCCCGAAACACAACATGTTAGTCATTGGCGGAGACATGAATGCACAAATCGGGAAAAACGGAAACAACAAATACAGCCTCCACAACACGTCAAATAGAAATGGACAACATCTAACAGATTTTATGATAGAAAATAGATTAGCATGCCTCAATACAAACTACCAAAAAAGAGAGGGCAAACTATGGACATACACGTACGCAAACAACACTAAAGCTCAGATAGACTACGTCCTTATAAACAAGAAATGGAAGAATAGTGCATTGAATTGCGAGGCATACTCCTCTTTTGAGGGTGTGTCCACCGATCACCGAATAGTCACAGCGAAAATACGGTTAAGCCTACGAAAAAACGACAAACGAACAGCGACGACCAAACACTATGACTGGGCCCTATTAAACAACAAAGATGTCAGAGATAAATACGTATTAGAATTGAGAAACAGATTCGAAACACTACAAGAAAAGACGGAAAAAAGTACACCAAACGACGAATACGAAAATTTTGTCAATGCACACCTTGAGGCAGCAGCAAAATGCATTCCAACAAAAATTAAAACTAAATATAGAGTCCCATGGGAAACCTTAGCGGTGAGAGAAAAACGTGCACTAGTGAAAACAGCCTCCAAAAACTATCGAAAAAACCCAACAAACACAAATGCCTTAAAACTAAAAACGGCACAATATCAATTAGCAGGCATATATATAAAGGAACAGACAGAATACATTCAAAATCAGATAGATAAGATCAGAGACTCGGTAGAAGATAGACAATCTAGAATTGCCTGGCAAACAATAAACGAAGTGAGCAGAAGAAAGAACACAACCAAAGCAAAACTTAAAGCAGCAAACCAACAAGAAAGAATAAAACTGTGGAAACAGCACTTCGAAAACTTACTTGGAAACCCACCAAAAATAACGCATGAACCAATCACCAGAATAATTAGCAAACAATTAGACATTAAACTTGGACCGTTCACACAAGGAGAACTCGACTCGGTTCTCAGAAAAATTAAAAATAGGAAAGCTGCAGGACTGGACGAAATTCCCCCGGAAGTATGGAAGACCAGACAATTCGACGACATACTGCTCCGACACTGCAACGCAGTATACAATCAAAATCCGATAGATAGATGGACGAAGGGATGCATACTCCCCTTCCCTAAAAAGGGAGACCTCGGATTAGCCAAAAACTACCGAGGCATAACACTTACATCCATAGCTGCCAAAATCTACAATGCCCTACTACGAAACCGCATAGAACCCAAAATCGACAACATACTCAGAAAAAATATATATATATATATATATAGAGAGAGAGAGAGAGAGTTTTTTTATGCCAAGAAGTTCAGAAATCACGTTTTTTGTATGTTCATAATAATATTTTTTGAATAGTTGTTCCTTAAGAAAGTTTTTTTTTGCACCTAGTCGTATTGAATCTGAATAAGTTTTAAACTTATCTATTTCACCCATCGATAGTACCCTAACAGCTATTACTACTGCGGGTCAGGGTGGGCTTCATAGTAAAGGAAACGAAAGGGTACTCCTTACTCCTTAGATCTTCAGAAGTTGAGCCTCACCATCCGATGCAATGGATACATTCAACGAATTGTAAGCTATTTCGATAAGTCAGTGCTGCCCTAAGTCCGACAATGCACGTGGCTGAAAAACAGTTGTTTTTTTTATTTTTGCGTATAATACGCTCCCTTCAGCCGTTTAGGCTTGAAAATCTGCAGAAAAACGTGTGCAATATTATTTTTCTCTTAAGTAAAGCCGGGTTTTTCTGCTAGCATTTATTTTTCCTGTACCTCAACTCGAACGTTACTCATAGAATTCCCTAATATTGGGCGATATGTTTAATGTGGTTCGACAATATAATTATTCTAAGTCTACTTTCTCGATTTTTCATTGTCTAAGCAAAGAGACATGCAATATACAAATCAAGAAAATAAATTAAAACAAAAAAAAAAGAAACTCTTAGAATATTTCAAGGAGAAGGGAGAGATTATATTTTGATAACAACAATAATTCCTCGTTCTTATAAAAAAAAAATAAATAAATAAAAAGAAAATATAATAACGATACGACAAAACAGGGATATTTTTTATTTGGGTTTAAAAAAAACAAAATTGTCCGAAAATATTCTTCAAATTGAGAAACGATGAATCCGGGCAAGGTATTTGCGTGAGCAAACGATTTTTATTTGGAGATGATGTTGAGTGAATTATTTGATGGCGGAGCTGAGAGAATCTTTTCGAAAAATAAAAAAGCAAAAACGAAAACAGAAAAAAAAATCATGGATTGAAGAGATGTATGTAAAAAATAAACAAACGAAATAGAAAATGAAAAAGGGGGAAAATGGATAGGGAATGAAAATGGAAGCTAATATAAAGAAAGAGTTAGTTTAAAAAAAAAGAGGAAAGATAAAAAAAAACAAAGAAATAAAAAACAAAAAAGAACGCCAAAGGAAGAAATAAAAGGGAATAAAGATGGAAAGAATAAAAATACGAAACGGAGTGTGAAAAAGCTAGTAAAATTAGAATCAGACAGAAAAAAATTGGAAAGAAAAATAATGAAAGAAAGAAGGAAAGAAAGAAAATAATTAGAAAAATGAAATAAAGAAAAAGTAAAGGTCAAACAATATAGATATGAACATAGGTAGATAGATAGATAGATAGATAGATAGATATGAGCAGAATTAGAGATAGATAGATAGATAGATAGATAGAATCAGAAGGTTTGATTCAAACAGACTGAGATAGATAGATAGATAGATAGATAGATAGATAGATATTAACAGACATAAAGAGACTTACGTTGATAGATTGATAGATAGATAGAAACTGACTGAAATAGATAGATAGATAGATAGATTAGGAGAAAAGATAATTAAAAGAATGTAAAGAGTGAAATAAAAGTGATAAAAGAAGAAAAAGTTGAAAACATCAAAAAGAAAGAAAGAATACAAGAGAAAAAATGAAAAATACTTGAGAAAGAAAGAAAGAAAGAAAGAAAGAAAGAAAGAACTAGATTGAGAAAGAAAGAAAGAAAGAAAGAAAGGACTAGACTGAGAAAGAAAGAAAGAAAGAAAGAAAGAAAGAAAGAAAGAAAGAACTAGATTGAGAAAGAAAGAAAGAAAGAAAGAAAGAAAGGACTAGACTGAGAAAGAAAGAAAGAAAGAAAGAAAGAAAGAACTAGATTGAGAAAGAAAGAAAGAAAGAAAGAAAGAAAGAAAGGACTAGACTGAGAAAGAAAGAAAGAAAGAAAGAAAGAAAGAAAGAAGGAACTAGATTGAGAAAGAAAAAAGAAAGAAAGAAAGGACTAGACTGAGAAAGAAAGAAAGAAAGAACTAGACTAAGAAAGAAAGAAAGAAATAACTAGATTGAGAAAGAAAGAAAGGACCAAATTGAGAAAGAAAGAAAGAAAGGACTAGACTGAGAAAGAAAGAAAGAAAGAAAGAAAGAAAGAAAGAACTACATTGAGAAAGAAAGAAAGAAAGAAAGAAAGGACCAGATTGAGAAAGAAAGAAAGGACTAGACAAAGAAAGAAAGAAAGAAAGAAAGAAAGAGAGAAAGAAAGAAATGACTAGATTGAGATAGATAGATAGATAGATTGGGCAAGAGAGACATATGGGAACAGATGATAGATAGATTGATAGATAGATCGATCGATAGATCAAATGGAAAAGAAAGAAGGAGGTGCAAAGAAAGAAAAAAAAGAAAGAATATAGCGGGAAAAAATACTTAAGAAAGAAAGAAAGAATTTGAGAAAATGATGGAAGAAAAAAGATTTTTTTAAAATAGAAAAAGAAAATTATTAAATGAAATCAAAGAAGGAATATGGAAAATATCAAAGAATAAAAGTTCAAAATTTCATTCAACATATGTTTGTATTGAAAAGTAAAATGAAACATAAGAATTTGATCTCAGTCACAAAATATCACTTACCCACCTTCACTCGGCGAGATATCAACTGAATTCGTGTTAATTCTTCTTATTAAAGAAATCGGATTTTTTTTTTTCAAGGGATTAATTTTTCTTTTTAAATGTTTATGTCCTTCACTTTGATAATTTTAACTGATAATTTTTAATGACGGAAATAAGTGCTTTTCGTGAGTTGATTTTTAAAAAAAAAGGCAATATTAAAAAAAGAAAAAGAAAAATGGCTCCCTTTTCTTTTTCGATATTTTCACTGTAGTTAAGTCTCGCGAGATTTGACGGGTTGACGTGAACAACAACATTCCAGTTTACGTTTTATGATGTATATCTTCATTTGGGTCAGGTAGTCAATTATTTTCGAATATATATCTCGAAACTTCCTTAGAATCTAACAGGATTTTGTCATTAGTCTTTATTTACAAATTTTACTTTGATATAATTTTTTTTATTTCTTTTAAGTAATAATCGAAATTTAGTATTTTACCAAATTATAAAACAGGGGGGAAATGAAATTAAATATAAGAGGGGGTCACAGAAACCATTTAACCGTGAATATCATTATTACTATCATTATTTACTCCCTTGAGTGCTTTCCCCACCAGCGTTAGCTGATGATTTCTCACTGAAGTCTGAGTGACATCAAGTCACCTCAAGTCTCCAGGACTCTTCTCAGTATTCTGGCCGTTCTCAATTATCATTATTTTGACTATTATTAAAACCAGTTTTAACGGATGTTTTTTTTTTACTGAAACCGACTTAGGATTCCAGGACTCCACTAAGTATTCTACCTGATTTTAACGCTGATGCTGTCTGGATGTTATCAATTTTTCTGATCTGTAGTTCCTCAGTCTCTTTCCATGCCTTTCAAAGGCTCCAACAACAGCTGCTATCATTATCACATTCATGTTACAGTTTTTTCAGCCCTCTGGCAAGATCTAAGTATTTGTGTAACTTTTCGCTTTCTTTTATTTTCACCCAGTGATGTAATGGAACAGAACAACCTACAAGACAACAATTTCTTATTTCTTGTTTATCATCACTAAATCTGGTCTTCTGGCTGAGATTTGGTAATGCGTTTTAATCTCAAAGTCTCAAAAGATTTTGTTCGTCTCATTTTCTAGGGTAATTCTCGACTAATGGATTTGAAAAAACATCTATTTTGATAAAGCTTTGCACAATAATTACAACACAGAAATTTGAAACAGAATGCTACCAACGGAAAC
Source organism: Sepioteuthis lessoniana (assembly GCA_963585895.1). Taxonomy (NCBI): domain Eukaryota; kingdom Metazoa; phylum Mollusca; class Cephalopoda; order Myopsida; family Loliginidae; genus Sepioteuthis; species Sepioteuthis lessoniana. The sequence goes on along the minus strand of OY757942.1, from coordinate 59,337,200 downwards.
AGAATGTTTTAGATCTTTCTCTTCTTTTTTTTTGTTTCATTATATGACTCACATAATTCAATAAATAAAATCATTGCCTGAAAAACTTGAATTATTTTCGGCGTAGCGGTTAGAGTGTTCGCCAATGGCCCGGGAGACCGGGGTTCAATCCCAGGTCGAATCATATCAAAGACTCAAAAAATGGTACTTGATCACTCCTTGCCTAACACTCAACATTATAAGGTATGGATCAAGGGTAAAGTGGAGCAATCAATGGAAAGGAGTAGCGCCCTTCCCTACACCTTGGTGTAGTATCTATTGAAAACGGGGCCTTCGGGTCACCCTCGAATGTATGCACCAACTTTATTTTTTTTGACATTTTCATACAGTCGGATTTATTTCCAGTTTTCATACATACATATATATATATATAGATAGATAGATAGATAGATAGATAGATAGAAAGAAGGAGAGAGTGATACAGAAATTGAAAAACAAGGTAGTGTAAAGAGAAGAATCTAATGTAAAAGAAAGACAACGCTATATATATATATATATATATATATATATATATATATATATATATATATATAACTTCTCCGTACTAGCTGTATAAGACACTAGGTGCATGATTAAACGGAGTTTAGCAAGATTGAATTCAGAGATTTTATAGAGTCGATCACGAAATTCTCAGCGTTTTTTCATGAGCACAAATCATGACTAATGAACAGTTTTTGAGATATTAATTGTTTTTCTTTACTTTTCATTTCAAATCTTTGGCCGAGTTCTTTCTGGTATTCTCTATCACAAACACACAATCTATCTATCTATCTATTTCAGTCACCTTCTTTCTATCTATCTATCTATCTATCTATCTTTATCGCTCTCTCTATCTCACTCCCTCTCTCTCTCTCTCCCTCTTTTTTTCACTCTCTCTATCTTTTTCTCTTCCCCTCTTTCTCTATATATATATTTCACTTTCCTTCTCTCTCCTTCCCCGTCTCTCTTTCTCAATCTCTCTTTAACTCTCTCTTTCTCTCCTTCTCTTTCTCTCTCTCTCTTTCACTCTCTCTCCTATCTCTCTCTTTCTTTCACTCTCTCCATCACTCTTCCTCTCTCTCTTTCTTTCATTCACTCTATCTCCCTTTCTCTTTCTCTTTCTTTTTCTCTCCCTCTCTTGCCCATTCGGTTGGGGCTGTAGAATACACCGACTGCACCTCTGCAGAGGAGTAAGAACCCCCCCAACGAGTGTCCTCGGATGGTGATGTTCCTGTGATGCTGGACTTTGGGGAATATAGAGCACCCCTTCATCACCATCACTCCCAGGTCCACCCTGGCCGATCTCAATAAGGCTGTTGTTTGGATGGTTTTCCCTCGTCCTCTTTTTTTCCAAGTTCTCGCGTCTCTGTATCAATCCTTTGCTGACTGTATCGAGTGCACCAATTATAATTGATATCACCGTCCCTTTCATTTTCCGCAGTGTTTTTCAATTCTCTGTCAAGGTCGAGGTACTTGTCTCTCTTATTGTTTTCTCTCAATTTTACTCTGTGGTCAGCCTGGACAGCAAACTCTACAATTCGGCAAGTTCTCTTTTTCTTTTTAATGATGATGATAATGATGATGTTATTATTAATATTATAATTATTATTTACTCCTTGAAAGTTTTTCACATCAGTTTTAGATGATGGTCTTTCACTGGAGTTTAAGTGACGGCAAGTCTCCTCAAGTCTCCAGGACTCTTCTCAGTATTTTGGCTGTTCTCAATAATGCTGTAGTTTGGATGGTCTCCACTCATCCTCCAACCTCCAAGTCCCTCAGTCCCTTTAATAATCCTTTGGTGACTATACCAGAAGCATCAATAACGATTGGTATAATTGTCACCTTCATGTTCCATAGTTTTTTTTTTAATTCTCTGGCAAGGTCGAGGTACTTATCCTTCTTTTCACATTCTTTCAGTTTTATTCTGTGGTCAGCCAGGACAGCAAATTCGACAATTTTGCTAGTTCTCTTTTTTTTGTTGATTATTTGAAGGTCTGGTCTGTGGCCGAGATTAGGTGATCCATGTTTATGTCAAAGTCCCATAGGAGTTTGTGTATGTCATTCTCCAGGACAGCTGCTTGTTCGTATGGTCAAATTTAAATTGCTTGACACCTCTCCCAGTGGACCACCTTGCCCATCAAGTCGTGTCTAGTCTTATACTCTCTTATTATGTGATTGATGGTTTCGTCTCTATCATCACATAACCAACATTTGCTATTTTGTTGCGTCCTATCTATTCTTGCTTTAATTTGATTGGTTCTTTATTTTATTCTTTTAAGAGTGTTTCACACTAGAGTTAGCGGATGGTTTTCACCGGAGTTTGAGTGAAAACATGTCCTCACAAGTATCTGGGATTCTTTTCAGTATCCTGGCCGATCAGTTGTCTGGATGGTCTCGACTTGTCCTCTGATTGCTAAGTCTTTTAACCACTTTAACAATCCTTTGGGGATTGTTCCAAGTGCATCAATTACAATTGGTATCAATGTCACCTTTATGTTCCATAGATTTTTTTCTTTCGTTTCCTTTAAATTTTACCTTGACGTTTGTTATGACAGCAAATGCATAATTCGGCAAGTTACCTTTTTTGTCTTTTTTTTTTTTAATGATCATCACCCGGTCTGGTCGTCTGGCCGAGATTAGGTGATCAGTTTCTATCTCAAAATCCCAGAGAAGTTTACGCTTCTCATTTTCTCGGACTGATTCCAGGCTGTCCATATACCATTTATTCGTATGGTCAAATTTTAATATCTCGAACAATTCTCAGTGGATCACCTTCCCCACCCAGATAATATAGCAGTCCTTTCGCCTTTTTTTCCATTCCTGTCATTCCGTCTGTTTTCAGAAGGAAAAAAAAATTCCTGTCTGGTGTTTCTAGAGAAAGTTAGTCATGTGACTATCAAGATTATTTTATCTTTCAATGTTAACATATCATCTTAAGCCTTTTCCCCTTCTCTTTATTCCCACTAAATATATTTTTAGAATTGTATCAAATTTACTTGGACTTATTATATTCAGAGACAAAGTCAAAATATTAAATTATCAAAGGACAAAACATGTAAATTTTTCGATATTAAAGCAAGAGAAATTATTATTATTTTACTCTTTGCGATTTTTTTCTGGACAGTGTTTGCTTGTTATCTTTCTCTAAAATCTCCTGGACTCTTCTCAGTATTTTGGCTGATTTTAATAATACTGTTGTCTGGATGGTCTCGATTCATCCCTTGATTTTCAACTTTTTTTTCCAGTCCCCTTTCAAAACCTTCGGGAATCATTCCAAGAGTGCCTTTTTAAAATTCAGCTTTCTTAGTTCTCTGGCAAGGTCTAAGTAGCGCTCTCTCTTTCTCTCTCTCTCTCTCTCTCTCTCTCTCTCTCTCTCTCTCTCTCTCTCTCTCTCTCTCTTAATTTATTTATCTCTAGATCTGATCTTCTGGCCAGAGAATTTTGTGTGTCTCATTCTCCTGGATGGATTCTGGGTTGTACATATACCATTTGGTATTATTATCATCGTTATTATTATTAATTATTTAATTATTAGAGACTTTTACATCAGCGTTAGCTGATGATCTTTCACTGGAGATTGGACGACAGCAAGTCTCCGCAAGTCTCCTGGGCTCTTCTCAGTATTCTCGGCATTCGTAATAATGGTCTCCACTCGGCTGGTCTCCACTCGGCCGCCAACTTCCAAATTCTCTAGGCCCATTAATAATGTTTAAGTTGCCGTGCCAAACGCACCAATCACAATTGGTATAAGTGTCACCTTCATGTTCCATAGTTTTTTCAATTCTCAAGCAAGGTCGAGGTACTTATCTCTCTTTTCACAATCTTTCAGTTTTATTCTGTGGTCAGCAAAGTCCACAATTTTGCAGATTTTCTTTTTTTTTATTGATTATTATAAGGTCTGGTCTTCTGGCCGAGTTTAGGTGATCCGTTTGTAAGTCAAAGTCCCATAGGAGTTTGCGTGTGTCATCTTCTAGGACAGGTGCTGGGTTGTGCATATACCATTTGTTGGTATGGTTGAATTTAAATTTCTTGACACCTCTCTCAGTGGATCACCTTGTCGACCCCTGTAATGTCTTCTCTTATATTTCTTCTGTGCTGATTTGTTGCCTTCGCTTATTATTTGATTGATGATTTCATCTCTGTCACCACATAGCCTACATTTGCTATTTTGCTGCGTCTTATTTATTCTCTCTTTGATACGAATGGTTCTTACGGCGTTGTTTTGTGCTGCCATCAGGAGAGATTCGATTTCTCTCTTAAAGTTTCCTTTTCTTAGCCACGTCCAGGTTTTGTCGTGTGAGATGTTGTTTATTAATCGTTTAAAACGCCCATAGATTTGCTTTCCTTCCCATTTTTGTTTCCTAGTTATTGTCATTCTGTTATATATCGTGTTGTCAGTATTGTTTGTGATGGCTGTAATCATTCCTCGTGCGTTTTTTTTTATGCAGTCTTCGAGTCGTTGTATCATTGTGTCAACGCTGTCTTCGATGCTGGCAAGTCCTCTTCCTCCCTCTTTTCTTGATACATATAGTCTGTCAACGTTGTCTCTGGGATGAAATGCCTTATGCATGGTCATTAGTTTTCTAGTTCTTTGGTCCATTTGTCTAAGTTCATCTCTGGTCCACTTGAGAAACGGTCCCGAATATCTAACGAGGTGTACAGCCCAAGTATTTATTTCTTTGATAAAGTTTCTGCAAGAGAATTTTGTCTCGAGTTGTTTTCTAGTTCTCCTGAGATATTCTTTTTGAATTTTCTTTCATTTCGACTTGTTTGATGGTGTCAGCCTCCAAGATTCCTAAGTATTTGTAGGTCTCGTTTTCTGCGAGCGTTCTGATATTGTCTTGATTTGGTAGTTCTATTCCGTCAGTTAAATGTCGTTTGCCACTTTTCATGACGAGCAGAGCGCATTTTTCAATGCCAAATTCCATTCCTATGTCTTGGCTGTATATTTTAACTGTGTGTATTAGGGTTTCCAGTTCTTTTTCATTTTTTGCTAATAGTTTTATGTCATCCATGTACATCAGGTGGTTGATCTTTTCTTGCGATCTACTAAGTTTGTATCCGGCCGTGCATTTTCTGAGTATGTGGTTTAGTGGGATCATGGCAATTATAAATAGTAGGGATGACAGTGCAACTCCTTGGAAAATACCTCTTTGGATCTTTGTTTCAGCCGGGCTTTTTCCTCCTGTTGTTAATTCATCTCTCCGGTTTTTGCATAGTTTTTTCGATGAAGTTTATGCCTTCACGTGATATTTTGTACATTCTGAGACAGATTATGCGGACCATATCATATGCTTTTTTTCGTTATTATCATTATTATTATTATTATTATTATGAAAGGTTTTCACACCAGCTTTAGCAGATAGATCTCCACCGGAATATGAGCGACAGCAAGACTCCTCCAGGACTCTTCTCAGTATTCTCGTCGATCTTAATAATGCTATAGTTTAGGAGATCCCCATTTGTCCTCTTATTTCGAAGTTTGGTTTAGTTTGGTTTTATGGTATATCAACCACAGTAAGTTATTGAATGCCAAATCCATTTTTATTTATATAAACAATTCTATTTCAAACGATTCAGTGTAGCATAAGTACAGTTATTTCTTTACACACAGTTAAATGTAAAAACAGTTCTATATCTAACAATTCAGTTTAGCATATGTAGGCAGTTTACTTCTATTTGACCCACAGATAAAACCCTATGAGGTGCTACCTCTCCAGTCCAGATTGGACCTGGGAGTGATGGAAATAAAGGAATACTGTACATTCCCCAAAGCTTCAAAATTACTGGAGCCTGACCATCAGATTGTTTAGTGTTATATCCCCTCTGCAGAGATGCAATCGATATATTCTGCAGCCCCTGCCGACTGAGTCACGTATTTCATATACCTTTACTGATCATTAGAGAATTGTTTTGACTGGACCAATTACTATTTGAATCATCGTTACCTTCATGCTCCCAAGTTTTGGGTTTTTTTTTATTTATCTACGAGGGGTCAGGTATATATGTCCCTTTTACTTTTAAAAATTTTACCCTGTTGTCGGCCGAGAGGGCTAAGTCCACCATTCGGCGGGTCCATAAAAAGAAAAAGTTCATAGTTATTAATACTATAATTATTTCACTCCTCAAGAGGCTTTCACCTCAGCGTTAGCTGAGAGTCTTTCACTGGAGATTGAGTGACAGCAAGTCTTCTCAATTTCACTCCTCAAGAGGCTTTCACGTCAGCGTTAGCTGATAGTCTTTCACTGGAGATTGAGTGACAGCAAGTCTTCTCAATTTCACTCCTCAAGAGGCTTTCACGCCAGCGTTAGCTGATAGTCTTTCACTGGAGATTGAGTGACAGCAAGTCTTCTCAATTTCACTCCTCAAGAGGCTTTCACGTCAGCGTTAGCTGATAGTCTTTCACTGGAGATTGAGTGACAGCAAGTCTTCTCAATTTCACTCCTCAAGAGGCTTTCACGTCAGCGTTAGCTGATAGTCTTTCACTGGAGATTGAGTGACAGCAAGTCTTCTCAATTTCACTCCTCAAGAGGCTTTCACGTCAGCGTTAGCTGATAGTCTTTCACTGGAGATTGAGTGACAGCAAGTCTTCTCAATTTCACTCCTCAAGAGGCTTTCACGTCAGCGTTAGCTGATAGTCTTTCACTGGAGATTGAGTGACAGCAAGTCTTCTCAATTTCACTCCTCAAGAGGCTTTCACGTCAGCGTTAGCTGATAGTCTTTCACTGGAGATTGAGTGACAGCAAGTCTTCTCAATTTCACTCCTCAAGAGGCTTTCACGCCAGCGTTAGCTGATAGTCTTTCACTGGAGATTGAGTGACAGCAAGTCTTCTCAATTTCACTCCTCAAGAGGCTTTCACGTCAGCGTTAGCTGATAGTCTTTCACTGGAGATTGAGTGACAGCAAGTCTTCTCAATTTCACTCCTCAAGAGGCTTTCACGTCAGCGTTAGCTGATAGTCTTTCACTGGAGATTGAGTGACAGCAAGTCTTCTCAATTTCACTCCTCAAGAGGCTTTCACGTCAGCGTTAGCTGATAGTCTTTCACTGGAGATTGAGTGACAGCAAGTCTTCTCAATTTCACTCCTCAAGAGGCTTTCACGCCAGCGTTAGCTGATAGTCTTTCACTGGAGATTGAGTGACAGCAAGTCTTCTCAATTTCACTCCTCAAGAGGCTTTCACGTCAGCGTTAGCTGATAGTCTTTCACTGGAGATTGAGTGACAGCAAGTCTTCTCAATTTCACTCCTCAAGAGGCTTTCACGTCAGCGTTAGCTGATAGTCTTTCACTGGAGATTGAGTGACAGCAAGTCTTCTCAGGTCTCCAGGACTTTTTTCAGTATTCTGTCCGTTCTCAACCATGCTGTAGTTTGAATGGTCTCTACTCTTCCTCTTATTTCCATGTCTTCCAGTCCCTTTACCAATCCTTTGGTGATTGTAGCAAGAACACCAATTACAATTGGTATAACCGTTACTTTCATGATACACAGTTTTTCAATTCCCTAGTAAGGCCGAGGTACTTGTCTTTCGTTTCGTATTCTTTCAATTTTAGTCTGTGGTCAGCCGAGACAGCAAAGTCCACAATTCTGAAGGTTGTCTTTTTTGTTATTGATTATTTTAAGTTCTGGTAGTCTGGCCGAGATTAGGTGATCCATTTGTATGTCAAAATCCCAGAGGAGTTTTTGCGTCCCATTCTGCAGGACAGATTCTGGGTGTTGCATAGACCATTCGAATAGTTAGATTTAAATTTTTTGCACAATCCCTACTGGATCAACCTGACAACCAAGTGGTGTCTAGTTTTATACTCTTTCTCTGCTGATTTGCTGCATTCGTTTATTATATTATTGATAGTTTCATCTCTATCACCACATTATAATTATTATTATTATTATTATTAATCACTTCTTGAGAGTTTTTCACATCAGTTTTAGCTGATGGCCTTTCACTGGATTTGATTGACAGCAAATATCCTCAACTCTCCAGTACTCTTCTCAGTATTCTGGCCGTTCTCAATAACGTTGTCGTTTGGATGGTCTCCATTCGTCCTCCAACTTCAAAATCCTCCAGTCCCTTTAATAATCCTTTGGTGACTTTACCAAAAGCACCAATCACGATTGGTACAATTGTCACCTTCATGTTCTATCATTATTATTATTTCACCCCAAGCGAGTTTTTTTTACACCAGCGTTGGCTGGTGGACTTTCACAGAAATCTGAATGACAACATATCTCTTCAGGGATCCAGCACTTGACTCAGTATTCTGGTCATTCTAAACAATTTTTTGTATGGATGGACTCGATTCTTCCTCTGATTTACACATACTACTGCACCCCGGGAGACCTGGGTTCAATCCCAGGTCGAGTCATACCAAAGACTTTAAAAATGGTACTTGATACCACCTTGCTTAACACTCAGCATTATAAGGTACGGTTCAAGGGTAAAGTGGAGCAATCCTGGGAATGGAGTAGCGCCCTCCCCTACACCTTGGTGTAGTAGCTATCGAAAAGGGAGCCTTCGGGTCACCCTCGACTATGGTCGCTAACTTTTACTGCACCCTTTCTAAAACCCTTTCGTCAATTCTAAATGTATCAATTACAATTGGTATCATTGTTACCCTCATAATTCCAAGCCTTTTTCAGTTTTTTGATTCGTTTATTTTTTCGCATTCTTCGTCCTTCATTCTGTGGTCCACTAGAACAGAAAAATCCAAAACAAGCGCAATCATCATTTTTTTTGCACGTTTGTTTGTTTGTTCGTTTTTTTTGGGGGGGGGGGTTCATGAGATCAACTCTTCTGACTGGTGACTCATTTATATCTAAAAATTCCCCATTTCATTTTCTTGGGACGGATTTAATGTTATCATCCTTTTACTCCTTTGAGGGCGTTCGCTAATGGGTTTTCACTAGAGTTTGAATGACAGCAAGTTTCTTTAAGTGTTCAGAACTATCATCAGTATTCTTGCCGATCTTTACAATGTTCTTTTTAAACAGTCTCCGTTTGTCCTCTGATTTCCTAGTCTTCCGGTCCCTTTACCAATCCTTTGGTGACTGTACCAAGAGTACCAATTACAATTGGTTTAATCGTCACTTTTCTATTCCAGAGTTTTTCAATTACGTAGCAAAGGTCGAGGTACTCATCTTCCTTTTCGTTTCCTTTCAATTTTACCCTGTGGTCAGCCGGGATAGCAAAGTCCCCAATTACGTAATTTCTCTTTTTTGTGATTGATTATTATAAGGCCTGGTTGTCTGGCCAAGGTTCGGTGATCCGTTTGTATGTCGAAATCCTAGAGGAGTTTGTGCGTCTCATTCTTCAGGACAGATTCCGAGTGTTGCGTATACCATTTATTCGTATGGTATCAGTATTCTTACTGATCTTAACAATGTTCTAGTTAAAGAGTCTCTATTTGTCCTCTGATTTCCAAGTCTTCCAGTCCCTTTACCAAGCCTTTACGTACCGTTAAGAAAGCAACAATTATAATTGGTATCACAGTCACCTAGTTGCATAGTTTTTTTGTACTCTAGCAAGGTCGAGATATATATTTCTCATTTCACTCTCTTTTATTTTTATTCTATAGTCAGCTGGGATGACAGAGTCCAGTATACGACAGGTTTACTTTATTTATTGTTGATCATCACTATGTGTGGTCGTCTAGCCGAGATTAGGTGATCCGTGCGTATCTCAAAATCCTAGAGAAGTTAGCGCATCTCATTTACCAGGATGGATTCTGGGTTCGTTTGGTCAAATTTGAGCTTCTTGCATAATTCCCAATTGATCTCTTTTCCCATACATGTACACTTTTTCAGCTATACGATTGATTGTTTCACCCTTTCTACATCAGCGCTAACTTATTTTTATTATCATTATTACTCATTAGAGTTTTTCACATCTGCGTTAGCTGATGGTCTTTCCCTGGAGATTGAGTGACAGCAAGTCTCCTCAAGTCTCCAGGACTCTTCTCAGTATTCTGACCGTTTTCAATAATGCTGTTGTTCGGATGGTCTCCACTCGGCCGCCAACTTCTAAATCTTCCAGGCCCTTTAATAATCCTTTAGTTACCGTGCCAAAAGCACCAATCACAATTGGTATAATCGTCACCTTCATGTTCCAAAGTTTTTTCAATTCTCTAGCAAGGTCAAGGTACTTATCTCTCTTTTCAGATTCTTTCTGTTTTATTCTGTGGTCTGCCGGGACACCAAAATCGACAACTTTTCAGATTTTCTTTTTTTGTTGATTATTATAAGGTCTGGTCTTCGGGCCGAGATTAGATGATCCCTTTGTATATCAAAGTCCCACAGGAGTTTGTGAGTGTCATTTTCTCGGACTTTTCTGGGTTGTGCATATACCATTTGTTGGCATGGTCAAATTTAAATTTCCTGCACATTTCCCAGTGGATCACCTTGCCCACTTAATCGTGTCTAACCTTGTACTCCTTCTGTGCCAATTTGCTGCATTCGCTTATTATGTGATTGATGGTTTCATCTCTGTCACTGGAGGTGCCCGTGGTGTAGTCGTTATCGTCGTAGGAAATGGACACGGCGACACGAGTTCAAATCCTGGACGAGACTGATTGCAATTCACATAGCACTAATACCCTTGGGGAAGGTATGAATCCAATTATTCTCCCTCCAGCTATGGGTAAATAGTAGGACAGACTAGGTTCTTCAGGCTTGGTTAGGCAACTAGTCTAGAAGAAGGAAAACTCTGAATTGAAACCTGTTAAACTCCGCTTAAAAATTGACCTTGTGTCATATCCTGCCCGAGCGGAGGGGTTGGGTAAATAGTATCTCTGTCACTGAATAGTCTGCACTTGCTATTTTGTTGTGTCTTATCTATCCTCGCTTTGATATGATTGGTTTTTATTGCGCTGTTTTGTGCTGCCATTAGGAGAGATTCTGTTTCTCTCTTAAAGTTTCCTTTTCTTAGCCATGTCCAGGTTTTGTTGTGTAAGATGTTGTTTATTAGTCGTTTAAACCGCCCATAGAGTTGTTTTCCTTCCCATTTTTGTTTCCTAGTTATTGTCATTCTGTTGTCCATCGTGTTATCAGTATCGTTTCCGATGGCTGTAATCAGTCCTTCTTCGTGCTTTTCTATGTAGTCTTCGAGTCGTTGTATATATGCGTCAACGCTGTCTTCAATGCAGGTAAGTCCTCTTCCTCCCTCTTTTCTCGATACTTATAGTCTGTCAACGTCGTCTCTGGGATGTAATGCCTAACGGTCATTACTTTTCTTGTTCTTTGCTCCATTTGTCTAAGTTCGTCTCTGGGTTTATTTACTCTGTGTGTTTTTACGTCAGCGTTATATTGTAGTCTTTCACAAGTCTGTGTCGCAGCAAGTCTCCTGATGTTTCCAGGACTCTTCTCAGTATTTTGGTCGACCTTTACAATGATGTGGTCTAGATAGACCCCATTTTCCCTTTGATATCAATTCTTCGAGTCTCTTCAAGAAGCCTTTTGGGTACTGTTACAAACTGAGGAATTGGTTCATTGTCACACTCATGTTTCCCAAATTTTTTCAGTCCTCAGGTAAGGTCCTAGTATTCGTCTATTTTTTTATTTCTTTTTTTTTTCAGTTCCTCTTATTTTTACTCTGTGATCCGCAGGAAAAACAAAATCTAGTTGGCAGCAATTCTCTCACTTTTCTTTTTTTTTGAGGGGTAAATTTTTACCCTTTTTGAAAAAAAAAACAATTTCTTAGAAAGTAGGGGTCACTTTGTTATATAAATTAAACGTAAAATGATCACCCACTTCCGGACCAGGAAGCATTACTAACGACCAGAGATAGCAGGAAAGGGACGTGTAACCAAATTTTTTTCTCATTTTTTGTAGGGAAATCAGATGGAGAGGGGTGGGCATTTTTTTTTTTTTTTGGCAATAAGATAAAAAATGTGTTAAAGAAAAAAATTAGGGTGGGCGCTTAATTTTAAGTTTAAGTTTAAGTTAAAGAAAAAGCGCCCACGTTTCAGCAGAATAAATTGCCTTACTGTGTAATGGTGGTGGGTCCTAACTTTGGCCAATTTTTTTTTCAACTTTGTACTTACTTTCCTTAGGGGGAGAGCTTCAGTGTATTGTTTTAAAAATGAAATTTTCCTTTTTGTCCAATTATTCTTTCTTTACTGCTTTTGGTCATATTTTGCGGGTGGGCATACATAATCTTTTTATTCATCAAAAAAAATTTTTTCTGCTTTGTGCGTGTGTCGACGTTTGTTAGAGTTTTTTGGCGCCATTCTTGATTCGTTTTTTCCAAATGTTTCTCTGACGAGGAAATTGCATCGTTTCCTACAGGTTCAATATTCGGACATAGTTGAACCAAGATGTCTTGTCAATCGTGTTGCTTCAATTATTACCGTTTTATTGTCCATTTAAAAAAAAAAACAATGAGAAAAGTATGGAATTTCAGCGTTCCCATGGCGTCTTACCCACGATTGTCACCTGCTCCCATTGTAAATCCTTATGTCGTTATAGAAAAGACCTGAAAACATGGCGTTGTCAAAAAAGGATTAGTGTGCTAAAGTCCAAGAAAACAACATGCAACTTTACCATTTCAGACTTTAGAGGCCCTTTTTTTGGATAATACCAATAGTCCGCATTGGAAAATTGTGTTATTTGTTAACCACTACCTCAGCCATATCTGAGACCACAGGGTTATGTTGGAATGCTTAAACATTTCTTCAAGAACGTCTGTAAACTGGCGGTTATTTTGCCTGGAAGTAAGTGTACCGATCATTTGATGACTGTTCCAAGTGCAACAATTACAAATGGTATCACCGTCACTTTCAGACTCCGTAGTTATTCAGTTTTCAAGCAAGGTCTTGGTAAATTTCTCTCTTTTCGCTTTCTTTCAGTTTTACCATATATTCAACCGGAACGACAAAATCCACTATTCGACAAGTTCCCTTTTTTCTTTTTTATTTCATTGATTATCAATAAGAGTGGTCGTCTGACCGAGATTAGGTGATCCGTTTGTATCTCAAAATCCCAGTGAAGTTTGTGTTTCATATTTTTTAGGACGGATTCTGAGCAGTGAATTTACCATTTGTTCGTAGAGTCAAATTAAAACTTCTTGCACAATTCCCAGTGGGTTACCCTCTCCCACCCAGTTGTATCTAGGGTTAAACAATTTTGCGCAAATTTACTGATTTCACTTATTATGTGATTGATCGTCTTATCTCTGTCACTACATAACCAACATCTGCTTTCCTATGGTGTCTTATCTTTATATATATTAAAAGTAAAGTTGGCGACCATAGTCGACGGCGACCAGAAGGCTCCCTTTTCTGTAGCTACTACACCTAGGTGTAGGGGAGGACGCTACTCCTTTCCCTAGATTGCTCCACTTTACCCTTGATACGTACCTTATATTGCTGAGAGTTAAGCAAGGAGGTATCAAGTTCTATTTTTAAAGTCTTTTGTATGATGCGACCTGGGATTGAACCCAGGTCTCCCGGACCATTGGCGAACACTCTACCCATCGGGTTGATATAATTAGTTCTTATGGCGTTGTTTTTTGCTGCTATCAGAAGAGATTGAGTTTCTCTCTTAAGGTTTCTTTTTCGTAGCCATGTCCAGATTTTCTCGTGTGAGATTTTGTTTGTCACTTGAACTATCCATATTATTGAATAGTTACTTGAAACAACAGTACTCACTTGAGATAACACGAAGTCAGCCTTCATTAAGATGAGGGTTATGGTGAGAGTAAAAGGAATATAACGCACGAAGAATTAAACAGTGATTAAAATGTGGATATGTCTGTACAGATGAACGGGAAGAGGCAGAGGGCTCTATGAACCAATCAGGTCATTATTCAGCTCTGATTTGAAGAATTCAATATGGTATACTCTTTTAAAATACTCAAGTAGAACACGTTCCATATTTCAGATGTTCCTTCCAGTCGGCGAGACGCAGAACAATTCTGACTGGATCCCCTAAAGGGGTTAAGACCCAACTCCACCTCCACCTAAAAGTTATCCTTGACATAACACTTAACTTGCAATTAACATAATACACATTTTTACGCTTCTGCCTATCTGTTATTTTCATTCAAATTTCTTCCTTTTTTTCTTTTCTTCTTATTTTCTCCTTTGTTTTTCTTTTTTTTTTTCTGCCTTTTTTTTTCTGCTATCTTTCGTGCTTATCCGCTTTGCCGTCTCTTTTTTATTTCCATAAACATTCTGTCATCTTTTCCCCTAATTTTACAGCCATCTATTTTATTCTTTTTTTTTAATGTCATCAATCGTTCATTTTTATTAACGTTTTTTCCCTCTTTCGTCTTCGGTTGATTATTTTTCTATTTCCTTTTTCTCTTTGGCTTCACTTCCGGTCGTTTTTTGTCTATCTAACAAGATGGCCGACAATGTCTCCATTGTTGATGGCCAGTTGATTTTTTTTTTTTTCGTAAGGCTGTTGCCGAATTAATGATGTGAGATCCACCCAATGTACAAAGACGGGAAATGACATCAGCAGAGAGAGCGATTTGAAATATTGTCAAATTATTACGGTAATTAACGGAAGAAGGCAGCGACGTAAATAGGAAAATATTGCCAAGAAAGAAAGAAAGAAAGAAAGAAAAGAAAGGAAGAAAGAAAGAAAGAAAGAAAAGGAAGAAAGAAAGAAAAGAAAGAAAGAAAGAAAGAAAGAAAGAAAAGGAAGAAAGAAAGAAAAGAAAGAAAGGAAGGAAGAAAGAAAGGAAGAAAGAAAGAAAGAAAGGAAGAAAGAAAGAAAGAAAGAAGGAAATTATGTAAGAGAGAGAGAAAGAAAAATATATATTTGCGATTTATATAAAAAGAAAATTTAAAGAAAGAAAAAGGAATGAAAAATATATACAGCGTATATTTTCTTTTTATTCCCCCCCCTCTCTCTCTCTCTCTCTCACAAAATTTCTTTCTTTTTTTTCTCTTTCTTTCTTTCTTTCTTTCTTTCTTTACATTTTTATTCTTATTTCTTTTTCTAATCTTATTTACCTTTTTAACTATCTTTCTTTCTTTCCCTCTTTCTTTCCCTCTTTCTTTCTTTCCTTCTTTCTTTCTTTCTCTTTTTCTTTCTTTCTTTCTTTACACTTTTATTATTAACTGCCTTTTTGTAATTATATTTACATTTTTGACTTTCTTTTTATTAACGTCTTTCTTTCTTTCTTTCTTTCTTTCCCTCTTTCTTTCCCTCTTTCTTTCTTTCTTTCTTTCAATGATTTATTTCCTTTGCTTTTTTTTTCTATTTCTAATTCTATCTACACTTTTAACATTCTTTCTCTCTTTCGACTATTACGTACGTATCTATATTTTTCTTCCTTCTCAAAATGTCCGGCTAATTTGCCGAGAATACGCCAAGAGGTAAGATCTCCACCAAAAATGTGTATCCTGCGTAGGTTAGTAAACTTTATCCGATCGCAATTACTCAGTTCTTCATTTTTAGGGAGTTTGGGGTCATCCCTTAGTTTCTATTATTCCGGGGTTGCCTCTGAGTGGTACTAACAGTCAACCTCTCATCTCTGGGTCATATAAATCTCCTTACTACTTTAAATGATTGTGAGAACGTATTTTTGTTTCGTATAATTGTTAATAGACGTCGACATTAAATAACACAAAAAGGGTTGACATGCCGTAAAATCAAACCATCAACTTAATTCTACACCTTTTCTTCGGGTTAAATCAACAATGTGCTAATTGCAATATTATAAACAAGTGTACTGAAATTTACTGGCAACTAAAAAGAAGTGGTCGTTGGGGATGAATCGATTGTTGTTTTTCAAGCCGGAAACCCGAAGAGGAACAAATCGACGAAGTTAAATTCTGACCGGAAGTATGTATTCAATAAAATTTATATAAACAATCAAAATACCATATTTGATTCTGTGGGGTTAAAATAGTAATTAACGGAGGTTTGACAAAATTATCAAAAGTTCCATCAACCATTTAAGCGGTTACGAGAACGGGTCATGTGTACCATTTATATAGACAAAAGCTGAGGTCTTCTATCATAGAAACTTCCTGTTCCTAATAGAGGATTTGAAACCAAACATGGTCAACTGAGAGATGATGTAGAGACTGAAAGAACCCCAAAGAAACGTTGCCCAGTCGACTAGGGCTATAGAATACACCGACTGCTTCTATGCAGAAGGGTAAGTCCCTTCCCCCCCCCCCAACGAGTGTCCTGGATATGACACTACACAATCTGATGGTAAGGTTCCAGCAATGCTGGAGCTTTGGGAAATGCGGAGTACCCCTTCATTGCCATCGCTTCCAGGTCCACTCTGACCCGGAGTGGTAGCACCTGATAGGGCCTTATCTACGGCTTAAATAGAACTAACACCATACTTATGCTAAACTGAATTGTTTGAGTAAACTGAATAGCTTGAAATAGAAATGCTTTTGATAATTAAACCGTACTTACATTTAAACTGCATGCTTATGCTTAACTGAATTATTTGAAATACAACTGTTTTTCGGCATTAAAACTGTATTTACGCTTAACTGAATTGTTACATATAACTGCTTGAATAGTTTGAAACAGAAATGTTTTCGACAATTAAACTGTGTGCTTATGCTAGACTGAATTGTTTTAAATAGAACAGATAATTTACATAAAAATGGATTCGGTGTTAAATAACCTACAGCTTCAAATGAACAGCTACCGCAGGAAGTGGAATACACCCTTCTAAAGCTTGATTGTCACAGCTGGTGATTTTCGAAATACAATCTGGACATGAGGACACTTTAGAAGAACGATATGCAATAAAATTCTGTTTTAAACTTGGAAAAATACCACAGAAACGTATGGAATGCTTCGGACTGCTTTTGGAGCATCTTACATGAATCGAGCATCAGTTTTTGAGTAGCATAAGAGATTCAAGGAAGACAGGGAGTCTGTGAGGGATGATGAGAGGTGTGGGAGGAGTAAGGAAGTCAGTACACCAGAGTTGATTGGCCAAAGGGCTAGGCTTAGGGTTACTATGTTGATTTTTTAAGGGAGTTCAGGAAGAGATTCCTTGGGAAGAGGCCAGCACTCTTCAAATCGGGTCAGTGGCATTTCCACCAGGACAATGCACCAGTCCACAACTCCATCCTTGTCACAGACATCAAGATAGTCTCTTACACGCCCTATATTCCAGACCTTGCTCAGTGGGAATTTTGGTTATTCCTTAGGCACACTGAAAACCTTGGAGGCTGTCGTCATGAGACAATTGATGAGATGAATGAGGCTATGAGGAAGGTCATTGACGCCCTCACACAAGAGGACTTCCATGAAGCCTTGCAGAAGTTGTTGGAACGGTACAAGTGCATTTCAGCTGGAGGAGATTAGTTCGAAGGGGACTAGAGGTTCATGTGTGTACTATCAATAAAAGTGTTCATACAAAAGAAGTCTGGAAACTTATTTACGGATCCTCGTACGTCCAAGAAAATGAAACGCTTACGTTTTCCTGTGGTTTTTGCGTTATACACAGATCACCTAATCTTGGCCAGAAGACCAGACCTTGTGCGTATTAGCAAGAAAGAAAGGACTTATCATTTAGTGGAATAGCCCATCTGATGGACCACAGAGTGAAAATCCAAGAAAGCTAGAATATAGACAAATACTTGGACCATGCCGGGGGAGATTACTTCGAAGGGGAGTAAGGTTTCATGTGCGTACTATCAATAAAAGTGCTCATACGAAAAATGTCTGGATGTTTTTGTGTTAGTTTTCCCTTAGACGATTATCATTGGTAAGATCAACCGAGCAGTAATAATTTTCTGTAGGTGGAAGTCACTGTACCATGCAGGGCTGGGTTAGGTTTAGGGTTAGGGCCATATAATGAAACAATGTCTTGGAATCGCTGGAATAACTCTGTAATTATTGATCTGCGACAGGTTCTGTCTTTGGGAAAGCAAATAAAACAAGATTATTTCTTGAAATGTAATTTCCATTTATAGAATAATGTAAACATACGTTTTTCGAGAAAAGGGTGACACACTTAGTGAGATGTTCATCATGGTGGGTAATGGAATCGATTTCATCATTTTAAATCTTGGACGAGACTTCAATAAATTCACTTGTCCTCCAACCAGTTCTAGTTTTTAAAGGAATAGCGCAGACAGGATTCTTTAACTTTGACACGACAATTAATCTAATAGATTTGTTTTTTGGCTTTTGTTTTTGTTTTATTTTACGGCATATCAACCACAAAGGGTCATTTAATACCGGCTAATCTAATAAAAGAAAAACTCAGCTTTCAAACCAGCAGTTCTCATCATAAAAATTGACCTTGAGACCCCTCTAGTTCATAGTGGAGCATTTGCTTAAATCCATATGTTTTTCGGGCGGCCTCTTCTGAGAAGTATTTCCCGCCCTTTTTCGCTTTCCTCGATCATTATCGCCATTAAAAAAATAAGATGAATGTATTTCTTTTATTTCTTTCGCTTCATCGCACACACGAGACTGTCTTCTGACACAGAGCTGCCAACCATCTTCTGGTGGTGTGAAAGTCTAGATTCACGAGAAATCAGGTCAGGAGAAGGGCCTCTATAATTTTCTGCGAACCAAGAAGAAAAGAGGTGAAGGTCATAAAGATAATACCATATTTCGAAAAAGAAAATTAACGAATCACAGCAATAAATCTTTAGAGTCTTAAATTTGGTTCCTCACCAAAAATCTCAATTAGTGCAAAACTCGTAGAATCGAATCTTCACTGACTCACAGACCGCTAAAATCTTCTCTATTAGTCATTGGATTGATATGTCGCATTACCTGTTAGTCTACGACGAATAAGTCAACTAGGTGGTATCTATCTGGGATAAATAAGAGCTACTTGGCAACTCCCATCTACTTCCCAAGACACCTGTGTCTCTTGTAGAGGAAGAAGACCCGTCCATCCTAACCACCACAAAAATGCAAAGAGCTGGGTATGATATTAAACCGCATCTGATGGGGTACCTCACGTGGTGTAATGGTTAACAAACGAGGCTAGCAAACTTTCACGAGTGAGTTTAAGCCTCATTGAGTGCCCCATTCATACGGCCTTGTGCCACATGTGTTGGGTATCACCCACCTTTTTCCACACAATGAACTAGTCCATCTGCCATATATAGCAGTAGCTACTAATACCAGGGCAGACTAGAAGGTGAAGAGCAGCTTCTTATAGGAATAGTATTAGAGCGTGGGAGACTGGAGATCGCACTAGATCACCTTACTTGCTACCGTAATAACGGAAGCCAATACTATCGTTGGACTATATCTTTATTCTGTATTCACTAATCCTATGTTCTTGTCTACTAATAATCTCTCTATTGTATATACTTTTTCCTGAGAATATATCTCTATTTCCTCTCATATCGTGGTTTGTCCTTTATTTAATATTACAAGCGTTCACTAACCAGAACGCAACAACATCTTAGCAAAATGCCCGTGGTGTAATTGTTATCGTCGTAGGAAATGGACGCGGCGACACGAGTTCAAATCCTAGACGAGACTGATTGCATTTCACATAGCACTAATGCCCTTGGGAAAGGTATGAATCCAATTATTCTCCCTCCAGCTATGGGTAAATAGTAGGGCAGACTGGGTTCTTCTGCCTTGGTGAGGTAACGAGTCTAGGAGAAGGAAAACTCTGAATTGAAACCTGTTAAACTCCGCTTAAAATATTGACCTTGTGTCATATCCTGCCCGAGCAGAGGGGTGGGTTAAATAGGAACCACTAAGCAAAATCCTTAGCATATTACTAAACTGCATCTGATGGTAAGGATCCAGTATCGGAGATCAGATGGGCATGAAGTACCCCTTCAATGGCCCGAAGTGGTAGTACCCGTTAGGGCACCATTTATAATCAAATAAATCTATTTAAAATATTTATACAACAGTCAATTTTTGCATTTTGAAGTAATAGTAGAGGAAGTACTCCCCCAGCTGTAGTGGCTATGCAATATGGTCGGAAGCGAGTTCAAACTGTAGTCGTGATATTATGTTCACTTTCGGACTAATACTCTTGGGATTAGTATGGATCATCTCTTATCCTCCAGCTATGGATTAAATAGTAGCACTCCCTCTGAAATAAATTAATCAATCAATATCATGTATGGTAGTGTGAATAATATCAAAGAAGAAGTGACTTCATACTCTCTAGTATATTAGGTGACTAAACGGAGTGGTCTCCCTTGTCACAATGTTAGGTGTAATCTCCCACGTCACAGTCCTTTTTGGTCACATAACAAGTTGAACCGGGGAATCCGCCTCTCTAACGAACAGTACTTGAGAAAAGCTGTTGTGGTAGTCCGCTCTTCAGCGGTGAGCACATGGAACCATCCTTCCTTATTTTCCAGACCTGTGAAGTGGCTTCCACTTTTTTGCTGGATGGATTTTTCCGTTTGTTTCTTGAACGTTTGTGACTCTTTTATAGCTTGGGGACGGGAACTTACCTCCCGACTCGAATTGTATACAATCAAATGTCATATTGTATTAATTGACTTGTTCTGTTTCCTATTGAATATTAAATTTTAGGACTTTTTCTTTACCAACATGACCCAGAAGTAAGAAGACTAGTGAGAAGACTTGAACGTCTTCACTTGAAGATTTAAGAAAAGAAACAATCCGTGGTATTCAACCAAACCTGTATATATATATATATATATATATATATATATATATGTGTGTGTGTGTGTGTGTGTTTGTGTGTGCAGTTAGTATATTCGACAGCACATTAACTGACAGAGCAGTGTCTTTTTTTGTTTTTCTTTAACCCTAAGTTTCACAGAAATGTATCGAATGCTTCAGACTGCTTTTGGAGCATCTTGCATGAATCGAGCATCAGTTTTTGAGGGGCATAAGAGATTCAAGGAAGGCAGGGAATCTGTGAGAGATGATGAGAAGAGTGGGAGGAGTAAGGAAGACAATACACCTGAGTTGATTGGCCGAAGGGTTAGGGTTAGGGTTACTATATTGAGGTTTTAAGGGAGTTCTGGAAGAGATTCCTTGGGAAGAGGCCAGCACTCTTCAAATCGGCTCAGTGGCATTGTGACCAGGACAGTACATCAGTCCACAACTCCATCCTTGTCACAGACTATTTTACCAAGATGGGCATTAAGACAGTTCCTCACCCTCCCTATAGTCCAGAC
Source organism: Sepioteuthis lessoniana (assembly GCA_963585895.1). Taxonomy (NCBI): domain Eukaryota; kingdom Metazoa; phylum Mollusca; class Cephalopoda; order Myopsida; family Loliginidae; genus Sepioteuthis; species Sepioteuthis lessoniana. The sequence goes on along the minus strand of OY757942.1, from coordinate 59,316,110 downwards.
CTTGCTCCCTGTGTCTTTTGGTTATTCCCTAAGCTCTGAGGCTGTCGTTATGAGACAATTGAGGAGATGAAAGAGGCTGTGACGAAGGTCATTGACACACTCACACAAGAAGACTTACATGAGGCCTTTCAGAAGTTGTTGGAAGGGTACAACAAGTGCATTGAAGCCGGAGGATATTACTTCGAAGGGGACTAGAGTTTCATGTGTTTACTATCAATGAAAGTGCTCATACGAAAAAATGTCTGGAAACTTATTTAATGATCTTCGTAAAAAATACTTCATTGAAGCGGTGATAAGTTCCATCTTTGCTCACTAAATTCCCCGTTAAGGTCTTGGCTTGTGATGTATAAATGACGTCAATAAAATAAAGTATAATATACAGATGAAAAATGTCCGAAAAACAAAGAATAGTTGCAAGCCAGGAGAGATTAAGAGACGACAAATTGGCTACGAGAAGAAAAAAACTGACTGGATGAAGTGAAGAAAAAACAGAGATACAGCCAGAGGACTCATGAAAAAATGCGAACCGAATAGACGATCGAGATAGAAACAAACTCAACACCCCCCCCCCAACACAAAACTATAAACATATCAAATATCAAAGACGGGTAAAGCTGACCAAAGTAAACACAGTCCAGGAAAGAGCGACAATGACCCCTATATAAACCAGCCTGACCAACCAAAGGTCATTTATACTGGAAACAGGAGTGAGTTCAAGTCTCATTGACAAGGCCTTGTGCCACATATGTTCTCTGACGAAAGCAACAAGCTGGAAGCATACATATATATAACACGGATATAAGAACAAAATAAATAAATTAAAAAAATACAAATCTATTCGTAGACCTTCTTATTTTAAAATATATCCTTATTCTTTCTTTAGACCTAAAACAACCATCTTTATATATATATATAGTCATCCACAGACAGATCTGTTTCGTTTTATCAGAACTCATCAGTGTGGCTAGATATACTAACTTCCCGTAGCCGGGGTCGAAACCCGGTTGACTCAAACGCCAATCAAAGACCCTACCCCTCAGTCACGAGGGAACCAATAGCAGCGAAGTAGATTTTGAACGGTTATGAATCACAATTGCTATTGTTTACATTCATCCGCTTAACGGCTGCCGAGACCTCAATTCATATATGAAGAAACTTGCAATAAACGCTAATGGTAACGCGATTACTTCGTTCGCAAGAGAACTCAACCCTACGGGGGTAGGGGAGTATATATATATATATATATATATATATATATATATATATATTTACCAACTCCTACACCGGATACGAAATAAGATCAATTTTTAAGCGGATTTAACAAGTTTTCTTTTCAGAGTTTTCCTTCTCTAAGTCTGGTGGCCACAAATCCAAGTCTGCCCCACTATTTATTCATTGCTGGAGCGAGAATACTTTGATGCTGATCTTTTCCCAGGATATAAGCAATATGTGAAATGCAAACAGGGTCGTCCAGAATTTGAACACAGGTCCCCGTGTCTTGTCCAAACGATGTTAACCGCTATACCACGAACGCCTCCATAGAACCTTGAAATTTTATGTAATATGAAATGACCAGACGAAATCAACTCTTTCAACTGAACTGAATGTTTCCTAATTCAAAATAAAATGCTCTTTATACCTTCGTTTCTTTGTGTGAGAATATTAAAAATAAAATAACAAAAATATTTAAGAAAAAAATTGATGGTTTGGTTTGGTTTGGTTTGTTGGGTTTTATGGCATATCAACCTTTGTAGGTTATTTAACGCCAAATCCATTTTCATGTAAATAATCTGTTCTATTTAAAACAATTCAGTTTAGCATAAGTACACAGTTTAATTGTCAAAAACATTTCTATTTCAAACTATTCAAGCAGTTATATGTAATAATTCAGATAAGTGTAAATACAGTTCCAAAGTACGCAGTTTAAATTTAAGTACGGTTTAATTGTCAAAAGCATTTCTATTTCAAGCTATTCAGTTTACTCAAACAATTCAGTTTAGCATAAGTATGTTGTTAGTTCTATTTAACCCATAGATAGGGCCCTATCAGATTGGACCTGGGAGCTATGGCAATAAAAGGGTACTGCGGATTCCCCAAAGATTCAACATTGCTGGAACCTCACCATAAGATTGTTTAGTGTCATATCAAGGACATTCGTTAGGGGGGGGTACCACTCTGCAGTGGTGCAGTCGGTGTATTCTACAGCCCCAGCCGACTGGACAAGAAAAAAATTGAAATATTACTGATAAAGAAACCCGATAGTTGAAAAGAATAATTGACTCTCTGGATTTTTTATTTTTTTTTTATTTTTAGAATAAAATTAAGTGGATCAAGTATTGACAAGTTGCGGGGAAAATGTTATCGGTAAACTCCGGATAATAAGTGAATCGAAACAGATGGGATATTTTGAAGAATTTTTGGCATCTTCAGTCGAGAAGGACCAGTCATCGATCAGATACAGGATGACCATTTTTGAAAATCAGGAATTACACCAGAAAAGTAAGTGAATGCTTATGGTTATTGTGATAGACGGTTCCAGAATCATTTTAGAACTCTTACAGACAATAGAAAAACAGATGTTTGATTTTCAGTCGGGGTACGAAAAACTGAGAATAGGATGTGGGCAGTTCTGAAGAAGATACGGCTGGATAAGATGAAATAAAGCTATGAATTTTATCTTTAAAAAGTAAATTTGCTTTTTTCACGCATATCGTAAATACGAGATATGTCCAAAAGAAAGAAAAAAAGAAAGAAAGAAAGAAAGAAAAAGAAAGAAAGAAAGAAAAAAATGAAAGAAAGAAAAAGAAAGAAAGAAAGAAAGTTGTTCGCATTTAAGATTACAAAAAGAAATAAAAGTTGAAAGAAAGAAAGAATATGTTGAAAGAAAGAAAGAAAGAAAGAAAGAAAGAAAGAAAGAAAGAAAGAAAGAAAAAGAAAGAAAGAAAGAAAGAAAGTTGTTCGCATTTAAGATTACAAAAAGAAATAAAAGTTAAAAGAAAGAAAGAAAGAAATAAAAGAAAGAAAGAAAGAAAGAAAGAAAGAAAGAAAAGAAAAAGAAAGTAAGTTGGTCGCATTTAAAATTACAAAAAGAAAGAAAGAAAGAAAGAAAGAAAGAAAGAAAGAAAGAAAAGAAAAAGAAAGTAAGTTGGTCGCATTTCAGATTACAAAAAGAAATAAAAGTTGAAAGAAAGAAAGAAAGAAAGAAAGAAAAAAAAGAAAGAAAGAAAGAAAAAGAAAGAAAGAAAGAAAGAAAGAAAGTTGTTCGCATTTAAGATTACAAAAAGAAATAAAAGTTAAAAGAAAGAAAGAAAGAAAGAAAGAAAGAAAGAAAGAAAGTTAACTGTGGAGATAAGATGAGAAAAAGAAACATGAAAAAAATTGTAAAGAATGAAAGATTGAATGAAAAAGAAATTTCAAGGTGTTAATAGAATTAGAAAAAAAAAGGAATAAAAGCACAAAGAAAGAAAGAAAGAAAGACATCATGCAAGCATATTATTTTTTAAAAATCTACCCAACCCAAACTAGTACCATTCTCACACTACAAATATCTTTGGGTTTTTTTTTTTCGAGCTCATATTGTTACATTTCTCTGAATCTTAAATCTTATTGATCATATCTTCGTGTCGAAGTAAAGAGTATTTCGCAAGAAGAGGAGGCACGGCAAAGTCTGGTATGTGTGGGAGACGGGTTAACTATATCTTTGGCTGTAAGCTACGCAATTACAGCTGATCGATATATTTTTATGAACTGAAATAAGGACATTTTCCGCCCATCCTTGTATTTCGGTTTTCCCGATGTTTTTCAAGGACCCTCTTTCTTTTTATCTTCTTTTTTTTTTTTTTTTTTTTTTTTTTTGGTGGGGACAGTGGGGTGAGAGTAGTGAGTGCTATCGATAATCCAAGGACTGAATGGGTGTGGCAGCAGCTTGTCCGGTTGTTTTGAGGGCTAGTAACGAAAAAAAAAAGATGTTGGAGAGAGAGAGAGAGAGAGAGAGAGAGAGAACGGAAACATAAGCAGAACACATATAGTAAATGTTAAGAGACTCGTATGGTGTAATGGCTAACAAGCTAGGACTGTAGACCTTTACAAGGGATTTCGATTCTCACTGGATGTGCCACACTTCAGTCCTTGTTAAAAAAATATGCTAAGCTCAGCAAATAAAGTAAACGGTTGGCTACGCTATAGAAATTGGTTGGTTGGTTGGTTGGTTGGGTTTTTATGTCAAACCTTAATCGGTTATTTAATGTTGTATAGCCATGTGCAGATTCATGCAGAACACAACGACACAATGACGACGACGAGACAGTCTTTTAGAAAAATATACCTCTCACTTTATTTGAAAGGGTTCGAAAGGGTTACTCAAGGTTTTACTGTGAGAGTGTGTTGGAGACCGAACAGAACTGCAATATATTGACCCCCACTCTTATGGCCATCAGCGTTGTGTCTTTCTCGTTCTCCAGGGCTGCTCAACCGGATGCCCGGGGGCCCACTCTGCTGGGTGCGGGCTTTCTCTACCGCATCTTGACACCAACGTGTCTGGTCTCTAAAATAACTGACTTCCTGTCTTCACCGAGTTATATAATAGTTCAATCGCCCACTCAATCTTTGGAATGGCATGTTTGATCGTCATCAAGCGGAAATAACTGTCATGCAGTTCACAGGTCACTCTCTTCCGGTGCATCAGTCTATGACTGTACCACGGTATTTTACCTTGTCCTATTTTGTCAGCCAAGCTCGCCCACGCCAATGGAATATGCTCTTCCGCCGTCTTTGGAATGGCATGTTTGGCCGTGTCGAAGCTCAATATACAACATTTAAGACTGAAATCAGTTTTTTTTTTAACTTTTTCGCTAGCAACAACATAGTTTCAAGCAAATAATCCCAAACAATAACGTATTCTTACGTATTTTTGTTTTAAAAATCATTTCCAATGCATATTTATAACAAATGCATTTTTATAATAATAATAAGGATAATAATACTGTCACTCGAAGAACAGAAAAGATCCCGCAAGTTGATCAGAAGTAAAAGAGAGACACTATACATTCTGGAAATCAAGACAAAATGGAAAAACTAAGCTGTCTCAAAATGTACAAGATATCTGACGAAGTCATGAAGTTTATCGAAAGTACCAGGGAAAACAGGAGAGTCGAACTGACAGCAAGAGGAAAAAGCTTAACTGGCGTGAAAATCCAAAGAGGAATATTCCAGGTAGATACGCTATCACCATTAATATTTTTAAAAGCGGTGATGCTATTCAGTCACATACTTAAGAAATCCACTGGCAGATACAAACTTCATGAATCGAAAGAAAAAATTAACTACCTAATGTACATGGACGACATCAAACTGTTTGCCAAAAAATGGGAAAGTATTGGAAACCCTAATACAGGCAGTGAGGGTATACAGTCAAGATATAGGGATGGAATTTGCAATCGAAAAGTGTGCCTTGATAATACTGAAAAGCAATAAACAACATAGGACAGAAGGAGAACTTTCAAATCAAGACAAAATCAGAACTTTCGGAGAAGTGACACTTACAAATACTTGGGAATACTGGAAGCGGACACCATCAAATATGCAAAGATGAAAGGAATTTTTTTAATTACTTCGGGAGAACGAGAAAAATACTCGAAAACAAACTATATAGCAGAAATTTCATCAAAAGGAATACACACCTGGGCTGTCCTCTCCGTAAAACACTCGGGACAATTCTTCAAGTGGACCAGAGAAGAATTCCAGCAAATAGACCAGAGAATAAGAAAACTCATGACGATGCATAAAGTCTTCCCTCCCAGAGATGACGTAGACAGATTATAATGCTCAAGAAAAGAAAATGACATAGACAAACAGTATGTCCCAAGAAGAGAAAATGACATAGACAGATTGTATGCGCCAAGAAAAGAAGGAAGCATTCAAGATAATGTCGATGCATCGATACAACTAGAAAACTGCTTAAAAAAGCACGGTGGAAAGACTGGTTACAGCCACTAAAAACAATACTGACAACAAAAGCACCATCTAAACAAAAATAACCAGAAAACAATAACGGGAAAAAAACTAACTGTATGGACATTCCAAGCAACAAACAAGCAAAATCTCACACGAGAAAACTTGGACATAGCTAAAAAAAGGGAAACCTTACGAAAGAAACTGAATCCCTTCTGATAGCAGCATAAAACCACACCATAAGACCTAACTTTGTCAAAGCATAAATAGACAAGACGTAACAAAATAGCACTTGTAGATTATTTAGTGATAGAGACGAAATGATCAATCACATAATAAGAGAATGCTGTAAATTAGTGCAAAGAGAGTAAAAGACAAGACACGACTGGGTGGGGAAAGTGATCCACTAGGAATTGTGCAAAAAGTTTAAATTTGACCAAAGAAACAAATGTGATATGGGCAACCCAGAATCTGTCCAAGATAATGAGACGCACAAAATCTTTTACGATTTTGAGATACAAACGTATCACGTAATCTCGGCCCGACAACTAGACCTAGTGATAGTTGATAAAAAAAGAGAGCCTGCCGAATAGTAGACATTACTGTTCCGTCTGACCACAGGGTAAAACTGAAAGAAAGTGAAAAGAGATAAATACCTACACCTTGCTAGAGAACTTGAAAGAGACTGTGATACCAATTGTAATTGGTGCGCTTGTCACTATCACCAAAAGATGGTACAGTAATTGGAGGACTTGGAAATAAGTGGACGAGTTGAGACCATCCAAACTACAGCATTGTTAAGATTGGCCAGAATACTACAGATAATAATCGACCAATGCATTTTTATAGTTGAACTCATTTACAGTGCATTTTTATAGTAAAATTCAAAAAATTCATTTTCAGTGCATTTTTATTATAGAAATCATTTCCAATGCATTTTTATAGTAAAAATCATTTCCAATGCATTTTTATAGTAAAATTCATTTCCAATGCATTTTTATAGTAAAAATCATTTCCAATGCATTTTTATAGTAAAATTCATTTCCAATGAATTTTTATAGTAAAATTCATTTCCAATGCATTTTTATAGTAAAAATCATTTCCAATGCATTTTTACAGTAAAATACATTTCCAAAGAATTTTTGAGTAAAAATAATTTCCAATGCATTTTTATAGGGAAATTAATTTCCAATATATTTTTTTGTAAAATTCATTTCCAATGCATTTTTATAGTAAAATTCATTTCCAATGCATTTTTATAGTAAAATTCATTTCCAGTGCATTTTTATAGTAAAAATCATTTCTAATGCATTTTTATAGTAAAATTCATTTCCAATGCATTTTTATTATAAAAGTCTTTTTCTATGCCTTTTTATTGTAAAAGTCATTTCCTAAAATTTCTTATTATGAAAACAATTTCCAATAAATCTTTATTGAAAAAAAATAGTTCCAATACATTTTTAAAGTAAAAGTAATTCCCAGTGCATTTTTATTGTAAAAATCATTGACCAATTTATTCTTATTGTAAAAAATTACTTTTAGTACATTTTATCATAAGAATGATTCGAAATGTATTTTTCCCGTAAAAACTAATTTATATCAATGAGTTGTTTTTTTAGACAACCAAACATTCATGTAAACCTATAAAATTTAGTTTATACTTTTATTAAACTTGTGGAGGGTTTTAACAAAAAATGTCAGGAGGAATCCATCTTGCTGCAACATGTAATGAATAGTATAGAATTTCCAAAGATTTAAAAAATTAAAGAGTTGTTTGTTTTTCTTCAAACATGCTTCCCCACTAATGAGTGTCCTGGATATTATACTAAACAATCTGATGGGGAGATTCCAGCAGTGCTGGAGCTTTTGGGAATGCGGAGTACCCCTTCATTGCTACCGATCCCAGGTCCACTGTGGCCCGTAGTGGTAGCACCTGATAGGGCCCTATCTATGGGTTAAATAGAATTAACGGCATACTTATGCTAAACTGAATTGTTTGAGTAAACTGAATAGTTTGAAATAGAAATGTTTTTGACAATTAAACCGTACTTACATTTGAACTGCGTGCTTGTGCTTGACTGAATTGTTTGAAATAGAACTGTTTTTTCGATATTAAAAATGTATTTACACTTAACTGAATTGTAACATATAACTGCAACTGTTTTTTGACATTGAAACTGTATTTACACTAAACTAAATTGTTTAACATAGAACTGTTCTGACATATAACTGCGTGTCAACAAAATCTGTACTTTTACAAAACTGAATTAGCTTAAGTAGAATTGCTTGACTAAACTGAATAGCTCGAAATGAAAATGTTTTTTTACAATTAAACTGTACTTACATTTAAAACTGCGTGCTTTTGCTAAACTGAATTGTTTTAAATTGAACTATTTTTGACACTGAAACTGTATTTACCCTAAACTGAATTGTTATATATAACTGAATAGTTTGAAGTAGAAATGTTTTTGACAATTAAACTGTGTACTCATGCAAAACCGAATTGTTTTAAATAGAACTGATTATTTACATAAAAATGGATTTGGCATTAAATAATCTACAAAGGTTGATATGCCATAAAACCAAACCAAACCAAATCTATCATGCTTAACATTCAATTAACTTCTTCAAGCTGGCAATGTAAAATAATTACAAAAGCATCACAGCTTAATTTGAAAGAACATTATGGATAAAAAACAAAAATGTTTAAAATTGAATCTCTTAAGTGCCATTCACTTTAAAAAAATATTCGCTGACAATAAGTAATGAGTTCGATTCTCACAGGGTGCAAAATACAGCTGGCCTTGTACAGAACGAAAGTATTTTTAAACTTACAATGGCACCTCAAATTGTATAACGATTAGCGAGCTAGATTAGTAGACAATTATTCACGAGTTCTAATATCACTACCCTTGTTCTTCTACCTAACTAAGCAAAGTAAATAACCAGGGAATCTTGTGGTGTAATAGCTAATTAGCCGAGCGAACCATTGTTTTTGAGCACCCCATACTGCTGAGCTTTTACCAAAGTAAGGTAAATTTATGAAAGATTAAGGTACTTTACCTTGCATCATAATAAGCTGAGTTGGCTTCTCAAGGGCTATCCTATTCTTCCGATCATGACCCAAACTGAAGTAAATTTTATAAATTACTACCTTCAGTCGATGATTTTCCATCTAAACCAATTTTTTTCCATTTGTTTTCTTCCACCAACTCATTTCTTCTTCTTCTTCTTCTTCTTCTTCTTCTTCTTCTTCTTCTTCTTCTTCTTCTTCTTCTTCTTCTTCTTCTTTTATATTGTCTTTCCTATTCTTTCACTTCTATCGCGTTTTCTTTTTATAATTGATCTTTATCTTCTCTTTCCTCTTCTTTATCTTCTTTGCACTCACCTCTTACTTTTATTTTTATATTTCTCCCCTTTTTATTATCATCATTATTATTATTATCATTGCGTCAATATTTTTGTTGGTTTTCTTTTTCCCCCTGTTCGCTCCTTCTTTTTTCATATTACTGGGGCTCTGATTTACCGCTTGCCTAAGCAATAATAAGTGGATAACATCCTTCCTTAGAAGACCCACGTGCTTGCCAGAAGACAAGCAATTGGTGCTTTTCCTACTTTCACTTTCACTTTCGTTTTAGATTTTACAATTGCCTATTTTGTATACATTTATATGCATATATACTTTTTCTTTATAGGCTTGCTCATCACTTATCTCTGTAGTCTTGTCTTGAGCTAAAACGATGGCGTTTATTAGGCTTATTCGACTTCAGTCCAACTTGTTATTGGTTAGAGTTTTAAAAACAAGGACTAAAGATAACAGTCGACGATTCCAAGTTTGGCACAAGTTCATGTAGCTGAAACTCAAATAACGGATTTTAAACGCAACTTTTTGGCCTGCGTCTCTATCTTTTTATTACGATTTTAATAACAGTGGGTTTTTTTAAGGAAGATTTAACATAACTGATATATTTTTTCTGCTCTAAGAATGCAAAAAAAACAAACACAAAAATTGAAACAAAGAAATTGTTTCAGGTAAGACTCAAAACATTAAAGTCATGAACGAAGAGCTTGATAAATCTTGTATGAACACCGCTGTAATCTTATATACGGAACTTTCTTTTATAATCTCAGTTTTACCAGAGATCTTATTAGTGTAACGGTTATCGACACAGAAAATGGAATTGGTAACCCTAGTTCCAATCCTAGAAAACATTTTCTGGGTCTCTCGTGGTGCTAATACCCTCATGAACGATATGGATCCATTTTTTCTCTATCTAGCTATAACTGCATATTCAAAATTCTAACCAGCTTTACCCGATTAGAAATTGACCTTATGTCACATTCTGCTGATGGAGGGGTGGTTGGGTAAATACATACCCCAAGAGGGTTGGACATACTTTAAGAGAATTGTCACCGTAAAGCAAAACGAATTAGAATATCAGAACGTTGAGCTCATAAGTGATGTACTCCTATGGACCCCCACATATGGCCGGGCAAAAGCAGGACGACCAGCACGAACATACATGCAGCAGCTATGTGAGGATACGGGATGTAGCCCTGAAGACCTGCCAGAGGCGATGAACGATAGGGAAAAGTGGCGAGAGAGGGTCAGGGATATCCGTGCTAGTGGCACGACATGATGATGATGATGACTATTTTCTCATATGATCAGCAATATAAACGTTCTCTCTTTCATAAAAATTTTGTAGATAGTGGAAAACATAATATAATTCCCGCTCATTTACAGAGTCTTAGTGGGTAGAGTGTTTGCCAATGATCTGGGAGACCTAGGTTCAATCCTGAGTTGAACCATATAAAAAAGACTCAAAAAGGGTACTTGATACCTGCTTACTTAACACTCAGAATTATAAGGTACATTGCAAGGGTAAAGTGTAGCAATCCAGGGAAAGGAGTAGCGGTGTAGTAGCAATTAAAAAGAGAGCCAACTTTTGAATGCGCTAGAAGTATTCTCTACAGAGGGGTGAAAAACCCTCAAAAAGAAATTGAGTCCTGGGTGTGATATTATACTGCATCTAACAATTAAGCTCCGGTTATGTAGATCTAGGGAGTCAAGAATCAACCCGTCGTCGTCATAACTCACAGGTCCAATCAGACCCAAAATGATCGAACCTGTTGAGGTACTATCCATGGTTCCATAAATGTGCTTAAGAATTATTTAGATTTGATAGGTTTGGGTTTCTTTGTTCACTGATATAGCTGTGGGAATGAGGGAGTTCATCCCTTTCCCAAAGGCATTATCTCAAAAGTGATCATATTGGTGCGACTTTAGTCTTTCCACCATTTTTATTTACGAAATGATCTTTCTGCAAATCTTTATTTTCGACATTGTCTTTTATCTATTTTCATTTACGACAATGTCATTTTTACAATTTTGCTCACGAAATTGCCTTTCAGCCATTTCCATTTACGACAATACCATTTTTACAATTCTGCTCACGACATTGTCTTTAAGCTATTTTCATTTACGACAATGTCATTTTTCCAATTCTGCTCACGACATTGTCTTTCAGCCATTTTCATTTACGACAATGTCATTTTTACAATTTTGCTCACGACATTGTCTTTCAGCCAATTTCATTTACGACAATGTCATTTTTACAATTCTGCTCCCGACATTGTCTTTCAGCCATTTTCATTTACGACAATATCATTTTTACAATTCTGCTCCCGACATTGTCTTTCAGCCATTTTCATTTACGACAATGTCATTTTTACAATTCTGCTCACGACATTGTCTTTCAGCCATTTTCATTTACGACAATGTCATTTTCCTGTTTTATTTATTTATTCAAGTGATTATTTTTCAAAAATTTTTATCTGCTGTAGTTGTGTATTTGCATATCTTATTGATTTACAACAGAGCCTTTCCGCCATTTTCTTCTTTTTAATTTTTTGTACTCTTCAATGGCGTCCCTTTATTTATACCCTCTTTCTTTTCCCTCTTCCTCTCCTCCTTCTCTTCCCTTTCTTTACCGCTTTCATTTTTTATCCTTTTTTATCCTTCATTTGTTCTTCGTGTCCTTTTCTCCTATTTCCATTTTTTAACGTTAGTCTTTTTTTTACATGGCAACATATCATCTTCTCTATCCTGATTTGTCTTTGTTTTGTCCACTTCTTTTTTTATTTCAGGTTTTCTTTTTCTTGTCTTTACCTCTTCCTCTTTTTCGGTCGGGGTTAACAACCTTCATAGCAGCTGTCTAGCCCGGCGGTAGCAACATGTTTAGATAATAATAACAATACAAGAAAGATGATCTCTTCGCCGTAGTTTTTACCTCTAACTGCATGTGTAAAATTTTCAGTCGCTTCGTTATTTTTATTATCTTACTTAGCGAGTTTTTCACACCAGTGACCTTCACTGAAATCCGAGTTTCAGCAAGCCCTTGCAGCCCTCCATGATTCTTTCCAATCATATACCAGATCAGTGATGTTGTCTGGACGTAACTTCCCTTGATCTCAATGTACTTTGAGTTTGTTGCAAAGGATCCCACTGTAATTAGTATCACACTCACCTTCATCTTACGGAGTTTTTCGGTTTTCTGGGAAAGTCCTGGTATTCATCAAGGTTTTGTTTTTCGTCTTTCTTTCATTTTCTGTGGTCTGCTTCGACTGCGAAGTCCACGAGATGATAAGTTCTATTTTTATAAGATAAGGGCCAGTTTTCTGGCCAGGATAAGGTAATGATCTATTATAATAGCAATCCTAGGAAGATTTTTTATACTAAGGTTTACTAATGATCTTTCAATGGAGACTGAGTGACAGCAAGTCTCCTTGTGTGTCCAGGACTCTTCTCAGTATTCTCAAAGATTTTAACAATGCTATAGTCTCTATTGTTCCTTTGGTTTCCAATTCCTCCATTTTTTGCAAGTCTTTGAGTACAGTTCTAAAGGTACCAATTATAATTGGTATCACCGTTGCCTTCATGTTTCACATTTTTTATTTCTCTGGCAAGGTCCAAACATTTGTTTATCGTTTAGAATTATTTCATTTTCACAATGTGGTCCGCGGGATCAGCAAAATTCATTCGATACCAAGTTCTTCGGGTAAATTAACACTTGGTCTGATTAGGTGATCTTTCTGTGTCTCATCAGAGAATTGCAGGCCGCTAATTCTCTAGGACAGAGTCTGTTCATATACCATTTGGCAATATTCTCAAATATTAATCTCTTACATCATTTCTGTTGGATCACTTTTCCCACACGATCCTACCTATTTTAATACTCATTTTATACTAGTTATGATGTAATTAACCATTTCATCTCCGTCTCTACAAATTACTATTACTTGATCCGAGACTTAACCTGTTTTTTTTTTGTCAGGATACAAAAATCTCCAAAATATTTAATTATTATCATGATTACACAATGTAATAATTTTTCAAAATTCCTTGGGGGTGTACCCTTGGGAAAGGTATGAATCCCATAAATTAGAGCGATGGACTGTGGAATCGTAGTACGCAGGTTCGTACTCCAGTCGCGCTATTACATTCACTTTCGGGAAAGGCATGAACCCCCTTATCCTCCCAGCTATGGGTTAAATAGTACCACTACTGTTCTTCTAGGAGAATAGCTTTGGCATTAAATAACATACAAAGGTTGATATGCCATTAAACAAAGAAACACTTCGAAATTCCTTCTTGTTCTTGAATAGAAAGTGTTATTCCCAAATTATTAAATCTTTTCTTTTTCAAACTGCTTTTTTGTCTCCGGTTATCAAAGTTTAAAATGTTCCCATTTTCAAGAACATAGACTCAATACTGATGAACTAGTGGAAAGTTTTCGAGAATTCCCTGAACATTTTTCGTTCATTTTACAATAAGTCTGGAATAAATACATGTAGGAGGTTTCCAGTCGTTTTTTGTATGGGCACTTTTATTGATAGTACACACATGAAACTCTACTCCCCTTCGAAGTAATATCCTCCGGCTGCAATGCACTTGTTGTACCCTTCCAACAACTTTTGGAATGTCCCATGGAAATCCTCTTGTGTGAGCGTGTCAATGACCTTCGTCACAGCCTCTTTCATCTCCTCAATTGTCTCATAACGACAGCCTCTGAGCTTAGGGAATAACCAAAAGCTACAGGGAGCAAGGTCTGGACTATAGGGAGGCTGGGGAACTGTCTTGATGCCCATCTTACTCAAATAGTCTGTGACAAGGATGGAGTTGTAGACTGGTGCATTGTCCTGGTGGAAATGCCACTGACCCGATTTGAAGAGTGCTGGCCTCTTAAAACCTCAACATAGTAACCCTAACCCTAAGCTTAACTTTTTGTCCAATCGACATTGGTGTATTGACTTCCTTACTCCTCCCTCATCTCTCATCATCCCTCACAGACTCCCTGCCTTCCTTGAATCTCTTATGCCCCTCAAAAACTGATGTTCGATTCATGCAAGATACTCCAAAAGCAGTCTGAAGCATTCGATACGTTTCTGTGGCATTTTTCCAAGTTTAAACAGAATTTATTGCATATCGTTTTTCTAAAGTGTCATATTGCATTTTTGAAATTCACCAGCAGTGACAATCAGGCTTTAGTAGGGTGTACTCCAATTGCTGCTGTAGCTGTTGATTTGAATCTGAAATCATAAAAATTGGTCCGTCATCTCATAAGATGTATAGCAATAACATACTGAATTTTCAAGAGTCTACAACAATTTTAAATGCCTGTTCAAAAAATTCTGGAAACTTATTGAATGCACCACGTATATTTTTATTTATGAAAGTAAAATTGTTCAAGTGTTCTGTTTTTACACCGAAAAAAGCTTAATTTCTACATTTTATGAAAGAACACATTCTATCCAGGAACAAAATTTGCGTTACATATTTCACTCTTTGCAGATTTTTCATACTAACCTTGGCTGATGGTTTTTCACTAAAGTCTCATTGACAAGTCTGCTCAAGTCTTCAGGATTTTTCTCAGTAGTCTAGCCGATATCAGGAATTCTGTAGACTGGATTATTTCGATTTTACCAATAATTCTTAATTCCTTCTCCTTCTTCTCTAAGTTCTTGGAGACTGTTCCGAGTGCAACCACTACAATAGGTGGTAACTTTTAACTCATGTTCCACAGTTTTTTCAGTTCACAAGCAAGGTCCAAGTAGTTGTCAATTGTTTCCCGCTCGTTTCTTTTCACTGGAACGAGAAAATGCACTAAACGGAAAGGGCTGGTCATGTGACCGGGATTATACGATCCATATGTATCTCAGAGTCCCAGAAAATTTTATGCCTCTCATTCTCTAAGGCTGGTTCTGGTTTGTGCGAATACTATTTGGTTGTATGGTCAAATTTCAATTTCTTGCATAATTCCCAGTGGATCACTTTCCCAACGCAGCTGTACCTGTTCTTTTACTCCTTTTTATTCTAGTTTACTGTATCAACTTATTATATGATTACACGTTTAATCTTTTCTCTGCGTTATCTATAAGTAAGTAAGTTGGCGACCGTAGTCGAGGGCGACCGGAAGGCTCCCTTTTCAATAGCTACTACACCGAGGTGTAGGGGAGGTCGCTACTCCTTTCCCTGGATTGCTCCACTTTACCCTCGATACGTACCTTATATTGCTGAGTGTTAAGCTAGGAGGTATCAAGTACCATTTTTAAAGTCTTTGGTATGACGCGACCTGGGATTGAACCCAGGTCTCCCGGATCATTAGCGAACACTCTTCCTACTAGGCCAATGAGCCAGTTCGTTACTTCATAAGTAAAAGAAGTAACGTTGGCGACCAGAGTCGAGGGCAATCTTAAGGCTCCTTTCTCAATAGCTGCACCACTAAGGTTTAGGGGAGGATGCTACTCCTTTCCCTGTATTGCACCACTTTAGCCTTGATCCGAGCCTTATTATGCTGAGTGTTAAGCAAAGAGGTATCAAGTGCCTCTCTTGCAAGATCTAAGTATTTGCCTAACTTTTCGCTTTCTTTTATTTTCTCTCTGTGGTCCACAGTTTATTTTTTCTTATTTACCATCACTAAATCTGGTCTTCTGGCTGAGATTTGGTAATCAGTTTTAAACTAAAAAATGTCTCGGGTAATTCTCGACTAATGGATTTGAAAAAGATCTATTTTGAAAAATTTTTGAACTA
Source organism: Sepioteuthis lessoniana (assembly GCA_963585895.1). Classification (NCBI taxonomy): domain Eukaryota; kingdom Metazoa; phylum Mollusca; class Cephalopoda; order Myopsida; family Loliginidae; genus Sepioteuthis; species Sepioteuthis lessoniana. The sequence goes on along the minus strand of OY757942.1, from coordinate 59,300,068 downwards.
TAATTACATCACAGAAATTTGAAACAGAATGCTACCAACGGAAATAGAATGTTTTAAATCTCTCTCGTCTTTTTTTTAAGAGTAGATCACGAAATTATCCGAGTTTTTTGGGGTTTTTTTCATGAGCACAAATCAAGACTAATGAACTGTTTTTGAGATATTAATTGTTTTTCTTTACTTTTCGTTTCAAATCTTTGGCCGAGTTCTTTCTGGTATTCTTCACTCTCTCTCCCATCCTCTCTTTCTATCATTCTCCAGCTTTCTTCGTCTCTCTTTCTTTCATTCTCTCTCTATCCCTTTCTCTTTCTCTTTCTTTCTCTCTCCATCTCTTGCCCAGTCGGCTGGGGCTGTAGAATATACCGACTGCACCTCTGCAGAGGAATAAGACCTCCACCCCACCCAACGAGTGTCCTCGGATGGTGAGGTTCCAGAGATACTGGAGCTTTGGGGAATGTGGAACACCCCTTCATCACCAAGGCTCCCTGGTCCACTCTAGCCCGGTGTGGTAGCACTTGGTGTGGCCCTATGTGTTGGCTAGATATAACTAAACTGCGTACTTATGCTAAACTGACTTGTTTGAAATAGACATGTTTTTTACATTGAAACTGTACTTACGCTAAACTGCATACTTATGCTAAACTGAATAGCTTGAAACAGAACTGTTTTTACATTGAAACTGTACTTACGCTAAAAGGAATTGTTCAAAATAGAACTGTTTTGACATTTAACTGTGTGTAAACAAAAACTATACTCATACTAAACTGAATTTCTTTAATAAGAACTGTTTGACTAAACTGAATAGCTTGAAATAGTAATGTTTTTGACAAGTGAACTGTATGCTTAACTGAATTGTTTGAAATAGAACTGTTTATTTGTATAAAAATGGATTTGGCATTAAATAACCATTAAAGGTTGATATGCTATAAAACTTAAACAACCAACCAACAACTTTCTCTCTCTCTCTGTCTTTATTTCACTCTCTCTCTCATCCTCCCTCTCTATCCCCTTCTTTCTTTCCCACTCTCTCTCTCTCTCTCTCTCTCTCTCTCTCTCTCTCTCTCAAAATCCAATGTTTGTGTGCGTGAGTTCCGGAATGACCTTTGACTCAGACGTGTACTTTCAATTATTAGAGTTTTATGTTCGGGTTTGGTTTTGGGAATTTGACCTTCATAACAATCGTAAATTAGTTGTTTTCTGAGAACCCCAATCCCAACAGGGTCATCTCTTAATGGGGAGTAACTAAACACTTCAAATACCGTAGGAAAAACAAACTTCACCGCCAACGAAAAATTTGTATAATTATAAAACTTTATCTGCAATTCTTTCAAATTTTGGGCAATCCCTTTAGAACCATTTCAAGAAAATCCAGATTTGGTCAATCATCTTTCAGATTCCTTCTTTCATTTGTTATTCTCTTGACGACTCTTAAAATACGCTGACTGTGCCCTCTACTGTGAGAGTAAAAGCCCCACTCAATAGAGGTCTCCTGGATACAACACTAAACTACGTCCCAAATTGAGGGTCTAGTTCTGGAGATCTGAGAAATGCATATTCACCTCTTTGTTGTCGTGACTCACAGTTCTACGTAGTATTTATAGTTTTATCTATAGTCAGATCTGTTTGCAAATTATTTGTATTAGATAGAAATGTTTGATATCATATATCTGTAAATCATTTGTATTAAGAATAGTTAAAAGAGGATATGATTGTTTACTAAGACTAATTATTCCTTGAAACGATAAAATTGAGTGCAAACAAATGACTATTATTAAATACAAATAATTACTTAAAATCATATTGTTATTAGGATGAAACAGGAATACTTGATATTTTGTAACTGTGTGCAAAAACCTCTTAAAAACAACACAAAAACTGTAAAAAATAAACATACAATGAATACTATTCCCTAACCTGAGGGCAAAAAATAACCGTAAGCGAGTTAACATCCCCTAAGAAAAAGATCCATGATCCACATTTCCTGTGGTGTAATGGTTAAAGCGCTAGACTACGGAATCGTAGTACGTGAGTTCGATATCCAATCGCATTATTATGTTCACCTTCGTATAAATACCTTCGCGAAAAGTATAAATATCCTTATCCTCCCATCTATGGGTTAAATAATACCACTTATTGTCCTTCTAAAAAAAGGATGGATTTGGCATTAAATAACCCGAGAAGGTAGAAATGCCATTAAAATAATAAACAAACAAACATCCACGTTTCCCAGGGTTTCAGAACTGAATCACAAAAAGAAACTGAAATGAAAATGGGGTGTTACCTCGTGCTGAAATGGTTAAAGCGGTGGACTGCGGAATCGTAGTAAGCGAGTTCGAACTCCAGTCTTGCTATTACGTTCACTTTCGTACATATACCCTTGGGAAAGGTATGAACCCCCTTATCTTCCCATGGGTTAAATAGCATCACTGCTTTTTTTCTAGAAAGGTGCTTTTGGCATTAAATAACCTACGAAGGTTGGTATGCCATTAAACAAAGAAACCAATCTTCGGTGAAATGAGATTCCAAGAAAAAAAAATCATTCTATTAAATGGTTTTAAGTATTTCACACTCATAGTTTTATTTGCACACAGTTAAATGGCTTCAAGTATTGCTATATATCACTAAAAATTCAATTAAAAATCAGTCATTTTTTTATAGACTATTAAAAGGTCAGTTTGTTATATTTCTAAAAATTCGATTTAACATAAGTCATTATTCTGCTCACAGTTTAAATGTCTAACAGTTCTATTTGACCCACAGATAGGATCATATACATATTAACCAACCCCTCCGCTCGGGCAAGATGTGATACGAGGTAAATTTTTTAACAGGTTTCAATTCAGAGTTTTCCTTCTCCAAGACTAGTTGCCTCAACAAGACGGAAGAACCTAGTCTGCCCGACTATTTACCCATAGCTGGAGGGAGAATAATTGGATTCGTACTTTTCCCAAGGGTATTAGTGCTATGTGAAATGCTATCAGTCTTGTCCAGGATTTGAACTCGTGTCGCCGTATCCATTTCCTACCATGATAACCATTACACCACGGCCAACTCCAGATAGGATCATATAAGGTACAACCACTCTGAGTCAGAATGGATCTGAGAGTAATGGCAGTGAAGGGGGTACTCTACATACCCAAAAGCTCGTCATCGAGAAATTTAGTGTCATATCCAGGACACTCATTTGGAGTGTTTTATACCTCTTCAGAGATACGTACTATTTATGTATTCTACAGCCCCAGCAGACTAGGGCATGCATGTTTGCGTTTTCTTTTTGTAGCGTTTGAGATGAACATGAATACGTTTTTTGAAAGCTCAGTATAAACTTTGCTTTCTTTGTTTTTTATTACATAAACCTCCGTGAGTTATTCTATGCTATTGTAGATTGAATAAAGGAGTTGGTTCAAAATTTCCAGAGAGTTACTAATGACTAAGTGGACCTGGAAGTAATGGTTTCTAAGAGGTGACTCTACATTCTTCAGAGCAC
>OY757942.1:59179084-59291584 GCA_963585895.1 Sepioteuthis lessoniana | reverse complement strand
CGGAGGGGTTGGTAGATATAGTCATCCACATACAGACTGTTTCGTTGTATCACAACTCTTCAGTGTGGCTAGACACGTGAGACGTTTCAAGCTGGGATCGAAACCCGCATAACTTTACGTCAGGCCGATAACATATCTCTCCGCCATCAGCATCCTAACGTTAGCTCTGGAATTTAACGTATATGTATTAACTTTCGTATATTTACTTTTTACGCTATCAGTGCTTAATTCGTCAGAAGAGCTTTGTATTACGCGAGCGAAAGACGTTAATTCCTTCGCCAGATTTCCCAACACCCGGGAGAACGGGGAGCATATATAATATTAATACACACACATATACACACACACATATACATATTCATATACATACATACATATATACATACATATATGTGTGTGTGTGTGTTAATTGTATAGTTTGTTGTATTCATAAACAAAGACTACACAATATCATTGATAAAGCATATGTATTCTGGTTAAGATAGCGTAGACATTCAGGGTTGCTTGCTAACTGTCAGTTTCTCTCCTATACGTTTATCTAACCAAGATAATGATATGGTCAGCCAAGTCGGCTGGGGCTGGAAATAAGCCGACTGCATCACTGCAGGCGGGTAACAACCACCAACGAGTGTCCTGGGTTGGACGATAAACAATTTGATGGTCTGCCTTTAGTCCAGGAGCTTTGAGGAAGGTGGAGAACTCCTTCATTGTCATTACTCCCAGGTCTACTCTGACTAAGAGTGGTAATACCTGTTCGGACCCAACAAATTAGTGAAATAGAACTGTTTAACCATTTAATTGCGTACAAACTAATGACTGATATTGAATTGCTACTGTTGCACAGCAATACTTGAAACCACCTAACTGTGTGCAAATAAAACTATTAGTAATAAATAACTGTGTGCAATCAAAGAGAATCTGGCTTATTTAAAACGTTATCTACCAACTATTCGTTAACCAACAATATACATATATATATATATATATATATATATATATATATATATATATATATATATATATATTAGAGGTCTGAAACTTAGTCTAACGTAAAGTTAGACGGGTTTCGATCTCGGCTTCGAGCGTCCTGCGTGTCTAGCCACACAGAAGAGTTCCGATAGAATGAAACAGTATGTCTGTGGATGACAATATGTACGCTCCCCCACAGGGGTTGAGCACTCTGGCGAAGGAATTGTCGGCCGCCGCTAGCGTAATGCAAAGCTCTTCGAGAGAATTGAGCACTCTGGTAGCCGATAGGGTATAAAAAATGTAAACAAAGGCTGCTGCTGCTGTTGCTAAATAAATACCTTAAAAATTCCCTTAGCCAACGTGGTCCGCTTGGTGGCCGAGAGGTCTGAAACTTAGTCTAGCGTATAGTTGGACGGGTTTCGATCCCGACTTCGAGCGTCCGGCGTGTCTAGCCACACTGAAGAGTTCTGATACAGCGAAACAATCTGTCTGTGGATGACTATATATATATTTACAAAAAGTACGATTGGTTGTTTTGTTTTACGGCGTATCTACCCTTTTCCCGTCACTTAACGCCGAATTAAATTTCAAACAATTCAATTTAATGTAAGTATAATTTTTCATTATAGTTAAATGTCAAAACAGTTCAGTTGAATATTAAAAACATTTCTATTTTAAACAATCTAGTTTAGCATGAGTGCACAGTTTAGTTCTATTTGACCCATAGATAGGACCCTATCAGGTGCTACCACTCCGGGCCACAGTGGACCAGGGAGCGGTGGCAATGTAGGAGTACACTGTATTCCCCAAAGCTTCGGCATTACTTGAACCTTACCATCAGATTGTTAAGTGTCATATCCAGGACACTCGTTGGGAGAATCTTACCCTTCAGCAGGTAAGCAGTCGGTATATTCTACTGCCCCAGCCTACTGAGCAAAAAGTATGAGAATCGTATCTATTCATTTTGTTTTAAAATAATAAAAACAAATTGAAGGGACCCTTTCGACTAGTGCGTTTTCAATAACTATACCGGAAGTGTTTTAAAAAGGTACCATTTTCAATAGCAGTGACGTGGATGTTTAAAAAAAAAATCCCACAGCACATTTGTTAAAAATCTTTCCTTTGTAAAACGTGAAAAAGCGATGATTTCCTCTTATTTGTTTTTATTATTTTAAAACGAAATAAATAAATATGATTTTCATACGTTTTTTAATTGTTAAATTTTCATGAAAAAAAAAATTTGTTCATTTATATACACACACACGCACACACACACGCACATATATATATATATATATATATATATATATATATATATATATATATAAGGTGAAACGATAAAATTGTTGTCCTAAAGAAAACACTTCAGCTTTTTTTCAAAACTTTTATTGAAAAAATCAATTCAGCTAACTCGATTATGTAGTAAAGCTGACATCTATTCAATGTAGCCACCGCCTTCAGCCTCAGTCACCGCCTCGATACGGATCCGGAACTGGGAGCATGCCTTTTACACAGGCGCCGGCGGGAGCTCGGCGAATACTCGGCGGATGGCGGCGATCAGGCTGGCTTTGGTGTTGTGGGAGGTCGTGTTGGTGATGTTCTTGACGTATGACCAAACGAAGTAGTCCAGTAGGTTCAGGTCGGGGGAGGAGGGGGCCAGTGAGAGAAGGGTACAAAATCGTAGCACTCCTTCTGATGCCAAACCTGGGTTTCTTTGGACTTGTGGGCCGGCTCCAAATCCTACTGCCACACCCAGGGTCTGCCACCGGCCACCTTATAGCACTAAGGGATCACCACACTCTTCAGCACATCCAGGTACACTTTGGTGTTAACTTTCAAGCCGTCTTCGAAGATGTGAGGTGGCATGATGTAGCCCTCACTTGAAACCACACCAAAGACCATAACCGTAGTCGGAAACTTTGTTTTCATCACCCTAGGCACGTCCCTGTTATTCGTGGCAATCCAGATTTGCATTTTGAGGGTGCTGGCAGTGGTCCTGTTGTCATAACTTGGATCGGAAGAGAGTATGGGTTGTACAGCGGCGAATCTCCGATCTCGCTCGTTGAACATTGTGTCACTTTCAGACATGATAGAACGCCTCTATCGCTCTTGGGATTTGTACATAACTGGCCAACTAGTTGATGGTCTGCAACAAAAAAGAAAACCGGTTTTCATTAAACAGAAATGGAATCATGTCGTCTTTTCTAGGGCGAAAATTTTATCGTTCCACGAGTTTCGATCCCGGCTTCGAGCGTTCTGCGTGTCTAGCCCCACTGAAGAGTTCTGATACAGCGAAACAGTAGCAATTCAATATCAGTCATTAGTTTGTACGCAGTAAACACATTAAAAATAATAGTAAACACAGTGTTTAATTAGAATTTTATTTATTCAAAAGTGTCAAAACAGCGACTGCTGCAGGTTTTGTAGCGTAGACTTTGTCTTTCAGGTATCCCCATAAGAAAATATCTAGTGGTGTGAGGTCTGATGAAGGGGGGGGGGGATATTCAACAAAAACTCTTCGTCCTATCCATTTGTTTGGCAAGACCTCATCAAGGAAGGACCTAACATCGCTTTGGTAATGTGGGGGTGCCCCATCTTGCTGAAAATAAAACTCTTCATCTTCAAAGTCTTCTCTACGTTACAAAACCTGCATGTGTCACTGAATTAAGAGAGGCTATTGAGATTAAATGCGCCTAAATAACAGGGGATTTTTTCATGATGTGTGCGATTCCATTGCTTGGCGTTGTCAACAGTGTCTGGATCAAAATGGGCGTCAGTTTGAGAACAGGCAGTAAAAAAACAATAAAATGATACTTGTAAAATATTTTTACACATTTAAAATAATAAAATTCTAATTAAACCCTACGTTTACAATTATTTCTGATGTGTATACATGTTTTGGGACACCCTATATATATATATATATATATATATAAACAATTTGTAATTAAATAAGCTACAAGAGTTAATACTCCATGGAAACCAACCAACCAAACCAAATATTGTAGTAGAGATGAATTTACAAATTAGAAAAGTTAAAAGATATAGTTGTACTGATAAACAAGCTTTTACTAGAAGGACCCATGAATTAGACCATCCTCCCCACTTCCAGAAGGCTACATATAAAAAGACGCAAACTATAACACAAAGACACTTGCTCTGATGAACGCATAGGCAAGAAACATACAGTCAACTAGCACCGTTAACTTTATGTCTAGGCTATCCTAACTTAAATTATATATATATATATATATATATATATATATATATATATATATATATATATAATCAATTGGCACTGCTATAAGAAAATGTTACAAAGGATAGAAATTGAGTTTTTAAAAGTGGGGAAAAATACAGATCACGATGACTGAAAGAAAAAAATGCAATTTTCGCAAAAATAAAAAAAAAAGCTCAACCGGAAATTAGAAACAACGTTTGTCTTTCGTTTCACCATGCTCACATGAACCCCGTCGTAATGTCGTGTCCAGACTACTTTCACAGCGGGTTCACATTCTCCGGCCTCGTCTGTTGGTCGCAAGAGATGAGCTGTCATTAAAAATACATTCGCTGAACTTGCGGACTTTCCCAAGTGGTCAAGCGGGTAAAGACGTCTGCTCTGTGCTGTTTTCCACGCAACATTATATGAGTCCCTAGAATGTTAGGACAAATTGAAAAACTTGACATCATGTTCAGGAAAAATTGTGTTACTGCTAGTCATGAAGGCAAGAGAAGAAGATCCCATTGCTTTTCCCTCCATCTTTTTTATTTTAATTTGGTTAATGTTCATTCTTTGCGTAAGTATGATTGTTCCTTGAGAAAAACCCACTAATAGATATTCCAAGATAAAACAATCCAATTTCTCTCTATTTATCTATATCTCATTCTCTCATGTGCACACTCCTTCCTCTCTCTCTCTCTCTCTCTCTCTCAATGTTACTGATTTCGATTCTCATTGGGTGCTCCATACTGCTGGCCTTGTATCACAACTAAGCTATACTTAGTAAATAATCATTACTTTTCTCTAACTCTCTCACACTCCCTCTCTCTCTCTCCCTCCCTCGCTCTCGCTCGCTCTCGCTCTTTCTCTGTTTTCTTCAGTTTTATGTCTTTCTTATTCACTATCTCTTACCCGATCTTCATCTTCTCTTTCATATGCTCTCTCTCTCTCTCTCTCTCTCTCTCTCTCTCTCTCTCTCTCTCTCTCTCTCTCTCTCTTTCTCTCTCGTTCTCTCTCTCTTTCTCTGTTTTCTTCAGTTTTATCTCTTTCTTATTCACTATCTCTTACCCGATCTTCATCTTCTCTTTCATATGCTCTCTCTCTCTCTCTCTCTCTCTCTCGTTCTCTCTCTCTTTCTCTGTTTTCTTCAGTTTTATGTCTTTCTTATTCACTATCTCTTACCCGATCTTCATCTTCTCTTTCATATGCTCTCTCTCTCTCTCTCTCTCTCTCTCTCTCTCTCTCTCTCTCTCTTTCAGACTCTTTCATACATACAGTTTCGTTCAGCCTCTTTTTTCTGTTTCCTTCTCTGCCTAACTAGCAATCTATCTAGCTGTCTCTCTCGACCACTGTCTGTCTGTCTACCTCTCTCTCTCTCTCTCTTTGTCAGTGTGAGTGTGTGTGTATGTGTGTGTGTATGTGTGTGTGTATCTTTCTTTCCGTTTTCAAAAATTCAATCTCTCTCTTATTCTCTTTAATCATTCACTTTCTTTCTCTTTTCTTTCATTTGCAGTATCTCTCTCTCTCTCTCTCTCTCTCTCTCTCTCTCTCTCTCTCTCTCTCTCTCTTAGATCTTTTCACGCACTCACTTTCTCTTAGCATATTTGGTTTCCTTCTCTGCCTATCAACCTATCAATCTTCATCGGACTTTCTCTCGACGTCTTTCTCTTTTTCTACTTATCTGTCTTAGTTTTCAGCCCCCCCTTTCTCTCTCTCTCTCTCTCTCTCTCTCTCTCTCTCTATTTCATGCACTCAATTTCACTCAGCCTCTTTTTTTTTCTGTTTCCCTCACTGTCTAGCAACTTAGCTATTTACCTTCGTCTCTCTCTCTCTCTCTCTCTCTCTCTCTCTCTCTCTCTATCTCTCTCAGTCACTCTGTTTCACTTGGCTTCTTTCTTATTCTTTCTCTATCTCTCTTCAAATCAATCAATCTTTGTCTCCCTATTTCTATATCAGATTTTTTCAGTCTTATTCTTAATCTTAAAATTATCTAAATATTTCATTTTCGGAATATTGTGACATTCCCTTTGAACTTTAGTTTATAGAACACAGTAATAATTCTTGCTGGGTTTACGACCATTTTAGGTCTCACCAAAATTTTACCTCGCGAGGAATTATACTCACACACACACACACACACACACACACACACACACACACACACATATATATATATATATATATATATATATATATATATATATATATATATAGTAGGGTGATATAAATATTCGTACATGTGAACATTTTTATTTTTTATCTTTCAAACATAGCCTGAACAAAATTTTTTATATATATTTACTGTATAAGGATATATTCTACTAATATGTGTATATAAACTTAGGTTACAATTAATTTTACAGAAATTAAAGCCATTTATTCATTTTTCATTAGTGAAAAAAGTAATCATACAGGACAAAAAATAACGCATTATCTTCTTTTAATACTTTGTAGAATAGCCTTTATACCCTTCAACAGCCACTAATCTCCTCCTGGTACGCCTCGGGTAGCGTAATGGTTGAAAGCTAGACTAGCAAACCTACACGAGTGAGTTCGAGTCTCATTAGATGCCCCATTCATATGGCCTTTTGCCACATCTAAGCAAAAAGTAAATTACCACTAATCTCTTCCTGTAGTTTTCAGTTAATCTCTTGCAATAATTAGTGGGTATTTTGTCCCATTCTTCCAGGCAGATTATCTTCAGATTATCAATGTTGACTGGTGCTCTTTTTCGGGTATGAATTCTCAAAATTCGCCACAAGTTCCCAATTGCATTCAAATCCGGGGACTGATTTGGTCATTGCAAAACACTAATATTATTTTCAGACAACCACTTCTTCGTTGATTTAGCTGTATGCTTAGGATCATTATCCTGCTGGAAAATGTAAGCAGAAACTAGCACAAGACTTTCAACAGAATACATCAAATTTTCTTGCAAGATCTTTTTATATTTTAGATATTCATTTTACTCTCTATTATTGATATTTTACCCACTCCTTTCACTTCATATGTAAACGTTTTACCCATTACAGAAGTATACGAAAAAATGTGTACACCTATCAATAGTAATAGACGTACACCGATGCGTACATATTAGGTTGGAACATATATCAAATTAAAAAAAGAGAAGTACCAAGTGAGAAGCAAACTCACAACTGTTGTAATATTCCAGCTTGTTATCCATTACATCCGGAAGTAGCGGTCCAATATTTTATATAGTTTTACATTTTTATTTAATTCATATCAACTTTTTATATCTACAATCATTATAACTCAATATATCTAGCTGGAATGAATTTAATATTCGATTTTAGAGTATGTATTAAAAAAAGATTTAGACCAATAGAAATATTTAATAATTATCGTAATCTATATTGCTTGATAGAAGAAGCTTATAACATCAGTCAACGAGCTAATAAATGTCATGCTTTAAAATTCCTAAGTTTTTTTTTTTATTTGAGACCAACTGGTGTTCAACCACTTCTGTTAGTGTCCACCCTGACCATACCAATGATTCTGTCATGCCCCCCCAAACACGTGATAAACCAAAAGTCAGAATATGGAAGATGAAGCAATTTTTCCAAACCGAAATTCTCAAAAAAATCTTTAGTTAACTGGGTTGTGTGATGATGGGTATTATTGTGGCAGATGATTGGTTTGGTTTGGTTTAATGGCATATCATTTTGTATCCAATCATTTTATTTTAAAAATCATTAAACACCGTATATGCATATATATATATATATCTATATATACATATGGTTTAGAGGTACCCGTGTTGTAATGGTTATCGTCGTAGGAAATGGACACGGTGACACGAGTTCAAATCCTGGACGAGACTGGCTGCATTTCACATAGCACTTATACCCTTGGGAAAGGTATGAATCCAATTATTCCCCCTCCACCTATGGGTAAATAGTAGGGCAGACTAGGTTCTTCAGACTTGGTGAGGCAACTAGTCTAGGAGAAGGAAAACTCTGAATTGAAACCTGTTAAACTCCGTTTAAAAATTGACCTAGTGTCATATCCTGCCCGAGCGGAGGGGTTGGTAAATATATATACAAATGGTTTGGTTTCTTTGTTTAATGGCATATCAACCTTTGTAGATTATTTAATGTCAAAGCCATTCTCCTTGAAGAACAGTAGTGGTACTATTTAACCCATAGCTGGGAGGATAAGGGCGTTCATACCAGCAGAATCGTAGTAAGCGAGTTCGTACTCCAGTCGCGCTATTACGTTCAATTTCGGGCAAATACCCTTGGGAAAGGTATGAACCCCCTTATCCTCCCAGCTATGGGTTAAATAGTACCACTACTGTTCTTCTAGGAGAACAGCTTTGGCATTAAATAACCTACAAAGGTTGATATGCCATTAAACAAAGAAACCAAACCAAACCAAATTAATACCCTTAGGAAAGGCATGAACCCCCTTATCCTCCCAGCTATGGGTTAAATAGTACCACTACTGTTCTTCTAGGAGAACAGCTTTGGCATTAAATAACCTAAAAAAAGTTGATATGCCATTAAGCAAAGAAACCAAACCAAATTAATACCCTTGGGAAAGGCATGAACCCCCTTATCCCCCCAGCTATGGGTTAAATAGTACCACTACTGTTCTTCTAGGAGAATGGCTTTGGCATTAAATAACCTAAAAAGAGTTGATATGCCATTAAACAAAGAAACCTTAGCAAGTTTGGTTCCTCGGTTGATCAACTGAGTACGAACTATGATGTTATGATAAAGGATTCACTTGACATCCCTAAAAAATAAGTCTAAAATCATATCTGTGGGTACCGTATGAACAAAGACACCCTATTTCTTATTCTTAGGGAACAGGTGGAGCGGGAACAATTTTCAAACCACAAAAAACTTGCAAATTCGTTTTAGTTAGCGTAGGACAGTTGTATGGATTACGTTAATTTGCTCAGCGAGTTCCCTAGCAATGGTGGCTGAATTTAGAGCGACAACAGCTTCGAACTCTTCGTAAACAAGTTTGTTTTTTTTAATGTTGTTTTCATTTTTGTTTGCTTTTTTTTTTTAACAATCGTCCTTGACAAACATATAGAGTAAAAGAATGTCAGATATGTTCTTTAGATGGGACGGACGTAGGTGTGAATGCCGAAGAAGATTGCAAATAATATATTTATAATCTGAAAGAAAAGATGAAAATCACTCATTATATCATTCTTCAATAACAAACGACAATATTCTTATAAATGTTGTCTAAAATTGTCATCTAAAAAATCGTTCCAACATCATATATACAAATATTATAGAACGTTTATACATTACACACACATACACATGCGTATATATATTTTTCTTATATATATACAAATATATTTTCTTACACATATATATACCCCGCAAAAACAATCACCGATGCCGACTACGCTGATGACTTGGCGTTACTGGCGAATACGCCTAATCAAGCAGAGACACTACTGCATAGTCTGGAACGAGCCGCAGCTGGCATTGGCCTCCATGTCAATGCACACCAAACTGAATATATGTGTTACAACCAAACATGCAACATTGCCACACTAGACGGAGCCTCTCTGAAACTAGTAGACAAATTCACATACCTAGGAAATAGCGTCTCATCAACCGAAAAAGACATCGACACACGACTGACGAAAGCATGGACGGCAATCGATAGGCTCTCGATCATATGGAAATCAGACCTAACCGATAAAATGAAACGCAGTTTCTTCCAGGCAGCGGTTGTGTCGATACTGCTATATGGATGCACTACATGGACGCTAACTAAACGGCTGGAGAAGAAACTAGACGGAAAGTACACAAGAATGTTGAGAGCAGTATTGAACAAGTCCTGGCGACAACGCACCACGAGACACCAACTATACGGACACTTGCCCCCCATCACGAAAACTATACAAGTTAGACGAACCAGACACGCGGGACACTGCTGGAGAAGCAAGGACGAGCTCATAAGTGATGTACTCCTATGGACCCCACATATGGCTGTGTAAAAGCTGGACGACCAGCTCGAACTTACATACAGCAACTATGTGAGGACACAGGATGTAACCCTGAAGACGTGCCGGAGGCGATGAATGATAGGGAGAAGTGGCGAGAGAGGGTCAGGGATTCCGTGCTGGCGGCACGACATCATGATGATGATGATGATATATACACACACACACACACACACACACATATATGTATATATATATATATATGTTATTGCTACGAGCTATACTGATCTAACGCTGGAAGCAATATACCACGAAACAACAGTTGTACGGTTATCTACCTCCTATATCTAAAACTATCCAAATAAGACGAACAAGATATGCGAGACACTGCTGGAGAAGCAAGGGCGAATTCTTGAGAGACATTCTCCAATGGACCAACAATAAATTACCAACCACTGCTCAGTACAGACCCCGGATGTTGCCTAGACAACCTGCCGGAAGTGATTAATGATAGAAAGAAATGTCGAGAGAGAGAGTTAGGAAAATCTATGCTTGCTGTGCGACTTCATGATGATATACATATATTTATATATATGTGTATGTGTATATACACGCACACACACACACACACACACACATATATATATATATATATATTATGAGACTGTTGGTCGTCAGTAAATCATTATGTGGTTATGTATCGAAACAAGTGCAATATAATATGGAGAGTGCTCAATATCTATGATCGAGCTATTATGATAATAATGATAATCAAAAAATATATATTATATATATATATTTAATCCATGGAAAATATTTTTCTGCAACCTAAGGTTTCTTGAAGTTTATAACAACATTCATTTGGCAGTTAAGAAGATGGAATGAAATTGAAAATCGAAAATACGACAAAATACAAAGTTTAAAATTCGACAAAATACAGACAAAAAGCCGTTAAGATTTCGTTTGTGTGTGGTTGTAAGTATGTGGATGGGTGTGGGTGTATGTGTGTGCATGTGGATGCGTGTTTTTAGGTTAAGTCAGGCCAGGAACTTAAAGCGTTGGTCATAGCGCTTATGGGTAGCGAATGTGTATGTATTTGTTTCGTTGACAGTGGGACAAGATTATATATATATATATATATATATATATATATATATATATATATATACATCAAGAAGATAATATCTGTGAATATCCAAAGAAAGAGTGCTCAATGCATGGCAATCTAATGCAAAATAAACTTCCAGAGCACAATATATATATTTCTTTAAAAAACAAGGAATTTAAAAATCGTATTCCATTTCCATAATTATTCAAGCTCGTCAAATAAAATTCAAATAAGTAAGTAAAAGAAAATTTGCTGATCGTAGTCGAGGGCAACCAGAAGGCTCCCATCTCAAGAGCTACTTCACCGAGGTGTAGGGGAAGGCCCTTATCCTTTCTTAGGGTTGCTCCACTTTACCCTTGATACGTACCTTATTTTACTGAGTGTTAAGCAAGGAGGTATCAAGTATTAAATTCTTTGGTATGACGTGACCTGGGAATGAACCTATATATATATATATATATTGGCAGCATTTCTTCAGCGGTAAAGACGCTCTTACATAGTAGTAATACAAAAACAAAAGTTACATCCTCCCCTGATGATGGTCCAAAGTCGGGCAGAATGTACTTGGGATATATACAATTATGGAAAATACATCAATCAATTCCCGCCGAATACGAGAAAAGCAATACGGCAATATGAACGGATCAAGAAGAAAATATGTAGACAGAAAATGCTTATTATGTTCAACGCAATATATATATATATATATATATATATATATATATATCTATATATATATATATATATATATCTTTAAAAAAAATCAAAATCCGGTCACGTTAGAATTATAAATTTATTTCCATCCTGCTATGGGTATTGATATGAAGCAATAACTTTAAATTTAAGAGGACTTATTCAGATCATATGGGTATACTCAAAACGGCCAGAATGGACATTGGAGGGAAGGGTGTGAGGGGGTTGAAGAGGGGTGAAGAGCTTCCTCACCATTTCGCCAACTTCTGGGTTTTTCTTTCGTTAACGGTCGGTATCATAATAAAGTAATTAAACGTAGGTTCTAATTCACTTTCTACAGTAAATTAACCTACATTTTGATGTAATTCATCAAATTTAACAATAATTTAAGGAATTACAACAATTCATATTAATCCTTAGCAAAGATTACAGTAATACTTATCTTAACTGAAAATTATCCTCGTGTGAATTATATATATATATATATATATATATATATATATATATATATATATTGAGGTTTACAAACGTAGCTATATCGTAATAATAACCTCAATGTTATAAGAATGAGAATAACAAACACTGTAAATTATCCTGGTTTTTAAAAATATTTTCTGTCTTTAATCATATTGATAACGTTATCAACATTATAGAACTATTTTTAACCTAACATGATATTTTAATGAAAATATATTGTTGGTCGTAAAAGTTTTAATCAAAAACAAGGCTGAACATTTGACGGACGAGGAGCGCCAAAACATCGGAATGCACAATGTCATGAGCGAGTAAAGACTCAAGTGGAGGGAAACTGGGCTTTTTATTATATCTATATGCCATATCGATTTGTTTATATGATAAATGTAATGACTGTTATACGTGTTTTCTGTTTCATAACTGAATGCATATTTTGGCATACCCAATGAGTGTGTGTGTATGCTGTGCTGTCAAATATAGGTTTCATAACGGTATAAAAATTAAAGTAATTTTGCAGCTGAGTTGTGGGTAGGTCAACCACGATTATTTTGGGTTGTTACCTGGCTCTGTCAAGTTGAGAACTTTTTCTATATTTATTTGAATCGATTTTGAAAATTTTGTTTTCAGTATTTGCCTATATATATATATATGTGTGTGTGTGTGTGTGAGAGAGAGAGAGAGAGAGAGAGAGAGTGATTTTTACATTTGAATTGAGAAATTGTATTATATTAATTGAATTACCATGACTAGAAAATCCGGCAAGCACTTCCAAACGACATAAGGAAGACAGGACAGCTGTTTTGACCTTATTAGGTCTCATCAGCAGTGCATATCGTGATCTCCAGCACTAGAGATCGAACCAGCAACCAAAGAAAGCAGAGTCGAAAAAACCACTGGGCCACCGGTTCACATCGCACACAAACAATGCCAAACCAACTATTCATGGTAAATGTGCAACCACTTAACCTGATGTGTCTTACAGGTATGTTTGAATTAATATATGTGTGTGTGTGTGTGTGTGTGTGTGGATAGATGGATAGATATATATGCATATATAACTTTATAAGTATATATGCATATATATATATATATGTTTATTTTATATATATATATATATATATATATATATGTGTGTGTATTTATAAATGTACGAGGGGCATACGATAAGTTTCCGGATTGTCGTACACTCTTGAAACTTCAGTATGCTATTGCTATACATCATATGAGATCACTGACCAATTTTATGATTTCGGGTTCAAATGAACAGCTACAACAGCAATTGGAATACACCCTACTAAAGCCTGATTGTCACAGCAGGCGAATTTTAAAATATGCAATCTGACACTTTAGAAGAACAATATGCAGTAAAATTCTGTTCTAAACTTGGAAAAAATTCCACAGAAACGTATGGAATGCTTCAGACTGCTTTTCGACCATCTTGCATGAATCGAGCATCAGTTTTTGAGTGGCATAAGAGATTCAAGGAAGGTACGAAGTCTGTAAGGGATGATGAGAGGTGTGGGAGGAGTAAGGAAGTCAATACACCACAGTTGATTGGCCAAAGTGTTAGGCTTAGGGTTACTATGTTGAGGTTTTAAGGGAGTTCAGGAGGAGATTCCGTCGGAAGAGGCCAGCACTCTTCAAATCGGGTCAGTGGCATTTCCACCAGGACAGTACATCAATCTACAACTCCATCCTTGTCACAGACTATTTGACCAAGATGGGCATCAAGACAGTTCCTCAGCCTCCCTATAGTCCAGACCTTGCTCCCTGTAACTTTTGGTTATTCCCTAAGCTCACAGGCTGTCGTTATGAGACCATTGAGAAGATGAAAGCGGCATTGACGAAGGTCATTGATACGCTCACACAAGAGGACTTACATGGAGCCCTCCAGAAGTTGTTGGAACGGTACAACAAGTGCATTTCAGCCGGAGGAGATTCCTTCGAAGGGGACTAGAGTTTCATGTGTGTACTATCAATAAAAGTGCCCATACGAAAAAGGCTGGAAACTTATCGTATGCTCCTCGTACATACATGTATATGTTTATGTTATATATATATATATATATATATATATATATATTGAGGTTTATGATTCTCACTAGCTCATTTGGTGAGTTAATGGAGAAGTCCAATCAGAGTAGTATTATTAAATAGTGTTCCATATCAATCACACTATTAAATAGTGTTCCACATCAATCACACTATTAAATACTGTTCCATATCAATCACACTATTAAATACTGTTCCATATCAATCACACTATTAAATAGTGTTCCATATCAATCACACTAGCGACACTACATGCGCAAACATTCTAAGATTCAAAAGCACACAAATTTAGCCACGCATATTCACAAAAAACATTCCCCTTAAAATAAAATATTAACCCTATAAATCGGTCTTTTTTTTGAAATCTTTCTCTCTGTCAAACAAATGCGTCAGCAAGAAACTCAGGGTCACAGACACGATCATGTAATATATATACACCCGTGGACAAAAATATAAGAATACGCTCAAAAATGAAGGAAAATATATTGTATACAATTTTTAAATGATGAAAATCAGATATATGAAAGATGCGACTTGAAGGCAATTAAATTTAATATATGAAGAAATTTCAATTTATTTCTTATATGTATATAAGCATTTATGTTAAATTTTAAGAGTTATTTTTGACATAAATATAAGACTACCAATAAAAACTAAAGAAAAAAAAGGAGTTGATTTAATGGAAAAAATGCATTATATATAGTCTGCATTATATAAAAGCTATTAAAACTGTAATACTCATAATACTAAAAACACGAATGATTAAAGAAACTAAATTATCTGAATTTGAGATAGGCGATATACCAGCTCTGAATTGAGTCGGAAAAACTCAGAGAAAAATTTCGAAGGTCTTAGGGTGGATTAAAACTGTTATCTGTAATTTCTTGAAAAGTCCTAAGTATGGAACAAGAAAACCGACTGGAAGGCCAGGAAAATTATCACAACAATTCAAGATAGAATTGTTCACGAAAACTTTGCCAACATCAAAAATATTGAAATACCTAGTGGATGCTCCTTGTAGTACTAAAACAATTAGAAGGCATTCAAGTAACGAAAAAAATTAAGCATAAGAAAAGAATTCATTGTCCAACGTTAACTGTGAAGCACAAAGAGAATCGATTGGAATATACTCGTCATTATCAAACCATGAATGCTAAAGAATGACGAAAAGTTGTTTTTCGGACGAAAAGAAATTCAATTTAGACGGTCCATATGGCTTTCAGTAGTACTGGCATGCAAAAAATATTCCACAAGAGAATTACTCCACAAGGTATAATGGAGGAGGATCTCTTATGATCTGGAGTAGCGCTGATTATTTCCAGGAAAACATAAACTATAATTTGTCAGTGGTCGACAAAAAGCAGCAGATTATGGGAAGATGCTAAATGATTTGTCTGCCGATCAAGAAGGGAGCCGTCTACGTGGAGAAGAGTGAATTTTTCAGCACGGTAATGCAGCTATCCGCTAGGCATCAATAACAAAGAAGAACTGGCTTGAACAAGAAATAAGACTTCTTGACCACCCAGCGTGTTCTCGGACTTTAATCCGATAGAAAATTTGTGGGGATTGATTGTTGCAAAATTTTTTGAAGGGGGTCGACAGTACTCAGCAATTTCTGAATTTAAAAACGCAATCTTAGACGCATGGGGAAAAAAAAACTTCGGTTTACATTCAGATACAAGTTGATAGTATTCCTTGTTGAATTTTTGCGGTTATCAAAGCTAATGGCGGATCTACAACATATTAGATAAAAAAAATGACTTTATATTCTATAGTTCTGGTCATCGGTCTTATATTTATGTCAAAATGAATTTTAAAATGAAGTATAAATGCTAATATACATATAAAATATGAACTAAAATCTCTTCATATTTTGAATCTAATTGTCTTTATGCTTTATCTTTCATATATCTGATCTTCACAATTTAAAAATTGTAAACAATGTCTTTCTCTTCATTTTTGAGGGTGGTCTTGTTTTTGTCCAGGGGTATATATATATATATATAATTCTAAACAGGTTTGGTTTAATACTGCTGAATCCTTCATTAGCCCAAGTGGGTTTACCATTGTTTTGATTTTTATAATTATTGCTTCGAGGATTTGTAAACGGTTTTTATTGTAATTTTTATATATAATTTTTGTATTGTTGATTAGGATATTTCTTATGTGTGGGGATTTGAGTTTATCACTGTCTTTATTATGCTTTGTCATTAGATGCTATTTTATGGCGCTTATCCCGTGAAGGTGGTTGGTAAGGCGACGGCAGAGCGTGGTTGTTGTATGGCCAATGTAGGTATTAGGTGTTATGCTATTTTCCGAGAAACATTCTCGAAATAGACATGTAAATTTGTATACTACATCAGTTTGAGTTAGGAGGGGTTGAGGGGAATTTGTTTTCTTAACGATAATGTTGGATATTTTAAATTTATTGTAATAGACAACAGGTTTTATTAGTTTTTGAGGTTAGGTCGGTTTAATATGCCTGTGTATAATGATGGTTATTACGAAATGGTCGAAGGCACTTGGGCTAATATTGGTTTTTTTCTTTAACAACTTGATCCAGAAGTAAGAAGACTTGTGAGAAGACTTGAACGTCTTCACTTGAAGATTTTTAAAAAAGAAACAATCCGCGGTATTTAACCTGTTTAGATAATAATTTTCTGCCCAAGTAGACAATTTATATAATTCTATATATATGTTATATATAAATTTATATATTTTTCATAATATATATTATACATATCATATACATAGATATATAATATCTATACAATATGATATATATATATATATATATATAATTTATATATATAACATATATAATATAATATATGTGTATGTGTATGTTGATATCTATTTTGGTTTCTTGCCTCTTCACAACAAAGAAAAAGATTACAACCCCCTCCCTCTCTCTCTCTCTCTCTCTCTATATATATATATATATATATATATATATTCTTGGAGTAAGACGAAAAAAAATTTCAAACAACATCAAAGTAAACAATCTGATGATGAGGGTCCAGTATTGCTGGAGCTTTGGGGAATGCGGAGAACCCCTTCGTCACCATCGATCCCTGGTCCACTGTGGCCCGGAGTGGTAGCACCTGATAGAGTCCTACATCTGGGTCAAATAGAACTAAACTATGCACTTATGCTAAAATGAATTGCTTGAAATAGAAATGTTTTGACGAGTAAAGTGCGTACTTATACAAAACTGAATTGTTTGAAATAGAACTGTCTTTTGACATGAAAACTGTAATACGCTAAATTGAATTATTCGAATGGGAACTGCATAGACATTTAACTGTGTGTGGCCAAAAACTATACTTATAATAAACTGAATTGTGTGAACTAGAACTTTTTGACTAAACTGGATAGAAATATTTTTGACAATTAAACTATGTACTAATGCTAAACTGAATTGATTGACATAGAACTGATTATTTTTATAAAAATGGATTTGGCATTAACTAAACTACAAAGTTTGATATGCCATAAAACCCAAACAACCAACCAACCAATCAAACAAACAAATTGTCTCTCATACAAAAACGCCAGCTACGAACCCTTCCGAAAAATAAAGTGTGAGATTTATATTTTTTTAAGTTTTATCGTCATTTTTCCTCCATGCCTATTCATCATTCATCTGCCGATATGGAAGAAAACACTCGCTTTTTTTATCTTCGTACATTAATATTCGAATAAAGAAAAACTCTAAAGTACAATTGAATTCCGTACTGGGCACCTCTGGTGGTGTAACAGTTAGCAAGCTAGACTTGCAAACCTACACGAGTGAGTTCGAGTCTCATTGGCGCCCCATTCATTCGGCCTTGTGCCACATCGAAGCAAAGAGCTTTCTAAATTAATATATACGGAATTTAGGGGGGCACCTCTGGTGGTGTAACGGTTAGCAAGCTAGACTTGCAAACCTACACGAGTGAGTTCGAGTCTCATTGGCGCCCCATTCATTCGGCCTTGTGCCATATCGAAGCAAAAAGCTTTGTAAATTACTAAAACAGAATTCCGTATATTGTTCATATCGTCTTTTTTATGTTGTTTTTTAAATTTTTCCCCCAAGGCTACATGTCATGTATTCCTATCTCATCATCATCACCATCGTCACGCTGACAGCACAGATTTCCCTGACTCTCTCTCTCTCTCTCTCCCTCCATCCCTATCATCCATCGCTCCCGGCAGGTCTTCCAAACTGCATCCTGTGTCCACACAGAGCAAATGTAAATAAGTTCTTGCTGGTCGCCTAATACTGGCACGTCCATGTGCAGGATTTCAGTGTCCTGTTTTTTTCGTTCCTCTTAGTTAGATGGGTTTTGAGATAGGAGGTAAGTGGCCGTACAGCTCTTATTTCGTGGGATTTTGCTTACAGGATTTGTTCACTATAGCTTGTAGCATTCTTGTGAAGTTCTTGTGGTGCCTCCATACAGTAATATCGATACAGCCACAACTTGGAAGAAATCCTGTTGTATTTTATTGTATAGATCAGACTTCTATATAATCGAAAACTTACCGAGAGCACTCCACGCCTTCATTAGGCGTATATAAAAATGGCTTTTTCTCGGTTAAAACACGTGTACTTTTATTTTATTTCCGTTTTCGTGGAGGTTAAAGCCTTCGCTGTTTACTCTAGGCTATGCCGTAGTAATTCAGCAAGGGCTGGTGTATTTCCAAGAAGTGTTAGATCATCTGCATAGTCGGCATCATTTATTGTTTCTACAAGATGTCGGTTGCTTCTTGCCTTAATAAATTAAAGCCATTTTCTTTTATTGACACTCGAAGTACGAAGTCGAGATCATTTTTAAACGGATCTATTTGGTTCATAGATGGGACCTTAACAGATACTACCACTTCTTGTCTGAGTGGACCAGGGAATAAAGAGGTATTCTATCCTCCCCAAAGCTCTTAGAACCTCTCTGAGAGATGCAGCTTAGAGTCATTACAGGACATGTTTTGTTTGTGTTGGTGGGGTATGATCTCTGTACAGGGGATAGAATCAGTATATTCTAAGTACGAATATGAAAATCACCGGTGGGCGAATTTTTAAACAAAATTGAGAATGAAGGTTTGGTTTCTTTGTTTAATGGCATATTAACTTTCGTGAGTTATTTAATGTCAAATCCATCCTTCTAGACGGGCAGTAATGGTACTATTTAACCCATGATGTTTGTAATCGGATGCGATGATGATGTGATGAGTTGCAAAACTGACCTATGCGTGAAAGTTTTATAGTGAAAAGACCGGTGGAGGGGGGCAATTCCACCCTCTCGGCCTGGGAAGTCTTGATTCAGTGGCACGAAGAACCGTTACGACGGGAGACTGCCAGGCTGCAGTGAATGAATTAGGACTTCTTTGGGTGCCACGTCCTGCTCTAGGCGCTCCAACGACACTTGCTGCCACCGCCTTCCGTTTGTTCCGCTGTGAGGCAGGCTTCGCATGCAGAAGGGCTGACACTGCCCAATTCAAACTCACTGAGAGTTTGAGACCCGTCGGTTACCCTCACCTGGTTTAGCAAGCTTGCCAAATGCAGTACCCAGGGTGTGGCTGCCGTTGTATGTGACAGCTATGGGGAGCCACATGTGAGAGCTGAGTGCCAGGGGAGGTCCAATGGCAGGCGAGCTGTCCTAAAAGGACATGGCGAACCCCCTTACCAAAGGTACTGACCACTCCCTGAACACCCCATACACCTGACATACAATAATATATATATATATATATATAATCAGATCATGCGTTCCGAAATCAAAGAAGTACGACGTGTCATTTTGAAGCTCAATCAAAAACCAAAAACGTTAACCTTTGTAAACAGAATCTAATATAATATCATTTTATATTCTGAATACAGTATAATTGTTTAAAAATCATACATTAAAATTACTTTGAATGTTAAAGAAATTAGAACAGTTTATTTTTTCTTATCAGAGGGATAAGGCTCCACCAACGAGTGTCCTATGGAAAAGTCGGTTGGGGTTGCAGAACACACACAGACTGCATCTCTGCAAAGGGATAATGCTCCGACAACGAGTACCCTGTGGCCCAGTCGGTTGCAGATGTAGAACCCACAGACTGCATCCGCAGAGGGATAAGACTCCTCCAACGAGTGTCCCGTGGCCCAGTTGGTTATGTTTGCAGAACACACAAACTGCATTTCTGCAGAGAGATATGGCTCCCCTAAGGAGTGTCATGTGGAAAGGTCGGTTGGGGCTGTAGAACACACAGACAACATCTTAGCAGAGGGATAAGGCTCTTCAATGAGTTTCCGATGGAGAGGTCGTTTAGGGTAGTAGAACACACGGATTGCATCTCTGTATAGGGATAAGGTTCCCCCATCGAGTGTCCTGTGGCCCAGACGGTTAGGGCTGCGGAACACACAGATTGCTTCTCTGCAGAGAGATAAGGCTCCTTCAAGGATTGTCTTGTGGCATAGTCGGTTAGAACAGTAGAACTCACAGAACTCTGCAGAGGTATTAGACTATCCCAACGAGTGTCCTGTGCCTCAGTCATTTGGGGCTGTCAAACACTCAGATTGCTTCTCTGTAGAGGGATAAGGCTTCCCTAACGAATGTCCTGTGGCCCAGTCGGTTGAGATTGCAGAACACACAGATTGCATCTCTGCAGAGGGATAAGGCACCCCCAATGAATGTCCAGTGGCCCAGGCGTTTGGGGCTATAGAACACATCGACTGCATCTCTGCAGAGTGGTAAGACTTCCTGAATGCGTGTCCTAGATATGACACTATACATTCTTATGGTGAGTTTTCATACCTTGATAATTGGGGAATATGGGGTACCTCTGAATTGCCATTACTTTAAGGTCCACTCTGTCTCAGCGTAGTAGCACCTTACTGCGTCCTATCTATGGGTCAAATGGAACTGTTTGAGCATTTAAACTGTGGGCAGAATAATGACTTATGTTTAATCGAATTGTTAGAAATAGAACACGTTGACCATTTAACTGAGTGTAAACAAATGACTGATGTTTAAATGAATTGTTAATGTTACCAAGCAATATTTGGAATCATTTAACTATGTGCAAACAAAACAATGACTGTGAAATACTTGAAACCGCTTAACTATGTGACAAAAATAACTTTGGCTTCTTATTTCACCGAAGATTGGTATCTTAGTTAAATGGCAATTCAACCCTGAGTGGGTAATTTAATGCCAAAGCCATCTTTCAAGAGGAACAACAGTGATGCTATTTAAACCATAACTGGGAGGATAAGGGGCAGGGAGTTCATACCGTTTGTCCGAATGGGAACGTAATAGAGCGAGCAGAGTTTGAACTCGCATACTACGATTCTGCAGTTTAGCGCTTTAAACTTTACACAACGAAGATACCAATGCAAGCAACTGAGTGATGCTGAAAAAAAATTAATAGTGTTCATAGCAATACTTAATTTGGTTGGTTGGTTGGTTGGCTGGGTTTTATGGCATATCAACCTTTGTAGGTTATTTAACGCCAAATCCATTTTTATGCAAATAATCAGTTTCAAACATTTCAGTTGAGCATAAATACACAGTTTAAAAAACATTTCATGTCAAAACTGTTCTATATTAAACAATTCAGTTTAGTGTAAGTACAGTTTCAGTGTCAAGAACAGTTCCATTTCAAACAATTTAGTTTAGCATAAGCATGCAGTTTAAATTAAAGTACGGTTTAATTGTCAAAACCATATCTATTTTAAGCTATTCAGTTTAGTCAAACAGTTCTAATTCAAACAATTTAGTTTAGCATAAGTATGCAGTTAGTTCTATTTAACCCATAGGTAGGGCCCTATCAGGTGTTACCATTCTGGGCTAGAGTGGACTGGGAGCGATGGCAATGAAGGGGTACTCCGCATTCCCCAAAGCTCCAACACCACTGGAACCTCACCATCAGATTTTTTAGCGCCATATCCAGAATGGTAGGTCTCACCTTTCTGCATAGGTGCAGATGTTGTATCCTACAAACCCTTGCCGACCAGGCAATACACATAATGAATATCCAAACAGTTTTATTTCAGATAATTCAGTTTAGTATAAGTACACAGTTTAGAGTTCAAAACAGTTCTATTTCGAGTAATTCAGCTTAGTATAAGTACACAGTCTAGATGTCAAAACAGTTCTATTTTAAACAATTTAGTTTAGTATAAATACGCAGTTTAAATGCAAATACCCGTAAACTCTCGAAACTACGGTTTAGTTCCATTTAACCCATCGATAGGACCCTTATCAGGTGCTACCACTTCGGAACAGAGTGGACCTGGGAGCGATGGGAATTAAGGGGTACTACAAATACCCTAAAACGCCAGCATCACTGGAACCTCATCATCAGATTGTTTAGTGTCATATCCAGGACACTCGTTATATTCTTATGGACCCCCACACATGGCCGTGCAAAAGCAGGACGACCAGCACGAACTATGTGAGGATACGGGATGTTGTCCAGAAGACCTGCCAGAGGCGATGAACGATTGAGAAATGTGGCGAGAGAGGGTCAGGGATATCCGTGCTACCAGCACGACATAATGATGATGATGATGACGCCTCTACAGAGGTGTAGTCGGTGTATTCTACAGCCCCAGCCGACCGGGCAAGGCAATACTTAAAACTCTTTAACTAAGTCCCTAAATTGAATCTTACGTATGGTATTACGTAGCATTACTTGGAACCATTTGAATGTGTGCAAAAGAATGAGTAATACTGAATAGATTATTTAGTGTTAAATAGCAATACTTGTAACCACTTCACTGTTTGCAAACAAATCAATACTTGAAAATAGAATTAAGAATGATATACAGCAATAACTGAAACCATTGAACCGTGTAAAAATATCAATACTAATGTGCAAAGAAATTTTTTCTTATTTGAAAATTAAATCACTAAAAAACTCTTTACTTAAACATTACATTTGTATATTAATTTAAATGTGTTCAGAAAATTTATTAGTGTTAAATTGTTGCTGTTACATAGCAATACTTAGGAGGTTATCGTCATAGGAAATGGACACGGTTACACGAGTTCAAATCCTGGACGAGGTTGACCGCATTTCACATAGCACTAATACCCTTGGGAAAGGTATGAATCCAATTATTCTCCCTCCAGCTATGGCTAAATAGTAGGGCAGACTGGGTTCTTCAGCCTTGGTGAGGCAACTAGTCTGGGAGAAGGAAAACTCTGAATTGAAACCTGTTAAACTCCGCTTAAAATTGACCTTGTGTCATATCCTGCCCGAGCGGAGGGGTTGGGTAAATATGGTTACATAGCAATACTTGAAACCCTTAACCATGGGTGAACTAATGATTAAAAGGAAAAAGAATTATTCATATTAGATAGTAATATTTGAAAACATTTAATTGTGTGTTAAAAAATGAGCTCAGGCTTGTTTAAAAATGTTATCAACAAAACGTGTTTACAAATCGTATATGCTTAATATATATGTATAAATAGGATTGGGCATTAAATAACCTACAAGGTTTGATATGTTATAAAACCCAACCCAACCAAATCAAAGGAATTGTTCTTAACACTGATTATTTAAACCAAATTTTATGGTTTACACAATTATATCATCATCATCATCATCATGTTGCGCATCCAGGACGGATTTCCCTGACCCTCTCTTGCCACCTGTCTCTATCGTCCATCACTACTGGGAGATCTTCAAGGCTTTATCCTGTATCTGCACAGAGCTGTTGTATTTAGGTTCCAGCTGGTCGTCCGGATTTGCTTGTCCATGTGAACGGGTATATCGCTTAGGAGTTCGTCCTTAATTCTCCAGCAGTGGTAATTTACTAAGCTTTTAGCTTAGATGTGACACAAGGCCTTATGAAAGGGGCACCCAATGAGACTCGAACTCACTCGTGTAGGTTTGCTAGTCCAGCTTGCTAACCATTACACCACCAGAGGCGCCTAATTCTCCAGCAGTGTCCCGCGTGTCTGTTTCGTCTAACTTGGATTGTTTTCATGATGGATAGTCGGTGGCCGTACCGCTGCTGTTTTGTGAGGTGTTTTGTCAATGGTCCGGTAGACCGGGTTCAATCCCAGATCGCGTCCTACCAAAGATTCAAAAAATGATACTTAATGTCGCCTTGCTAAACATTCAGCATAAGGTAAGGATGAAGAGTAAAGTGGAGCAATTCAGTAAATAGAGTAGCACCCTCCCTTACACAAAGATGTAGTAGCTATTGAAAAAGGGAGCCTTCGGGTCACCCTCGACTAAGTTCACCAACTTTACGCAATTATATGATTTCAAGTAATAATTCTAATTTAGGGATAATCATTTATTTGCACGCAGTTGTATGGTTGGTACCGGCCCATTCGCACTGGGGATAGAGTGTTCACCAATGGTCAACACGCGACTAGCAAAGGTATGGACAGCTATCGGTCATCTGGAAGTCAGACCTGACCGATAAAATAATACGCATTTTTTCCCAGCAGCAGTCGGGTCGATACTGCTCTATGGATGCACTATATGGACGCTAACTAAACGTATGAAGAAAAAGCTTGACAGCAACTACTCAAGAATACTGCGAGCAATATTGAACACGTCCTGGGGGCAGCATTTTACAAAGTAGCAGCTGTACGACCACCAACCACCCGTCACGAAAACTATCAAAATTAGATGAACCAGACATGCTGGAGAAGTAGGAACGAACTCATTAGTGATATACTCTTGTGGACCTCTTCACACGGACGAGCAAAGGCAGGACAACCAGCTAGAAACTATATACAACAGCTTTGTAATGATAGAAGATGTAGCCTTCAAGACCTACCAGGAGCGATGGATGATAGAGACGGATGTCGAGAGAGGGTCGGGAAAATCCGTGTCAGTGATGCTGAAGTAAAAGATTGTATCTAAAAATATCCACTTGCTTGTATACGGTTATAGTCACTGCTAATACTAATGATTTAAACACAATTATATGCTTTCAAGGGTTGGTAGGAATGGTAAGATTTTATGGCATATCAACCCTTGTAGGCTATTTAATGCTAAATCTTGTTTATACATAAATGTATTAAATGTATATGATTTGTAAGCGAATAGTTTGTTGTCAACATTTTAAACAAGCCAGAACTCATTTGTTTGCTCACTGTTAAATAGTTTCAAGTATTGCAATTTAATACTATTTATTCTATCCAACATTACCCATTCGTTTGCATAAAATTAAATGGTTTCAAGTACTGCTATGTAATACTAACAATTTCATATCAGTTATTTGCGCACATTTAAACATTTGTAGTTGACCAATAGATGAGACCCTTACGGTTACAACTATTCCTGGTCACGGCAGACAGTGCTCCGAGATTTAAATTAAATATTTCTACTTAATAAAAATTACTTCTTTGCTCAAAATTGTGTGGTTTCAGCTATTCAATGATGAAATTGAATGGTGAATGATTTTTACATTATATGCCTTAGATTTTTTAAATAAAGATCCATTGGAAATGATTTTTATAATAACAATCGAATTGAAAAAGATAATTTTTACTATAAAAATGAATTGGAAACGATGCATTGGTAATGATTTTTTCTATAGATATGGATTGGACATAATTCTTACTATAAAAATGCATTGGAAACTATTTTTACAATAAAAGTGCATTGGAAATGATTTTGACAATAAAAATCCATTGGAAACTATTGATTTGAAATTTATTTTTACTATGAAAATGCATTGGAAATTTTTCTTTAGTAAAAAAAAATGTATTGGAAATTACTTTTATTATAAAAATGCATTGGGAATGATTTTTTATTATACAAATTGATTTAAAGATTATTTCTGCAATAAAATGCATTGGAAATGATTTTTTGCAATAAAATTTTACTATAAAATGCATTGTATTTCATTTTTACCAAAAAATTTAATTTGAAATGATTTTTTTACGATAAAGCGCATTGAAAATGATTTTACTGTGAAGATGAAATAGAATTAATTTTTAGGATCAAAATGTAATGTATATGATATTTACAAGGCAAATTCATTGGAAAGGATCCTAGTATAAGAATGTATTGGAAATGACTTTTACTATAAAAATTCAATAGAAATCATTTCTACAATAAAAATTCATTGGAAATGATTTTTACTCTAAACAAGCATAAGACTTTATTTTTACTATGGAAACTTATTGCAATTGATTTTTACTAAATATACACTGGAAATGATTTTACCATAAAACCTCACGAAAAAAGATCTTTCATCGAAGTTTTATTATAAAAATTTATTTTTTAATAGAAATTCATTCTTCAAAAGATACGTCGGTTTCAAATAACTATTTCTATTTACTAATATTTCTATTTGATAACGGCTCATTGTTATACTGTTTCAAATATTAGCAAGTATTAATTATAATTTTCAAAACAAATCTATTTTACCCATAGATGTGACCATAATCCTATTTACCCAACCCCTCCGCTCGGGCAGGATATGACACAAGGTCAATTTTTTAAGCGGAGTTTAGCAGGTTTGAATTCAGAGTTTTCCTTCTCCTAGACTAGTTGCCTCACCAAGGCTGAAGAAACTAGTCTGCCCTACTATTTACCCATAGCTGGAGGGAGAATAATTGGATTCATACCTTTCCCAAGGGTATTAGTACTATGTGAAATGCAATCAGTCTTGTCCAGGAATTGAACTCGTATCTCCGTGTCCATATCCCGTGACGATAACCATTACACCACGGGCACCATAATGTGACCATAATAGGTGCTACCACTCCGAGTCAGAGTGTATCTGGGATGAATGGCAAAAAAAAAGGTGACTGCACACTCTCCAGAGTTCCAGAACTGGAGCCTCACCATTCGGTAAAGTTTAGTTTCTTTAGAATCTTACCCATAACACTCCTTTGTAGGTGACCGTGGTGTAATGGTTATCGCCGTAGGAAATGCACACGGTGACACGAGTTCAAATCCTGGACGAGACTGATTGCATTTTACAAAGCATTTGGGAAAGGTATGAATCCAATTATTCTCCCTCCAGCTATGGGTAAATAGTAGGGCAGACTAGGTTCTTCACCCTTGGGAAGGCAACTAGTTTAGGAGAAGGAAAACTATGAATTCAAACCTGTTAAACTCCGCTTAAAAATTGACCTTGTGTCATATCCTGCCCGAGCGGAGGGGTTGATAAATATGATAACACTCCTTTGATGGTCTTAACAGTTTGCGTATTTCCAACTTCTCCGTTTATCATAACTAATTTCAAATGGGTTTATTTCATTAATTGTGAAATATGGTGAAATATTCAAAGTTATTTTAGAAGAATCCATTATAAATCTGAAACCAAAACGTATTTTTAATTGATGGGGTTATAACCCAGTTCAAAGATATCCCTGTGAGTGATTATCCATTACACTATACCAACGCTACGCAAAGTGCTCTATATGGAACCTTGAGGGTGAATAATATTTTGTATGGGGAAATACAAACAGAGACCTCGACAAGAGGCGAATTTACTTGCTAACGTTTTTAACAGAACAAAATTTGCCTGACCATATAGATTAGTTGCCAAATATCGTATACCCAGCAAAATTCTGATTGCATTTAAGGCCACGAGTAATATGTTTTTCACGTACTATCCGTTCAAAACATTCAGGTCATTTAAATAAATAACAGTGAAAAATACAAATTTAGAGCAAATTTAGACAATTTAAGATGAATTTAAAAAAAATAAGTTTTGATCTTGAAGTCAAAACTATAGACACATTTATAGGAATTGGATATTACTAACTGAATAAAAGAAAATAATGGATAAATATCCCAAGCCTTGTGAAACTGTTGAGCCGATTTTGCTAACTTTTCCAAGTTCGTATTGGTGGAATCTAGGTTTAGTCATGTACATTGTTTACAAAGCAAACAAATAAGCCCTTTGAACGTAGAATGTCCTGGTTTGCAGCTCAAACTATTAAACCTGGAAGCCAATATTCGTCATTTCCTCAGTAACCACCAAAACTCATGTTTCCCATGAAAAAATAATTCAAGAATTAAAGAAAGGTCTATGTTGGTTGCTCATTGTTTTTTCTCATATAAATTATATTAAACGCAAGTAAATTAGTTATGCTTTGTAATTTAATAATTAATTAGTTTATTTGAAGGGGGTGACTGGTAATTGAATTTCGTTACGAGGGTTCAACAAGTTAAAAGGTTGAGAAGCCCTGCACTTAAACAATAAGATCAGTACCCGCACACGGGTGGGTACAGCAGCAGAAGTAGCAGCCGGAAGGGCCGCAGGAAGGATCGGGCGATTTTTGCTACCCTCAATATATAGATGTATGGGCACCGCAAACTAACTCTGCTTAGTGTCATATGAGCAGATCAATACAAACTCATGAGATTCTATTATTGATGGTGTGGGGGGTTGGGGGGGGGGTTCTGGCTCTATCTCTCTCTTTCTTTCTTCAGACGTTTTTTGCTCAATTTTTTTCACACTCTTTCACTTCGCCCCCCCTCTCTTTGTCTCTGTCTCTGTCTCTGTGTGTGTATGTCTCTCTCTCTCTGTGTCTGTCTCTCTCTCTCTCTCTGTCTCTCTCTCGCTCTCTCTTGATTTATTCATTTCTAAAGCCTTTGCAAGTAACTTTCTCATTCTCTCTCTCTCTCTCTCTCTCTCTCTCTCTCTCTCTCTCTCTCTCTCTCTCTCTCAGTTCATTAGCGTACAATTTCTCTCTTTTTATTTGCATATACCCTTTTTTTCTCGTTTTTCCTTCTCTTCCACTCTCTCTCTCTCTCTCTCTCTCTCTCTGTTTTCTTTCATATGTGTCTCTTTCTCATTCTCTATCTCAGACAGAATCTTTCTTTCACTCTTCTTTTATTTGGAGTATCAGTCCCTCCTCCTCTCTCTCTCTCTCTCTCTCTCTCTTTCTATCTATCTATCTATTTCTTTTTTTTTTATTTTACAGTGTCTTTGCTAGTAATTCTCTTTCTTTCTCACATTTTTTCTCAAATTTTCGTCTCTTTGCCTTTGTATTTTCAAGAATGTATCTCCCATGCAAAAAATTCAGAAAGAACGAGAGAGAGAAAAAAAAGAGAGCGAGGGAGAGAGAGAGAGAGAGAGAAACAGCTGGGAAAGAGAAAGAGCCTTCGACTCAAAGGTATTGGTCCTATCTTGGAACCATGCAATCCTCTACACCACCCAACCCGACGGCATGTCTTGAAGTTGCAACCACTTCCCCCTTGGGCAAGCAAATTTCGTTTTGCCCGCCAAGCATACCTCAGGCCAAGAGCAACACAAAAGAAATAAAGACGTTGGAATTTTAGAATGGAACAAACATTTTTTGAGGCTCCCGCAAAAGTAATTACCGGGAAAAGAGGAGAAACCTGAATATATACAACGGCCTTCTCCTCGGGGAGTACCTAATTTCATTTGGACAGCATCTTAGGCTGACTACATTCTTTTTGGATTTTCTTGAAAAGTATCAACTTTTTTCACGCACACTCACGCTTAGATGTGGTTGGTTGGTTGGTTGGTTGGTTTACTGTACATCAATACTTCTAATACCGAAGTTAGTATTTTTAAGCAATTATATGGTTTCAGATATTTTATGATAGAAAAAAGGATTTGTAAAAAATCATAAGTAACCATTTTTGGTACAAATAATTTTTTCCCTCTCATTGTGGCTTAAAATACACTAACACCATCCTGTGATAAGGAGTTGGACATCCTAATAAATAAATGGCATCAGATTAATAAGACACTAAACTGCATCCGGTGGTGAGGCTCCAGTTCTAAAAAAATAAGAAGTATATAGAACTCCTTTACTGCCATTACTCCCAGGTTCACTCTGACCCGGAGGGTAGTACCTGTTACATTCCTATCAATGGGTCAGATAGATCTGTTTGAAAATCATTCGTATTAGATAGAAATACTTGATTCTATATAACTATATATGGTGTAATGGTTATCGTCGCAGGATATGGACACGGCGACACGAGTTCAAATCCTGGACCTGACTGATTGCATTTCACATAGCACTAATACCCTTGGGAAAGGTATGAATCCAAATATTCTCCCTCCAGCTATGGGTAAATAGTAGGGCAGACTAGGTTCTTCACCCTTGGGAAGGCAACTAGTTTAGGAGAAGGAAAACTATGAATTCAAACCTGTTAAACTCCGCTTAAAAATTGACCTTGTGTCATATCCTGCCCGAGTGGAGGGGTTGGTAAATATAATAATTTAATGTAAATAATTGTATTAGGAATAGTTACTTGAAGCTATAATTGTTAACGAAGGATTGTAGCTCCTTCGAGAGTCTTTCACACCAGTATTAACAGATAGTTTCTCACTGGAGTTTGAGTGACAACAAGTCCCCTCGAGCCTGTAGGACTCTTCTCAGTATTCTGGTCGATCTCAATATTGCTATAGTTCGAATGGTCTCCACTTGTCCTGTTATTTCCAAGTCCTCCAGTCCTTGTACTAATAATCCTTTGGTGACTGTACTAAAAGCATCAATTAGAATTAGTATCACCGTCACTTTCATATTCCACAGTTTTTTCAAGTCACTAGCCAGGTCAAGGTACTTATCCTTTTTTTCGCTTTTTTTCAATTTTACTCTGTCGTCAGCCAGGACAGCAAAGTTCACAATTCGGCAAGTTCTCTTTTTTGTCTTGTTGATTATTTATAAGGTCTGGTCGTCTGGTGGAGATTAGGTGATTTGTTTGTATCCCAAACTCCCAGAGGAATTTCTGGGTCTCATTCTCCAGTACAGATTCTGGGTTATGTATATACCATTTGTTCGTATGGTCAAATATAAATTTCTTGCGCAATTCCCAGTGGATCACCTTGCCCACTCAGTCGTGTTTTGTCTTATACTCTTTCTGCATTAATTTGCATTATTATTATTATTATTATTATTATTATTATTATTATTATTATTATTAAGATACTTACAAGTTTTTCACACCGATTTTTCTCAGGAATCTGAGTGACAGTATATCTCCTCATATTCAAGACTCTTCTGGATATTCTTGTCAATCCAGTAGGCTGAAAGATCCCAATTCTTCCTCTGATTTCCAATTCCTCCAGTCCATTTTATCAGCCTTTGAGGACCGTTCCGAGTGCAACAACTACAGTTGGTATCACCGTCATCTTCATGTTCCAAAGATTTTTGGTAGATTCAAGGATGTATCGATGTTTTCGCTTACTTTAATTTTCATTCTCTGATCTTCAACGAAAAAATCCATAAGATGCTAAGTCCTTTTTTATTCTTAATCAAACAAGAACTGATATTTGGCGTAGATAAGTGGGTGGGGTCCATTTGTATCTAAAAATCAAAGAGAATTTTATGCGTCTCATTTTCTAGGAAAAAATTTGGTTTGTGCATATACCAATTTTCAGTATGATCAAATTTCAATCGTTTGCACAATTCTCAGTGGATATCTTGTCCAACCCAGTCATGTCTATTCATGTATTATTTTTGAACCAGTGTGCTGTAATCACTAATTATCAATATTATTATTATTTTCCCTCATTAGATCTTTTCATATCAGCGTTAGCCGATGGTTTTTCACTGGAGTCTGAGTGACAGCAAGTCTCCTCAAGTCTCCAGGACTCTTCTTAGTATTCTGGCCGTTCTCAATAATGCTGTCGTTTGGATGGTCTCCACTCGTCCGCCAACTTCCAAGTCCTCTAGTCCCTTTTGTAATCCTTTAGTTACTGTTCCAAACGCACCAATTACAATTGGTATAATTGTCACCTGAATGTTCCATAGTTTTTTCAATTCCCTAGCAAGGTCGAGGTACTTATCCTTCTTTTCACATTCTTACAGTTTTATTCGACAATTTTGCAAGTTCTCTTTTTTTTTTTTTTTGTTGATTATTATTAGGTCTGGTCTTCTGGCCGAGATTAGGTGATCCGTGTCTTCTTCTTCTTCTTCTTCTTCTTCTTCTTCTTCTTCTTCTTCTTCTTATTATTATTATTATTATTATTATTATTATTATTATTATTATTATTATTATTTACTCCTTTAGAGTTTTTCACATCAGTGTTAGCTGATGGTTTTTCACTGGTCACTTAGTGACATCAAGTCTCCTCAAGTCTCCAGGACTCGTCTCAGGATTCTGACCGTTCTCAGCCATGCTGTCATTTGGATAGTCTCTACCTGTCCGCCAACTTCCAAGTCTTCCAGGCCTTTTAATTGAAACCATTTAATAGCTAAAAAATAAATAGTGTTAGATAAGACTACTTTACACCATAGAACAGTGCGCAAAATAATGATTATTTTCCAATTAGAAAATTTACTTCAAACATATAATTGTTAATAAATTAATTATATTCGAAAAAAAGTACCTAAACATAATTATATATGAGAAAAGTAAATTTGTTTTGTAAATTTTGAATTTTGTTCCGCTGTTAAATTAAATCTTGTAAAATGACATCCCCATATTTAAATCAAAACTGAATATTGGATTCAATTCGATTCATTTTTAAAAGTCCTAGAGACTAAATGTATGTTTTACCTAACTATAAACCTTTGCAATTGTCAAGTTTATATTTCTTATTCCATTTCATTTTAGTCACCAGATCACTCGTGTTAATGGGGTGTCCTCATAGTGTAATGGTTAAATCGCTGGACTGCATAACCGTAGTTAGCGCGTTCGTACACCAGTCGTGGTATTACGTTCAATTTCGGACAAATACCCTTGGGAAAAGTATGAACCCCCTTATCCTCCCAGCTATGGGTTAAATAGTACCACTACTGTTCTTCTAGGAGAATGGCTTTGGCATTAAATAACTGACAAAGGTTGATATGCCATTAAACAAAGAAACCAAACCAACTAATGTTACATTCTCTGCCTGTGAAACCTAGTGTCCATTGCTCAGCTTTTCTCTTGACACATCTTCGACATCGTATCACTTCTCGTCTACCATACTGCTTCAATACCTCGTGTCATTGTTTTCTGTCTCCTGTTGTTTTATGTTCTTTTAAAATTAGATAAAGAATAACTTTTATCATAGATTAGATTAAGAAAAACGCTGACCACATAATTGTGAACAAATATCTATTTATTTCACGATGTTGCCATTTGATATATCATTCGCTGTCAGTTGTAATAGAGATGGAAAATTACCAACCTCTCTCTTTCCAGTTTTACATCTGACTAAACTTACGAGGATCATTAAATAAGTTTCCAGACATTTTTCGCATGGAGACTTTTATTGATAGTACACACATGAAACTCTAGTGCCCTTCGAAGTAATCTCCTCCGGCTGTAATGCACTTGTTGTACCGTTCCAACAACTTCTAGAAGGCCCCATAGAAGTCATCTTGTGTGAGAGTGTCAATGAACTTCTGTTGTATATTGACCTTCGACCCGGCTAAAGATGCCATTCCAAAGTGCTACACCGGAGGGAAGTGACACATTCCGATGGCAGTTATGAGAAGAAATCGCGAAGGCAGGCTTGGCCGAAAAAATGGGACAAGGTAAAATCCCATGATACACTCATAGGCTGATGCACCGGAAGAGAGTGACCTGTGAACTGCATGACAGTTATTTCAGCTTGATTATGATCAAATATGCCATTCCAAAGATATTGAGAGGAGGATTGAACTATTATATAACTCGGTGAAGACAGGAAGTCAGGAGTTGGAGATCAGATGAGTTGGAGACAAGTTGTGGTAGGGAAAGCCACCACCCGGCAGAAAGGGCCTTCGGGACCCCCGAGTTAGTTGGTGACCAGAGAAGTTGGAGGCAAGGTGTGGTAGATAAAGCCACCATCCAGCAGAGAGCTGGGTCCCCTGAGCAGCCCTGGAGAACGAGAAAGACACAACGCTGATGGCCATAAGAGTGGGGGTAAATATATTGCAACTCCCTCTCACGCGCAAACCTTACAATAAAGTGAGAGGTATATTTTTTTAAAGAAGTCTTCACTCGTCTTTATTCATTGCGTCAATATGTATTCTGCATGTACATGTGAATATGTGTATAGTTGCTGCATATGAGTATACTACACTTCGTCACAGCCTCTTTCATCTCCTCAATTGTCTCATAACGACAGCCTCTGAGCTTAGGGAATAACCAAAAGTCACAGGAAGCAAGGTCTGGACTGTAGGGAGGTCGAGGAACTATCTTGATGCCCATCGTGGTCAAATAGTCTGTGACAAGGATGGAGTTGTGGACTGGTGCATTGTCCTAGCGGAAATGCCACTGACCCGATTTGAAGAGTGCTGGCCTCTTCCGACGGAATCTCTTCCTGAACTTCCTTAAAACCTAGTGGGAACCAAGTGCATGTAGATCATGCCAGTGCTGTCAAAAAAAGTGATCATCATAAGTTTGTGGTTAGATTTGTTCCGTCTGGGCTTCTTGGGTTTAGGAGAGCCAGCATGCCTCCACTGGGAACTCTGTCTCTTGGTCTCTGTGTCATAGCAGTAGATCCAGTTTTCATCGCATGGCATTTTTTCCAAGTTTAAAACAGAATTTTATAGCCTATCGTTCTTCCTCGCTACAGCAGCAATTGGAATACACCCTGGACGATTGCATTTTTGAAATTCACCAGCTGTGACAATCAGGCTTTAGTAGGGTGTATTCCAATTGCTACTGTAGCTGTTGATTTGAAGCTGAAATCATAAAAATTGGTCAGTCATCTCATAAGATGTATAGCAATAACATACTGTCTACGACAATTTTAAATGCCTGTACTAAAAGTTTGGAGACCTATTGAATGCACCGCGTATATTGATTTCCTAACTTTCAAGCATCATTTGTTGCTCTGTCGGCTGGGTGGGTGCTCTAGAATACACGGACTGCATCTCTTCAAAGCGGTAAGACTCCCTCAACAAGTATTCTGAATATAAATCTTAACAATCTATAAGGCTCCAGTAATGCTGGAGCTTTGGGGAATGCGGAGTACCTTTCATTGCCATCGCTCCCAGGTCCACTCTGGCCTGGAATGGTAGCACCTGATAGGGTCCTATCTATGTATCAAAT
The DNA here is from genome assembly GCA_963585895.1 of Sepioteuthis lessoniana. Lineage (NCBI taxonomy): Eukaryota > Metazoa > Mollusca > Cephalopoda > Myopsida > Loliginidae > Sepioteuthis > Sepioteuthis lessoniana. The sequence continues at coordinate 59,256,223 of OY757942.1, read as the reverse complement.
AGAACTAATTGACATTTAAACTGTGTACTAATACTAAACTGAATTGTTTGAAATGAAACTGTTTTTACATTTAACTGTATGTAAACAAGTGACTGATGTTTAATTGAATTCTTAGTGAAAAATAGCTTTACTTGGAACTATTTAACTTTGTTGGCATGATAAACTGAATAGTTTGAAATAGAAATGTTTTCTGTACTAAACTGAATTGTTTGAAATTGAACCGTTTTTTGACACTGAAACGGTGTGTTAACAAAAACTTATACTAATACTAATACTAATAATACTTATACTTATACTAATACTAATACTTATACTAATACTAAACAAAAACTTATACTAATACTAAACAGAATTGTTTGAAATAGAATTTGGGTGGGGCATTGAGACTATACTTATGCTACACTTAATTATTTGAAATAAAACTGTTTATATGTATAAAAATGGATTTGGCATTAGATAACCTACAATGGTTGATGTGCCATAAAATTAAAGCAAACCAAACAAAACCAAAACCAAGTCCTCAAATGCTAACCAGCAAAGAACTATAAAGTTTAAGAGTAATTACAATCTTACCTTCTAACTATCAGTCATTTCTATAATAATAATGTTTGGTTTGGTTTCTTTGTTTAATGGCATATCAACCTTCCTAGGTTATTCAATGCCAAAGCCATCCTAGTTGTACAGCAGTAGCGGTTCTACTTAACCCATAGCTGGGGCGATAAGGTACTATTTACCCAACCCCTCCGCTCGGGCAGGATATGACACAAGGTCAATTTTTAAGCGGAGTTTAACAGGTTTGAATTCAGAGTTTTCCTTCTCCTAGACTAGTTGCCTGCCCAAGGCTGAAGAACCTAGTCTGTCCTACTATTTACCCATAGCTGGAGGGAGAATAATTGGATTCATACCTTTCCCAAGGGTATTAGTGCTATGTGAAACGCAATCAGTCTCGTCCAGGATTTGAACTCGTGTCGCCGTGTCCATTTCCCTACACTGGGGCGATAAGGTAATTCATACCTTTCCCCTGGGTATAAGTCCGAAAGTGAACGTTATAGCGAACCTGAAGTTTGAACTCGCTGGCTAGTATGTTCTAGTCTAGTATATTAGCCACTACGCCTGGTGGAGGGGGGCTCTTTTATGACGATATGAACGATTGATTGGTTTTAGTGGTATGTAAAAAAAACTCTGGGGTCATTTTAGGCCTAAAGTTTAGAGAACTGCGTTCATTTTACCTTCATGTTTACTTTTTTGTGTATTTTTGTAAAGCACACGGTCCAATCGAATACGACTTCGTTATTACAACTCCCAGACAGAGTGAACCTGGGAGTAATGGCAACGAAGAGGTTATCCACACTGTCTAGATCTTCACAACTGCATTCTCACAATTGGATGCAATTTAGTTTCATATATAGAACACCCCATTTTGAGGGGGATCTTACCCCTCTATTAGGGTTACATATAGCGTATTCTAACTATGGTGGCCAATAACTTTAAATTTCTTGTAAGTAAGTCAGCGACCAAAGTCGAGGGCGACCAGAAGGCTCCCTTTTCAATAGCTACTACATCGAGGTGTAGGGGAGGGTGCTACTCTTTCCCTGGATTTCTCCACTTTACCCTCGATATGTACCTTATATTGCCGAGTGTTAATCAAGGAGGTATCAAGTACCATTTTTAAAGTCTTTGGTATGACGTGATGTGGGATTGAGCCCAAGTCACCCGACCATTGGCGAACACTCTACCCACTAGACCGATGAGCCGGAATATATAAGTTGGCCACCGTAGTCGAGGGTGACCTGAAGGCTCCCTTTTCAAAAGCTACAACACCGAGCTGTAGGAGAGGGCGCTACTCCTTTCCCTAGATTGCTCCACTTTACCCTCGATACGTACCTTATATTTCTGAGTGTTAAGCAAGGAGGCATCAAGTACCATTTTTAAAGTTGTTGGTATTACTCGACCTGGGATTGAACCCAGGTCTCCCGGACCATTGGCGAATGAAAATATCAAGGCCAATGAAATATCAAGTTAGACTTTATTAGAACTTCTACCCATGCGGTCTTGAAATAAATGTTTGTAAAGAATAATTCAAATTCATTTCGGTTTCTTTATTAAATGGCATATCAACTATTGTAGGTTATTTAATGCCAAAGCCATCCATCAAGGAAAACAGTAGTGGCACAATTTAATCCATAGCTAGGAGGATAAGCGGGTTCATACCTTTCTCAAGGGTATTATTCCGAAAGTGAACGCAATAGCGCGAATGGTGTTCGAACTCGCGGACTACGATGCCGAAGTCCATCACGTTAAATAATACATCGAGAGGATCCCTCCAAATTCATTTCGTTCATTTTATGAGATTATTATCAAATTTATCAAACATTGTAAAGAGTACGAGCAAATAAACAAGTACCCTGATGTGTGAAACGTACATAGAATGTTCATAACATACATACATAGAACATAGGAATCCCGAAACACGAAAAACACGTAACGACTTTTTAGTTCAGGCACGAAATTTTAATCACCTTTGAGTTTAGTGGTTTTTCGACATAAGGAAGAGAGATGTACAATTGTTCTATGATGACTTTTCCATCTGCCCCACCCATCTCGTGCGGCGTCCGTAGCGTGCAAATTCGTCTGGCCTCTGCCAGCCCTGAAAGTCGACCTTTCTTGTTCGGTGTCTATTTCTCAACTCAACTGACTTTTTTTTTCAAAATCCCCCAAATCCTCCGCGTACGCTTCCGGTGCACGACGTCATTCACGTCCACTGGTCAGCCTTTCTATCTGGGATTTTTATTTTGACATCTGTGAATGACACATCCTCCCCGCGCGCGCGTCAACACCTGTACTCAAGTTTGCGTCTAACTAACCCATGTGCTGAGCCGAAAGGTTCTCAGCCTAACTAAACCCAAAGGCAAGATATATAAAACGAAATCTCTCGGCCATTATGTTACAGTACTCGGCGCATTGTTAATGCTTTGATATTTAAACTGAATGCAAACAAACGACTGAATTGCTTGAAATAGAACTGTTTTTACATTGAACAGTGTGTAAAACTAATGACTGATGTTTAATTCGTGATGAATAGCAAAATCAAATCCATTCAACTTTGTTGACATTCTTAAAAGAATTGTTTTAAATAGAAGTGTTTGATCATTTAACTGTTTAATTGAATTGTTAGTGTTAAATAGCAATACTTGAATATATTAAACTATGTGCAAACAAATAATTGATAGTAAATTGAATTCTTTGTATTAGATAGAAATAAGTGACATCATTTTAATGTATAGAAAGAAAAAAGTTCTCAGGTTCGTTTTAAAATGTATTCAGAAATCATCTATTACATATATGATTTCTAAATATATATATATATATTTAAAGATAGTTGTTGTAGGTCCAAAAAAAGAATAAGGATATGTTTAAAATAGAAAGGTCCACGAAGAGATTTGTATTTGTTGAATTTATTTATTTTGTTCTTACATACGTGTTATATATATGTGTATGTTTCCAGCTTGTTGCTTTCGTCAGAGAACATGTGTGGCACAAGGCCTTTTATATGGGGTACTCAATGAGACTTGAACTCACGCTTGTTTCCAGTATAAATGAATCTTGTTTAGTCGGACCTGTTTTTATAAGGGTTTTTGGTGCCTTTTTCCTGGAGTGTGTTTACTTTGGTCTTCTTTACCCTTCTTTGATATTTGATATGTTTATTGTGGTGTGTGTGTGTGTGTGTGTGCGTGTGTGTTGAGGTGGTTTTGCGTTTCACTAACGGCTTTTTTTTTGTATCATGGGGTATTTTAAATTTACTGGTAGCTCTTTCTTTTTTGTGAACATGTCTGGCACAAGGTCTAGTTAATGGGTTCTAAATGAGATTTTAATTTACTAGTGTTTGTAGTTTGATTGGTTTTTAATTACTTATGTTTTTGCGTACATGCATATACACATACACACACACACACACACATATATATATATACATACATATATATATAGTCATATATATATATATATGTATACATACACACCCTCACACACATATAGATATGTATGTTTATATTTATATATATAATATAATATATGTTTGCATTGACATGTAGGCCAATGCCAGCTGCAGCTCGTTCCAGACTATGTAGTAGTGTCTCTGCTTGATTAGGCGTATTCGCTAGTAACGCCAAGTCATCAGCGTAGTCGGCGTCCGTGATTGTTTTTGCGGGGTACCTTTTGCTTCTTCTCTTAGTCAGCTCAAAGCCATTTTCTCTGATTTTGTCTATCGAAGTCCTAAGCACATAGTCTAGACAGATGATAAAGAGGTACGGGGCTAGTGTGTCTCCTTGTAGTACTCCTGCAACAATGTCGAAGTGTTCCGTGTCTCCATCTGGTGAACGTACTTTTACTTTGGTGTTTCTGTAGAGAATCATTATCGCTGCTACGGTTTCTTTTGGTAGGCCGTAAGCTAGTAGGATTTGCTCCATCTTCCCTCTGTGTATGGAATCGAAGGCCTTGGTAAAGTCGACAAATAGTAATGTCGCCTGTAAGTTTTTTGCCCGAACGCCTTCCAGGATTCTACGGATGGTCAGTATTTGTGAGGTTGTGGATCTGTTTCTCCGGAAGCCATTTTGGTTTTTCCTAAGGATGTTTTCCATTTTGGGTTCTATGCGGTTTCGTAGTAGGGCATTGTAGATTTTGGCTGCTATGGATGTAAGTGTTATCCCTCGGTAGTTCTTGGCTAGTCCGAGGTCGCCTTTTTTAGGGAATGGAAGGATGCATCCCTTCGTCCATCGTTCTATCCTATTTTGACTATAGACTGCGTTGCATTGCCGGAGCAGTATATCGTCGAATTGTCTCGTCTTCCACACTTCTGGGGGGATCTCGTCTGGCCCCGCCGCTTTCCTATTTTTAATTCTTCTGAGAACCGTGTCGAGTTCTTCTTTGGTGAAAGGACCTAGTTTTACGTCTAATTGCTTACTAATAATTCTGGTGATCGGTTCATCCGTTATTTCCGGTGGGTTTCCTAGTAGATTTTTGAAATGCTGTTCCCACAGTTTTATTCTTTCTTGTTGGCTTGCAGCTTTCAATTTTGCTTTGGCTGTGCTCTTCCTTCCACTTACTTCGTTTATTGTTTGCCAGGCTATCCTGGATTGCCTATCTTCCACCGAGTCTCTAATCTTATCTATCTGATTTTGTACGTATTCTGCCTGTTCTTTTAGGTATATTCCTGTTAATTGATGTTGCGCCTTTTCTAGTTCTCGTGCATTTGTATTTGTTGGGTTCTGTTGATAGTTTTTGGAGGCAGTCTTCACGAGTGCACGTTTTTCTCTAGCTGCTGGCGTTTCCCAAGGGACTCTATATTTAGTTCTAGGTTTTGTTGGAATACACTTTTCTGCCGCCTCCAGGTGTGCTTCTACAAAATTTTCATATTCGTCATTTGGGGTGCCTATTTCTACCTTCTCTTGTAGTGCTTCGAATCTATGTGTTACAACCAAACAGGCAACATTGCTTCGAATATATGTGTTACAACCAAACAGGCAACATTGCCACACTAGACGGAGCCTCTCTGAAACTAGTCGACAAATTCACCTACCTAGGAAGCAGCGTCTCATCAACCGAGAAGGACATCGACACACGACTGACGAAGGCATGGACAGCTATCGATAGGCTCTCGATCATATGGAAGTCGGACCTAACAGATAAAATGAAACGCAGTTTCTTCCAGGCAGCGGTTGTGTCGATACTGCTATATGGATGCACCACATGGACGCTTACGAAACGGCTGGAGAGGAGGCTGGACGGAAATTACACAAGAATGTTGAGAGCAGTATTAAACAAGTCCTGGCGACAACACCCCACGAGACTCCAACTATACGGACACTTGCCCCCCATCACAAAAACTATACAAGTTCGACGAACCAGACACGCAGGACACTGCTGGAGAAGCAAGGACGAGCTCATAAGCGATGTACTCCTGTGGACCCCCACTCATGGATGTGCAAGAGTGGGACGACCAGCACGAACTTACATACAGCAGCTATGTGAGGACACGGGTTGTAATCCTGAAGACCTGCCGGAGGCGATGAATGATAGGGAGAAATGGCGAGAGACGGTCAGGGATATCCGCGCAGGCGGCGCGACATGATGATGATGATGATAATATATGTATAAAAAGGATTTGGCATTAAATAACCTATAATGGTTGATATACCATAAAACCAAACCAAACCAAAATAATTTGGATTATGAAACCATCTTCTGTATTTTGCAAAGTGTGATGGTTAGACTGTCGTCTGAATTATGCAAAAATTAAAATAACATTTACATTTAACTTAAATCGATATATTTACGAAAATTGTATGAAAATATCTAAAAATTCTATAGATTAAATTCATTCAAAGAAATCGCCATTAGCTTCGTCTACGGCCTTTCGACGACTTTGGTATTTTTGCTTAAACTGGTAAATGCTGCCGTTATCCCTGTCTTCAGTTCATCTTTACTGTTGTTTGGAGTTGTGTTCGTCTCCCGGCCAATCGGGTCCCATACAAAATAATCAAAGAGATTCCTCAATAAGGAGTTAGGCTACCAGATGTTGAGTCTGATGTACTCTCAGAAATTTTCTCACAGTCCATTGTTCTACTGCTTGTGTGGATGGCACAGAACGATGTCAGATCTAGGTGCAATCAGGTGGCCGGTGGCAGACCCTGGGTGTGGCAGCAGGACTCGGCGCCGGCCCACAAGTTTAAAGAGACCCAGGCTTGGTTTCAGAAGGAGTGCTACGACTTTGTACCCTTCTCTTACTGCCCCCTCCTCCCCCGACTTGAACCCACTGGACTACTTCGTTTGGTCATACGTCGAAAATATCACCAACATGAACTCCTACAACACCAAAGCCAGCCTGAACACCGCCATCCGCCGAGTATGCGCCGAGTATGCGCTGAGCTCCCGCTGGTGCTTGTGTAAAAGGCATGCTCCCAGTTCCGGATCCGTATCGAGGCGGTAATTGAGGCTGAAGGCGGTGGCTACATTGAATAGATGTCAGCTCTACTACATAATCAAGTTAGCTGAATTGATTTTTTCAATAAAAGTTTTAAAATAAAGCTGTAGTGTTGTTTTCTTTAGGACGACAATTTTATCGTTCCACCCTGTATTTATTCTCTATTTCTTCGGTTTGGTTCAATTTAATATCAGAACTTTCTTCCTCAGTTATAAAAGTTTGATTCGAACTTCTGTTTTCACTTTACCACAGCATATAAAACTAAGAAATGTTACTTTAGAATTGTTAATTTAATTTACTAAGCTTTTTGCTTAGATGTAGCACAAGGCCGCATGAATGGGGCACCCAATGAGAATCGAACTCACTCGTGTAGGTTTGCTAGTCTAACATGCTAACCATTACACCACCCGAGGTGCCCACTTTAGAATTGTTAATATTTAGTTTATTTTACGTCTTACTAGTATTTCCCACGAGTTTTAACTCGTAGTCTTACTCTAGAGTGACAACAAGTCTTCTTACATTTCCAGGACTCTTCTCAGTATTCTAACGATCTTATTACTGTAATTTTCAGTTCTACCAGTCTCTTTTACCCCGACATTTGTTGATTGTTACAATTGTGCAAAATAACATTGGTATCATTGTCACCTTCATGATCCATAGATTTTCTTTTTTTTAGCTTTCCACTTTCTTTTTCTTTACTTTGGTTTTTAGTCTGTCACTCATCGGACAAAAAAGACTACAATAAAAAAAACTTTTCATCTAATGGAAAATCCATTAGATGAAAAGTTTGTTTTTTTTGTTGTAGTCTTTTTTTTTTTTTTTTGTTAATTAACTCTCAGTCTGGCCGAGATTGGCCGATCAGATTGTATTTTAATATTCCAGAGAATTTCATGGCTATCGTTTTCTTATATGGATTCTGGTTTGACCATACCATTTGATGGTATGGTCAAATTTCAATCTCTCACAATAGCAGTTATATTATTATTATTATTACTCCTTCGAAAGTTTTTCGCACCAGCGTTAGCCGTTAGCATTCCACTGGTGTTTGAGTGACGGCAAGTCTCATCAAGTCCCCAGGACTCTCCTCAGTATTCAGGACAATTCTATGGTTTGGATGATTTCTACTCGTCCTCTTATTTCCAAGTCCTCCCGACCCATTATCAATTTTTTGGTGACTGTAACGAGTGCACCCCTTATAATTGGTATCACCGTCATTTTTACGTTCAATAGTTTTTTCGGTTCTTTAGCAAGATCTAAGTCCTAATCTTTCTTTTCATTTTCTTTTTAATTTCATCATGAGGTCAGCCGAAACAGCTAAGTCCACAATTCAGCAAGTTTTCTTCTTTTTTTATTATCATTATTATTTGCAGATTTTTCTTTTCCGTTTCTCCGTTATTATCTCCCTTGCTATTGCAAATTTCCAGTTATCTCCCTTGTTATTTAAGGTTTTTATTTGATTTTATTTTTTCAGAAATTTATTGTTTGCTTGTAGCGATATATATATATATATATATATATATATATATATATATATATATATATATATATATAACATTTTCTTTTCGATAGTGTTAGAGCCTTCTTTTCTTGAGCTTTGTATTTTTCTCTTTATTTTTGGGACTTTTTAATCTTCTTAAATGCGATTACACAAGAAAAGCCAGAGCCCGGATCTTTTCAGTTTGTGATCTGTGCGGATTATAGACGAGAACTCGTTGCCACCGCGGAAGGATTGAAGAAAAAGACGACAAAGCAGAAAGAGTGCATAATGCGGTTCCAGAGATTTTGATCACCTGCGCGGAAGAATATTCACGCCCTTTGTTTTAGTTATTCAGTTTTTTTTCTCTTGATTTTATAATTTTTATTTTTGACGCTGCCCTTTTTTTCAAACTGAGTTTATATGTCTTTTTTCATCCTTTTAATCTTAATTCGTCTTCTTCTTTAATATTAAATCCTTCACTTTTCTTATATACATGTCTTTCACTTGTATTTCTCCATCTTTAGATTTCTCCACGTCCTCCTTCTCTCTTCATCTTCTTCTATTTCCTCCCTTTTCTTATATCCATTTCTTTCACTTGTATTTCTCCATCTTTAGATTTCTCCACCTCCTCCTCCTCTCTTCATCTTCTTCTATTTCCCCCCTTTTCTTATATCCATTTCTTTCACTTGTATTTCTCCATCTTTAGATTTCTCTACCTCCTCCTCCTCTCTTCATCTTCTTCTATTTCCTCCCTTTTCTTATATCCATTTCATTCTCTTGTATTTCTCCATCTTTAGATTTCTCTACCTCCTACTCCTCTCTTCATCTTCTTCTATTTCCTCCCTTTTCTTATATCCATTTCTTTCACTTGTATTTCTCCATCTTTAGATTTCTCTACCTCCTCCTCCTCTCTTCATCTTCTATTTCCTCCCTTTTCTTATATCCATTTCTTTCACTTGTATTTCTCCATCTTTAGATTTCTCTACCTCCTCCTCCTCTCTTCATCTTCTTCTATTTCCTCCCTTTTCTTATATACATTTCTTTCACTTTTATTTCTCCATCTTTAGATTTCTCTACCTCCTCCTCCTCTCTTCACCTTCTTCTATTTCCTCCCTTTTCTTATATCCATTTCTTTCACTTGTATTTCTCCATCTTTAGATTTCTCTACCTCCTCCTCCTCTCTTCATCTTCTTCTATTTCCTCCCTTTTCTTATATCCATTTCTTTCTCTTGTATTTCTCCATCTTTAGATTTCTCCACCTCCTCCTCCTCTCTTCATCTTCTTCTATTTCCTCCCTTTTCTTATATCCATTTCTTTCACTTGTATTTCTCCATCTTTAGATTTCTCTACCTCCTCCTCCTCTCTTCATCTTCTTCTATTTCCTCCCTTTTCTTATATCCATTTCATTCTCTTGTATTTCTCCATCTTTAGATTTCTCTACCTCCTCCTCCTCTCTTCATCTTCTTCTATTTCCTCCCTTTTCTTATATCCATTTCTTTCACTTGTATTTCTCCATCTTTAGATTTCTCTACCTCCTCCTCCTCTCTTCATCTTCTTCTATTTCCTCCCTTTTCTTATATCCATGTCTTTCTCTTGTATTTCTCCATCTTTAGATTTCTCTACCTCCTCCTCCTCTCTTCATCTTCTTCTATTTCCTCCCTTTTCTTATATCCATTTCTTTCTCTTGTATTTCTCCATCTTTAGATTTCTCTACCTCCTCCTCCTCTCTTCATCTTCTTCTATTTCCTCCCTTTTCTTATATCCATTTCTTTCACTTGTATTTCTCCATCTTTAGATTTCTCTACCTCCTCCTCCTCTCTTCATCTTCTTCTATTTCCTCCCTTTTCTTATATCCATTTCTTTCACTTGTATTTCTCCATCTTTAGATTTCTCTACCTCCTCCTCCTCTCTTCATCTTCTTCTATTTCCTCCCTTTTCTTATATCCATTTCTTTCACTTTTATTTCTCCATCTTTAGATTTCTCTACCTCCTCCTCCTCTCTTCATCTTCTTCTATTTCCTCCCTTTTCTTATATCCATTTCTTTCACTTGTATTTCTCCATCTTTAGATTTCTCCACCTCCTCCTCCTCCTCTCTTCATCTTCTTCTATTTCCTCCCTTTTCTTATATCCATTTCTTTCACTTGTATTTCTCCATCTTTAGATTTCTCTACCTCCTCCTCCTCTCTTCATCTTCTTCTATTTCCTCCCTTTTCTTATATCCATTTCTTTCACTTGTATTTCTCCATCTTTAGATTTCTCTACCTCCTCCTCCTCTCTTCATCTTCTTCTATTTCCTCCCTTTTCTTATATCCATGTCTTTCTCTTGTATTTCTCCATCTTTAGATTTCTCTACCTCCTCCTCCTCTCTTCATCTTCTTCTATTTCCTCCCTTTTCTTATATACATTTCTTTCACTTTTATTTCTCCATCTTTAGATTTCTCTACCTCCTCCTCCTCTCTTCATCTTCTTCTATTTCCTCCCTTTTCTTATATCCATGTCTTTCTCTTGTATTTCTCCATCTTTAGATTTCTCTACCTCCTCCTCCTCTCTTCATCTTCTTCTATTTCCTCCCTTTTCTTATATACATTTCTTTCACTTTTATTTCTCCATCTTTAGATTTCTCTACCTCCTCCTCCTCTCTTCATCTTCTTCTATTTCCTCCCTTTTCTTATATCCATTCATTTCTCTTGTATTTCTCCATCTTTAGATTTCTCTACCTCCTCCTCCTCTCTTCATCTTCTTCTATTTCCTCCCTTTTCTTATATACATTTCTTTCACTTGTATTTCTCCATCTTTAGATTTCTGTACCTCCTCCTCCTCTCTTCATCTTCTATTTCCTCCCTTTTCTTATATACATTTCTTTTACTCGTATTTCTCCATCTTTAGATTTCTCCACCTCCTCGTCCTCTCTTCATCTTCATCTATTTCCTCCCTTTTCTTATATACATTTCTTTCACTTGTATTTCTCCATCTTTAGATTTCTCCACCTCCTCATCCTCACTTCATCTTCATCTATTTCCTCCCTTTTCTTATATCCATTTCTTTCACTTGTATTTCTCCATCTTTAGATTTCTCCACCTCCTCCTCCTCACTTCATCTTCATCTATTTCCTCCCTTTTCTTATATCCATTTCTTTCACTTGTATTTCTCCATCTTTAGATTTCTCCACCTCCTCGTCCTCTCTTCATCTTCATCTATTTCCTCCCTTTTCTTATATACATTTCTTTTACTCGTATTTCTCCATCTTTAGATTTCTCCACCTCCTCGTCCTCTCTTCATCTTCATCTATTTCCTCCCTTTTCTTATATACATTTCTTTCACTTGTATTTCTCCATCTCTAGATTTCTCCACCTCCTCCTCCTCACTTCATCTTCATCTATTTCCTCCCTTTTCTTATATCCATTTCTTTCACTTGTATTTCTCCATCTTTAGATTTCTCCACCTCCTCCTCCTCACTTCATCTTCATCTATTTCCTCCCTTTTCTTATATCCATTTCTTTCACTTGTATTTCTCCATCTTTAGATTTCTCCACCTCCTCGTCCTCTCTTCATCTTCATCTATTTCCTCCCTTTTCTTATATACATTTCTTTTACTCGTATTTCTCCATCTTTAGATTTCTCCACCTCCTCGTCCTCTCTTCATCTTCATCTATTTCCTCCCTTTTCTTATATACATTTCTTTCACTTGTATTTCTCCATCTTAAGATTTCTCCACCTCCTCCTCCTCACTTCATCTTCATCTATTTCCTCCCTTTTCTTATATACATTTCTTTCACTTGTATTTCTCCATCTCTAGATTTCTCCACCTCCTCCTCCTCACTTCATCTTCATCTATTTCCTCCCTTTTCTTATATCCATTTCTTTCACTTGTATTTCTCCATCTTTAGATTTCTCCACCTCCTCGTCCTCTCTTCATCTTCATCTATTTCCTCCCTTTTCTTATATACATTTCTTTTACTCGTATTTCTCCATCTTTAGATTTCTCCACCTCCTCGTCCTCTCTTCATCTTCATCTATTTCCTCCCTTTTCTTATATACATTTCTTTCACTTGTATTTCTCCATCTTTAGATTTCTCCACCTCCTCCTCCTCACTTCATCTTCATCTATTTCCTCCCTTTTCTTATATACATTTCTCTCACTTGTATTTCTCCATCTTTAGATTTCTCTACTTCATCTTCCTCTCTTCATCTTCTTCTATTTCCTCCATTTTCTTATATCCATTTCTTTCACTTGTATTTCTCCATCTTTAGATTTCTCTACCTCCTCCTCCTCTCTTCATCTTCTATTTCCTCCCTTTTCTTATATACATTTCTTTCTGTTATATTTCTCCATCTTTAGATTTCTCCACCTCCTCCTCCTCACTTCATCTTCATCTATTTCCTCCCTTTTCTTATATACATTTCTTTCACTTGTATTTCTCCATCTTTAGATTTCTCTACCTCCTCCTCCTCTCTTCATCTTCTTCTATTTCCTCCCTTTTCTTATATACATTTCTCTCACTTGTATTTCTCCATCTTTAGATTTCTCTACTTCCTCTTCCTCTCTTCATCTTCTTCTATTTCCTCCCTTTTCTTATATACATGTCTTTCACTTGTATTTCTCCATCTTTAGATTTCTCCACCTCCTCCTCCTCTCTTCATCTTCTTCTATTTCCTCCCTTTTCTTATATCCATTTCTTTCACTTGTATTTCTCCATCTTTAGATTTCTCCACCTCCTCCTCCTCACTTCATCTTCATCTATTTCCTCCCTTTTCTTATATCCATTTCTTTCACTTGTATTTCTCCATCTTTAGATTTCTCCACCTCCTCGTCCTCTCTTCATCTTCATCTATTTCCTCCCTTTTCTTATATACATTTCTTTTACTCGTATTTCTCCATCTTTAGATTTCTCCACCTCCTCGTCCTCTCTTCATCTTCATCTATTTCCTCCCTTTTCTTATATACATTTCTTTCACTTGTATTTCTCCATCTTTAGATTTCTCCACCTCCTCATCCTCACTTCATCTTCATCTATTTCCTCCCTTTTCTTATATCCATTTCTTTCACTTGTATTTCTCCATCTTTAGATTTCTCCACCTCCTCGTCCTCTCTTCATCTTCATCTATTTCCTCCCTTTTCTTATATACATTTCTTTTACTCGTATTTCTCCATCTTTAGATTTCTCCACCTCCTCGTCCTCTCTTCATCTTCATCTATTTCCTCCCTTTTCTTATATACATTTCTTTCACTTGTATTTCTCCATCTCTAGATTTCTCCACCTCCTCCTCCTCACTTCATCTTCATCTATTTCCTCCCTTTTCTTATATCCATTTCTTTCACTTGTATTTCTCCATCTTTAGATTTCTCCACCTCCTCCTCCTCACTTCATCTTCATCTATTTCCTCCCTTTTCTTATATCCATTTCTTTCACTTGTATTTCTCCATCTTTAGATTTCTCCACCTCCTCGTCCTCTCTTCATCTTCATCTATTTCCTCCCTTTTCTTATATACATTTCTTTTACTCGTATTTCTCCATCTTTAGATTTCTCCACCTCCTCGTCCTCTCTTCATCTTCATCTATTTCCTCCCTTTTCTTATATACATTTCTTTCACTTGTATTTCTCCATCTTAAGATTTCTCCACCTCCTCCTCCTCACTTCATCTTCATCTATTTCCTCCCTTTTCTTATATACATTTCTTTCACTTGTATTTCTCCATCTCTAGATTTCTCCACCTCCTCCTCCTCACTTCATCTTCATCTATTTCCTCCCTTTTCTTATATCCATTTCTTTCACTTGTATTTCTCCATCTTTAGATTTCTCCACCTCCTCCTCCTCACTTCATCTTCATCTATTTCCTCCCTTTTCTTATATCCATTTCTTTCACTTGTATTTCTCCATCTTTAGATTTCTCCACCTCCTCGTCCTCTCTTCATCTTCATCTATTTCCTCCCTTTTCTTATATACATTTCTTTTACTCGTATTTCTCCATCTTTAGATTTCTCCACCTCCTCGTCCTCTCTTCATCTTCATCTATTTCCTCCCTTTTCTTATATACATTTCTTTCACTTGTATTTCTCCATCTTTAGATTTCTCCACCTCCTCCTCCTCACTTCATCTTCATCTATTTCCTCCCTTTTCTTATATACATTTCTCTCACTTGTATTTCTCCATCTTTAGATTTCTCTACTTCATCTTCCTCTCTTCATCTTCTTCTATTTCCTCCCTTTTCTTATATACATTTCTTTCACTTGTATTTCTCCATCTTTAGATTTCTCTACCTCCTCCTCCTCTCTTCATCTTCTATTTCCTCCCTTTTCTTATATACATTTCTTTCTGTTATATTTCTCCATCTTTAGATTTCTCCACCTCCTCCTCCTCACTTCATCTTCATCTATTTCCTCCCTTTTCTTATATACATTTCTTTCACTTGTATTTCTCCATCTTTAGATTTCTCTACCTCCTCCTCCTCTCTTCATCTTCTTCTATTTCCTCCCTTTTCTTATATACATTTCTCTCACTTGTATTTCTCCATCTTTAGATTTCTCTACTTCCTCTTCCTCTCTTCATCTTCTTCTATTTCCTCCCTTTTCTTATATACATTTCTTTCACTTGTATTTCTCCATCTTTAGATTTCTCTACCTCCTCCTCCTCTCTTCATCTTCTATTTCCTCCCTTTTCTTATATACATTTCTTTCTCTTGTATTTCTCCATCTTTAGATTTCTCTACTCCTCCTCCTCTCTTCATCTTCTATTTCCTCCCTTTTCTTATATACATTTCTTTCTCTTGTATTTCTCCATCTTTAGATTTCTCTACCTCCTCCTCCTCTCTTCTTCTTCTTCTTTTTCCTCCCTTTTCTTATATCCATTTCTTTCTCTTGTATTTCTCCATCTTTAGATTTCTCTACCTCCTCCTCCTCTCTTCTTCTTCTTCTATTTCCTCCCTTTTCTTATATACATTTCTTTCACTTGTATTTCTCCATCTTTAGATTTCTCCACCTCCTCCTCCTCCCTTCATCTTCTATTTCCTCCCTTTTCTTATATACATTTCTTTCAATTGTATTTCTCCATCTTTAGATTTCTCTAGCTCCTCCTCCTCTCTTCATCTTCTTCTATTTCCTCTCTTTTCTTGTATACATTTCTTTCACTTGTATTTCTCCATCTTTAGATTTCTCTACCTCCTCCTCCTCTCTTCTCCTTCTTCTATTTCCTCCCTTTTCTTATATACATTTCTTTCACTTGTATTTCTCCATCTTTAGATTTCTCTACCTCCTCCTCCTCTCTTCATCTTCTTCTATTTCCTCCCTTTTCTCATATACATTTCTTTCACTTGTATTTCTCCATCTTTAGATTTCTCTACCTCCTCCTCCTCTCTTCATCTTCTATTTCCTCCCTTTTCTTATATACATTTCTTTCTGTTATATTTCTCCATCTTTAGATTTCTCTACCTCCTCCTCCTCTCTTCTTCTTCTTCTATTTCCTCCCTTTTCTTATATACATTTCTTTCACTTGTATTTCTCCATCTTTAGATTTCTCCACCTCCTCCTCCTCCCTTCATCTTCTATTTCCTCCCTTTTCTTATATACATTTCTTTCAATTGTATTTCTCCATCTTTAGATTTCTCTAGCTCCTCCTCCTCTCTTCATCTTCTTCTATTTCCTCTCTTTTCTTGTATACATTTCTTTCACTTGTATTTCTCCATCTTTAGATTTCTCTACCTCCTCCTCCTCTCTTCTCCTTCTTCTATTTCCTCCCTTTTCTTATATACATTTCTTTCACTTGTATTTCTCCATCTTTAGATTTCTCCACGTCCTCCTCCTCTCTTCATCTTCATCTATTTCCTCCCTTTTCTTATATACATTTCTTTCACTTGTATTTCTCCATCTTTAGATTTCTCTACCTCCTCCTCCTCTCTTCATCTTCTATTTCCTCCCTTTTCTTATATACATTTCTTTCACTTGTATTTCTCCATCTTTAGATTTCTCCACGTCCTCCTCCTCTCTTCATCTTCATCTATTTCCTCCCTTTTCTTATATACATTTCTTTCACTTGTATTTCTCCATCTTTAGATTTCTCTACCTCCTCCTCCTCTCTTCATCTTCTATTTCCTCCCTTTTCTTATATACATTTCTTTCTGTTATATTTCTCCATCTTTAGATTTCTCTACTTCCTCCTCCTCTCTTCATCTTCTTCTATTTCCTCCCTTTTCTTATATACATTTCTTTCTGTTATATTTCTCCATCTTTAGATTTCTCCACCTCCTCCTCCTCTCTTCAGCTTCTTCTATTTCCCCCCTTTTCTTATATCCATTTCATTCTCTTGTATTTCTCCATCTTTAGATTTCTCCACCTCCTCCTCCTCTCTTCATCTTCTTCTATTTCCCCCCTTTTCTTATATCCATTTCTTTCACTTGTATTTCTCCATCTTTAGATTTCTCTACCTCCTCCTCCTCTCTTCATCTTCTTCTATTTCCTCCCTTTTCTTATATCCATTTCTTTCACTTGTATTTCTCCATCTTTAGATTTCTCCACCTCCTCCTCCTCTCTTCATCTTCTTCTATTTCCCCCTTTTCTTATATCCATTTCTTTCACTTGTATTTCTCCATCTTTAGATTTCTCCACCTCCTCCTCCTCTCTTCATCTTCTTCTATTTCCTCCCTTTTCTTATATCCATTTCTTTCACTTGTATTTCTCCATCTTTAGATTTCTCTACCTCCTCCTCCTCTCTTCATCTTCTTCTATTTCCCCCTTTTCTTATATCCATTTCATTCTCTTGTATTTCTCCATCTTTAGATTTCTCCACCTCCTCCTCCTCTCTTCATCTTCTTCTATTTCCCCCCTTTTCTTATATCCATTTCTTTCACTTGTATTTCTCCATCTTTAGATTTCTCCACCTCCTCCTCCTCTCTTCATCTTCTTCTATTTCCTCCCTTTTCTTATATCCATTTCTTTCACTTGTATTTCTCCATCTTTAGATTTCTCTACTTCCTCCTCCTCCTCTCTTCATCTTCTTCTATTTCCTCCCTTTTCTTATATCCATTTCTTTCACTTGTATTTCTCCATCTTTAGATTTCTCTACCTCCTCCTCCTCCTCTCTTCATCTTCTTCTATTTCCTCCCTTTTCTTATATCCATTTCTTTCACTTGTATTTCTCCATCTTTAGATTTCTCCACCTCCTCCTCCTCTCTTCATCTTCTTCTATTTCCTCCCTTTTCTTATATCCATTTCTTTCACTTTTATTTCTCCATCTTTAGATTTCTCCACCTCCTCCTCCTCTCTTCATCTTCTTCTATTTCCTCCCTTTTCTTATATCCATTTCTTTCACTTGTATTTCTCCATCTTTAGATTTCTCCACCTCCTCCTCCTCTCTTCATCTTCTTCTATTTCCTCCCTTTTCTTATATCCATTTCTTTCACTTGTATTTCTCCATCTTTAGATTTCTCTACTTCCTCCTCCTCCTCTCTTCATCTTCTTCTATTTCCTCCCTTTTCTTATATCCATTTCTTTCACTTGTATTTCTCCATCTTTAGATTTCTCTACCTCCTCCTCCTCCTCTCTTCATCTTCTTCTATTTCCTCCCTTTTCTTATATCCATTTCTTTCACTTGTATTTCTCCATCTTTAGATTTCTCCACCTCCTCCTCCTCTCTTCATCTTCTTCTATTTCCTCCCTTTTCTTATATCCATTTCTTTCACTTGTATTTCTCCATCTTTAGATTTCTCCACCTCCTCCTCCTCTCTTCATCTTCTTCTATTTCCTCCCTTTTCTTATATCCATTTCTTTCACTTTTATTTCTCCATCTTTAGATTTCTCTACTTCCTCCTCCTCCTCTCTTCATCTTCTTCTATTTCCTCCCTTTTCTTATATCCATTT
The DNA here is from genome assembly GCA_963585895.1 of Sepioteuthis lessoniana. Taxonomy (NCBI): domain Eukaryota; kingdom Metazoa; phylum Mollusca; class Cephalopoda; order Myopsida; family Loliginidae; genus Sepioteuthis; species Sepioteuthis lessoniana. The sequence goes on along the minus strand of OY757942.1, from coordinate 59,237,915 downwards.
CTTTCACTTGTATTTCTCCATCTTTAGATTTCTCTACCTCCTCCTCCTCCTCTCTGCATCTTCTTCTATTTCCTCCCTTTTCTTATATCCATTTCTTTCACTTGTATTTCTCCATCTTTAGATTTCTCTACTTCCTCCTCCTCCTCTCTTCATCTTCTTCTATTTCCTCCCTTTTCTTATATCCATTTCTTTCACTTGTATTTCTCCATCTTTAGATTTCTCTACTCCTCCTCCTCTCTTCATCTTCTTCTATTTCCTCCCTTTTCTTATATCCATTTCTTTCACTCTTATTTCTCCATCTTTAGATTTCTCTACCTCCCTCCTCCTCCTCTCTTCATCTTCTTCTATTTCCTCCCTTTTCTTATATCCATTTCTTTCACTCTTATTTCTCCATCTTTAGATTTCTCTACCTCCTCCTCCTCCTCTCTTCATCTTCTTCTATTTCCTCCCTTTTCTTATATCCATTTCTTTCACTTGTATTTCTCCATCTTTAGATTTCTCTACCTCCTCCTCCTCCTCTCTTCATCTTCTTCTATTTCCTCCCTTTTCTTATATCCATTTCTTTCACTTGTATTTCTCCATCTTTAGATTTCTCTACTTCCTCCTCCTCCTCTCTTCATCTTCTTCTATTTCCTCCCTTTTCTTATATCCATTTCTTTCACTTGTATTTCTCCATCTTTAGATTTCTCTACCTCCTCCTCCTCCTCTCTTCATCTTCTTCTATTTCCTCCCTTTTCTTATATCCATTTCTTTCACTTGTATTTCTCCATCTTTAGATTTCTCTACCTCCTCCTCCTCCTCTCTTCATCTTCTTCTATTTCCTCCCTTTTCTTATATCCATTTCTTTCACTTGTATTTCTCCATCTTTAGATTTCTCTACCTCCTCCTCCTCCTCTCTTCATCTTCTTCTATTTCCTCCCTTTTCTTATATCCATTTCTTTCACTTGTATTTCTCCATCTTTAGATTTCTCTACCTCCTCCTCCTCCTCTCTTCATCTTCTTCTATTTCCTCCCTTTTCTTATATCCATTTCTTTCACTTGTATTTCTCCATCTTTAGATTTCTCCACCTCCTCCTCCTCCTCTCTTCATCTTCTTCTATTTCCTCCCTTTTCTTATATCCATTTCTTTCACTTGTATTTCTCCATCTTTAGATTTCTCTACCTCCTCCTCCTCTCTTCATCTTCTTCTATTTCCTCCATTTTCTTATATCCATTTCTTTCACTTGTATTTCTCCATCTTTAGATTTCTCTACCTCCTCCTCCTCTCTTCATCTTCTTCTATTTCCTCCATTTTCTTATATCCATTTCTTTCACTTTTATTTCTCCATCATTAGATTTCTCTACCTCCTCCTCCTCTCTTCATCTTCTTCTATTTCCTCCCTTTTCTTATATCCATTTCTTTCACTTGTATTTCTCCATCTTTAGATTTCTCCACCTCCTCCTCCTCTCTTCATCTTCTTCTATTTCCTCCCTTTTCTTATATCCATTTCTTTCACTTGTATTTCTCCATCTTTAGATTTCTCCACCTCCTCCTCCTCTCTTCATCTTCTTCTATTTCCTCACTTTTCTTATATCCATTTCTTTCACTTGTATTTCTCCATCTTTAGATTTCTCCACCTCCTCCTCCTCCTCTCTTCATCTTCTTCTATTTCCTCCCTTTTCTTATATCCATTTCTTTCACTTGTATTTCTCCATCTTTAGATTTCTCCACCTCCTCCTCCTCTCTTCATCTTCTTCTATTTCCTCACTTTTCTTATATCCATTTCTTTCACTTGTATTTCTCCATCTTTAGATTTCTCTACCTCCTCCTCCTCCTCTCTTCATCTTCTTCTATTTCCTCCCTTTTCTTATATCCATTTCTTTCACTTGTATTTCTCCATCTTTAGATTTCTCTACCTCCTCCTCCTCCTCTCTTCATCTTCTTCTATTTCCTCCCTTTTCTTATATCCATTTCTTTCACTTTTATTTCTCCATCTTTAGATTTCTCCACCTCCTCCTCCTCTCTTCATCTTCTTCTATTTCCTCCCTTTTCTTATATCCATTTCTTTCACTCTTATTTCTCCATCTTTAGATTTCTCTACCTCCTCCTCCTCTCTTCATCTTCTTCTATTTCCTCCATTTTCTTATATCCATTTCTTTCACTTGTATTTCTCCATCTTTAGATTTCTCCACCTCCTCCTCCTCTCTTCATCTTCTTCTATTTCCTCCCTTTTCTTATATCCATTTCTTTCACTTGTATTTCTCCATCTTTAGATTTCTCCACCTCCTCCTCCTCTCTTCATCTTCTTCTATTTCCTCCTTTTTCTTATATCCATTTCTTTCACTTGTATTTCTCCATCTTTAGATTTCTCCACCTCCTCCTCCTCTCTTCATCTTCTTCTATTTCCTCCTTTTTCTTATATCCATTTCTTTCACTTGTATTTCTCCATCTTTAGATTTCTCTACCTCCTCCTCCTCCTCTCTTCATCTTCTTCTATTTCCTCCCTTTTCTTATATCCATTTCTTTCACTTTTATTTCTCCATCTTTAGATTTCTCCACCTCCTCCTCCTCTCTTCATCTTCTTCTATTTCCTCCCTTTTCTTATATCCATTTCTTTCACTCTTATTTCTCCATCTTTAGATTTCTCTACCTCCTCCTCCTCTCTTCATCTTCTTCTATTTCCTCCATTTTCTTATATCCATTTCTTTCACTTGTATTTCTCCATCTTTAGATTTCTCCACCTCCTCCTCCTCTCTTCATCTTCTTCTATTTCCTCCCTTTTCTTATATCCATTTCTTTCACTTGTATTTCTCCATCTTTAGATTTCTCCACCTCCTCCTCCTCTCTTCATCTTCTTCTATTTCCCCCCTTTTCTTATATCCATTTCTTTCACTTTTATTTCTCCATCTTTAGATTTCTCCACGTCCTCCTCCTCTCTTCATCTTCTTCTATTTCCTCCCTTTTCTTATATCCATTTCTTTCACTCTTATTTCTCCATCTTTAGATTTCTCTACCTCCTCCTCCTCTCTTCATCTTCTTCTATTTCCTCACTTTTCTTATATCCATTTCTTTCACTTGTATTTCTCCATCTTTAGATTTCTCCACCTCCTCCTCCTCTCTTCATCTTCTTCTATTTCCTCCTTTTTCTTATATCCATTTCTTTCACTTGTATTTCTCCATCTTTAGATTTCTCTACCTCCTCCTCCTCTCTTCATCTTCTTCTATTTCCTCCCTTTTCTTATATCCATTTCTTTCACTTGTATTTCTCCATCTTTAGATTTCTCTACCTCCTCCTCCTCTCTTCATCTTCTTCTATTTCCTCCCTTTTCTTATATCCATTTCTTTCACTTTTATTTCTCCATCTTTAGATTTCTCCACGTCCTCCTCCTCTCTTCATCTTCTTCTATTTCCTCCCTTTTCTTATATCCATTTCTTTCACTCTTATTTCTCCATCTTTAGATTTCTCTACCTCCTCCTCCTCTCTTCATCTTCTTCTATTTCCTCACTTTTCTTATATCCATTTCTTTCACTTGTATTTCTCCATCTTTAGATTTCTCCACCTCCTCCTCCTCTCTTCATCTTCTTCTATTTCCTCCTTTTTCTTATATCCATTTCTTTCACTTGTATTTCTCCATCTTTAGATTTCTCTACCTCCTCCTCCTCTCTTCATCTTCTTCTATTTCCTCCTTTTTCTTATATCCATTTCTTTCACTTGTATTTCTCCATCTTTAGATTTCTCCACCTCCTCCTCCTCTCTTCATCTTCTTCTATTTCCTCCTTTTTCTTATATCCATTTCTTTCACTTGTATTTCTCCATCTTTAGATTTCTCCACCTCCTCCTCCTCTCTTCATCTTCTTCTATTTCCTCCCTTTTCTTATATCCATTTCTTTCACTTGTATTTCTCCATCTTTAGATTTCTCTACCTCCTCCTCCTCTCTTCATCTTCTTCTATTTCCTCCCTTTTCTTATATCCATTTCTTTCACTTGTATTTCTCCATCTTTAGATTTCTCCACCTCCTCCTCCTCTCTTCATCTTCTTCTATTTCCTCCCTTTTCTTATATCCATTTCTTTCACTTTTATTTCTCCATCTTTAGATTTCTCCACGTCCTCCTCCTCTCTTCATCTTCTTCTATTTCCTCCCTTTTCTTATATCCATTTCTTTCACTCTTATTTCTCCATCTTTAGATTTCTCTACCTCCTCCTCCTCTCTTCATCTTCTTCTATTTCCTCACTTTTCTTATATCCATTTCTTTCACTTGTATTTCTCCATCTTTAGATTTCTCCACCTCCTCCTCCTCTCTTCATCTTCTTCTATTTCCTCCTTTTTCTTATATCCATTTCTTTCACTTGTATTTCTCCATCTTTAGATTTCTCTACCTCCTCCTCCTCTCTTCATCTTCTTCTATTTCCTCCTTTTTCTTATATCCATTTCTTTCACTTGTATTTCTCCATCTTTAGATTTCTCCACCTCCTCCTCCTCTCTTCATCTTCTTCTATTTCCTCCTTTTTCTTATATCCATTTCTTTCACTTGTATTTCTCCATCTTTAGATTTCTCCACCTCCTCCTCCTCTCTTCATCTTCTTCTATTTCCTCCCTTTTCTTATATCCATTTCTTTCACTTGTATTTCTCCATCTTTAGATTTCTCTACCTCCTCCTCCTCTCTTCATCTTCTTCTATTTCCTCCCTTTTCTTATATCCATTTCTTTCACTTGTATTTCTCCATCTTTAGATTTCTCCACCTCCTCCTCCTCTCTTCATCTTCTTCTATTTCCTCCCTTTTCTTATATCCATTTCTTTCACTTGTATTTCTCCATCTTTAGATTTCTCCACCTCCTCCTCCTCTCTTCATCTTCTTCTATTTCCTCCTTTTTCTTATATCCATTTCTTTCACTTGTATTTCTCCATCTTTAGATTTCTCTACCTCCTCCTCCTCTCTTCATCTTCTTCTATTTCCTCCCTTTTCTTATATCCATTTCTTTCACTTGTATTTCTCCATCTTTAGATTTCTCTACCTCCTCCTCCTCTCTTCATCTTCTTCTATTTCCTCCCTTTTCTTATATCCATTTCTTTCACTTGTATTTCTCCATCTTTAGATTTCTCCACCTCCTCCTCCTCTCTTCATCTTCTTCTATTTCCTCCCTTTTCTTATATCCATTTCTTTCACTTGTATTTCTCCATCTTTAGATTTCTCCACCTCCTCCTCCTCTCTTCATCTTCTTCTATTTCCTCACTTTTCTTATATCCATTTCTTTCACTTGTATTTCTCCATCTTTAGATTTCTCCACCTCCTCCTCCTCTCTTCATCTTCTTCTATTTCCTCCCTTTTCTTATATCCATTTCTTTCACTTGTATTTCTCCATCTTTAGATTTCTCTACCTCCTCCTCCTCCTCTCTTCATCTTCTTCTATTTCCTCCCTTTTCTTATATCCATTTCTTTCACTTTTATTTCTCCATCTTTAGATTTCTCCACCTCCTCCTCCTCTCTTCATCTTCTTCTATTTCCTCCCTTTTCTTATATCCATTTCTTTCACTCTTATTTCTCCATCTTTAGATTTCTCTACCTCCTCCTCCTCTCTTCATCTTCTTCTATTTCCTCCATTTTCTTATATCCATTTCTTTCACTTGTATTTCTCCATCTTTAGATTTCTCCACCTCCTCCTCCTCTCTTCATCTTCTTCTATTTCCTCACTTTTCTTATATCCATTTCTTTCACTTGTATTTCTCCATCTTTAGATTTCTCCACCTCCTCCTCCTCTCTTCATCTTCTTCTATTTCCTCACTTTTCTTATATCCATTTCTTTCACTTGTATTTCTCCATCTTTAGATTTCTCCACCTCCTCCTCCTCTCTTCATCTTCTTCTATTTCCTCCCTTTTCTTATATCCATTTCTTTCACTCTTATTTCTCCATCTTTAGATTTCTCTACCTCCTCCTCCTCTCTTCATCTTCTTCTATTTCCTCCATTTTCTTATATCCATTTCTTTCACTTGTATTTCTCCATCTTTAGATTTCTCCACCTCCTCCTCCTCTCTTCATCTTCTTCTATTTCCTCCCTTTTCTTATATCCATTTCTTTCACTTGTATTTCTCCATCTTTAGATTTCTCCACCTCCTCCTCCTCTCTTCATCTTCTTCTATTTCCTCCCTTTTCTTATATCCATTTCTTTCACTTGTATTTCTCCATCTTTAGATTTCTCTACCTCCTCCTCCTCTCTTCATCTTCTTCTATTTCCTCCATTTTCTTATATCCATTTCTTTCACTTGTATTTCTCCATCTTTAGATTTCTCTACCTCCTCCTCCTCTCTTCATCTTCTTCTATTTCCTCCCTTTTCTTATATCCATTTCTTTCACTTGTATTTCTCCATCTTTAGATTTCTCTACCTCCTCCTCCTCTCTTCATCTTCTTCTATTTCCTCCCTTTTCTTATATCCATTTCTTTCACTCTTATTTCTCCATCTTTAGATTTCTCTACCTCCTCCTCCTCCTCTCTTCATCTTCTTCTATTTCCTCCATTTTCTTATATCCATTTCTTTCACTTGTATTTCTCCATCTTTAGATTTCTCTACCTCCTCCTCCTCCTCTCTTCATCTTCTTCTATTTCCTCCCTTTTCTTATATCCATTTCTTTCACTCTTATTTCTCCATCTTTAGATTTCTCTACCTCCTCCTCCTCCTCTCTTCATCTTCTTCTATTTCCTCCCTTTTCTTATATCCATTTCTTTCTCTTGTATTTCTCCCTCTTTAGATTTCTCTACCTCCTCCTCCTCTCTTCATCTTCTTCTATTTCCTCCCTTTTCTTATATCCATTTCTTTCACTTGTATTTCTCCATCTTTAGATTTCTCTACCTCCTCCTCCTCTCTTCATCTTCTTCTATTTCCTCCCTTTTCTTATATCCATTTCTTTCACTTGTATTTCTCCATCTTTAGATTTCTCTACCTCCTCCTCCTCCTCTCTTCATCTTCTTCTATTTCCTCCCTTTTCTTATATCCATTTCTTTCACTTGTATTTCTCCATCTTTAGATTTCTCTACTTCCTCCTCCTCCTCTCTTCATCTTCTTCTATTTCCTCCCTTTTCTTATATCCATTTCTTTCACTTGTATTTCTCCATCTTTAGATTTCTCTACCTCCTCCTCCTCTCTTCATCTTCTTCTATTTCCTCCCTTTTCTTATATCCATTTCTTTCACTCTTATTTCTCCATCTTTAGATTTCTCTACCTCCTCCTCCTCCTCTCTTCATCTTCTTCTATTTCCTCCCTTTTCTTATATCCATTTCTTTCACTCTTATTTCTCCATCTTTAGATTTCTCTACCTCCTCCTCCTCCTCTCTTCATCTTCTTCTATTTCCTCCATTTTCTTATATCCATTTCTTTCACTTGTATTTCTCCATCTTTAGATTTCTCTACCTCCTCCTCCTCCTCTCTTCATCTTCTTCTATTTCCTCCCTTTTCTTATATCCATTTCTTTCACTCTTATTTCTCCATCTTTAGATTTCTCTACCTCCTCCTCCTCCTCTCTTCATCTTCTTCTATTTCCTCCCTTTTCTTATATCCATTTCTTTCACTTGTATTTCTCCATCTTTAGATTTCTCTACCTCCTCCTCCTCCTCTCTTCATCTTCTTCTATTTCCTCCCTTTTCTTATATCCATTTCTTTCACTTGTATTTCTCCATCTTTAGATTTCTCTACCTCCTCCTCCTCCTCTCTTCATCTTCTTCTATTTCCTCCCTTTTCTTATATCCATTTCTTTCACTTGTATTTCTCCATCTTTAGATTTCTCTACCTCCTCCTCCTCCTCTCTTCATCTTCTTCTATTTCCTCCCTTTTCTTATATCCATTTCTTTCACTTGTATTTCTCCATCTTTAGATTTCTCTACCTCCTCCTCCTCCTCTCTTCATCTTCTTCTATTTCCTCCCTTTTCTTATATCCATTTCTTTCACTTGTATTTCTCCATCTTTAGATTTCTCTACCTCCTCCTCCTCTCTTCATCATCTTCTATTTCCTCCCTTTTCTTATATCCATTTCTTTCACTTGTATTTCTCCATCTTTAGATTTCTCTACCTCCTCCTTCTCTCTTCATCTTCTTCTATTTCCTCCATTTTCTTATATCCATTTCTTTCACTTGTATTTCTCCATCTTTAGATTTCTCTACCTCCTCCTCCTCCTCTCTTCATCTTCTTCTATTTCCTCCCTTTTCTTATATCCATTTCTTTCACTCTTATTTCTCCATCTTTAGATTTCTCTACCTCCTCCTCCTCCTCTCTTCATCTTCTTCTATTTCCTCCCTTTTCTTATATCCATTTCTTTCACTTTTATTTCTCCATCTTTAGATTTCTCTACCTCCTCCTCCTCTCTTCATCTTCTTCTATTTCCTCCCTTTTCTTATATCCATTTCTTTCACTTGTATTTCTCCATCTTTAGATTTCTCTACTTCCTCCTCCTCCTCTCTTCATCTTCTTCTATTTCCTCCCTTTTCTTATATCCATTTCTTTCACTTGTATTTCTCCATCTTTAGATTTCTCTACCTCCTCCTCCTCTCTTCATCTTCTTCTATTTCCTCCCTTTTCTTATATCCATTTCTTTCACTCTTATTTCTCCATCTTTAGATTTCTCTACCTCCTCCTCCTCCTCTCTTCATCTTCTTCTATTTCCTCCCTTTTCTTATATCCATTTCTTTCACTCTTATTTCTCCATCTTTAGATTTCTCTACCTCCTCCTCCTCCTCTCTTCATCTTCTTCTATTTCCTCCCTTTTCTTATATCCATTTCTTTCACTTGTATTTCTCCATCTTTAGATTTCTCTACCTCCTCCTCCTCCTCTCTTCATCTTCTTCTATTTCCTCCCTTTTCTTATATCCATTTCTTTCACTCTTATTTCTCCATCTTTAGATTTCTCTACCTCCTCCTCCTCTCTTCATCTTCTTCTATTTCCTCCATTTTCTTATATCCATTTCTTTCACTTGTATTTCTCCATCTTTAGATTTCTCTACCTCCTCCTCCTCTCTTCATCTTCTTCTATTTCCTCCCTTTTCTTATATCCATTTCTTTCACTTGTATTTCTCCATCTTTAGATTTCTCCACCTCCTCCTCCTCTCTTCACCTTCTTCTATTTCCTCCCTTTTCTTATATCCATTTCTTTCACTCTTATTTCTCCATCTTTAGATTTCTCCACCTCCTCCTTCTCTCTTCATCTTCTTCTATTTCCTCCCTTTTCTTATATCCATTTCTTTCACTTGTATTTCTCCATCTTTAGATTTCTCTACCTCCTCCTCCTCCTCTCTTCATCTTCTTCTATTTCCTCCATTTTCTTATATCCATTTCTTTCACTTGTATTTCTCCATCTTTAGATTTCTCTACCTCCTCCTCCTCTCTTCATCTTCTTCTATTTCCTCCCTTTTCTTATATCCATTTCTTTCACTCTTATTTCTCCATCTTTAGATTTCTCTACCTCCTCCTCCTCTCTTCATCTTCTTCTATTTCCTCCATTTTCTTATATCCATTTCTTTCACTCTTATTTCTCCATCTTTAGATTTCTCCCCCTCCTCCTCCTCTCTTCATCATCTTCTATTTCCTCCCTTTTCTTATATCCATTTCTTTCACTTGTATTTCTCCATCTTTAGATTTCTCTACCTCCTCCTCCTCTCTTCATCTTCTTCTATTTCCTCCCTTTTCTTATATCCATTTCTTTCACTTTTATTTCTCCATCTTTAGATTTCTCTACCTCCTCCTCCTCTCTTCATCATCTTCTATTTCCTCCATTTTCTTATATCCATTTCTTTCACTTTTATTTCTCCATCTTTAGATTTCTCTACCTCCTCCTCCTCTCTTCATCATCTTCTATTTCCTCCCTTTTCTTATATCCATTTCTTTCACTTTTATTTCTCCATCTTTAGATTTCTCTACCTCCTCCTCCTCTCTTCATCTTCTTCTATTTCCTCCCTTTTCTTATATCCATTTCTTTCACTCTTATTTCTCCATCTTTAGATTTCTCTACCTCCTCCTCCTCTCTTCATCTTCTTCTATTTCCTCCCTTTTCTTATATCCATTTCTTTCACTTGTATTTCTCCATCTTTAGATTTCTCTACCTCCTCCTCCTCTCTTCATCTTCTTCTATTTCCTCCCTTTTCTTATATCCATTTCTTTCACTTTTATTTCTCCATCTTTAGATTTCTCTACCTCCTCCTCCTCTCTTCATCATCTTCTATTTCCTCCCTTTTCTTATATCCATTTCTTTCACTCTTATTTCTCCATCTTTAGATTTCTCTACCTCCTCCTCCTCTCTTCATCTTCTTCTATTTCCTCCCTTTTCTTATATCCATTTCTTTCACTCTTATTTCTCCATCTTTAGATTTCTCTACCTCCTCCTCCTCTCTTCATCATCTTCTATTTCCTCCATTTTCTTATATCCATTTCTTTCACTTGTATTTCTCCATCTTTAGATTTCTCTACCTCCTCCTCCTCTCTTCATCTTCTTCTATTTCCTCCCTTTTCTTATATCCATTTCTTTCACTTTTATTTCTCCATCTTTAGATTTCTCTACCTCCTCCTCCTCTCTTCATCTTCTTCTATTTCCTCCCTTTTCTTATATCCATTTCTTTCACTTGTATTTCTCCATCTTTAGATTTCTCTACCTCCTCCTCCTCTCTTCATCTTCTTCTATTTCCTCCCTTTTCTTATATCCATTTCTTTCACTTTTATTTCTCCATCTTTAGATTTCTCTACCTCCTCCTCCTCTCTTCATCTTCTTCTATTTCCTCCCTTTTCTTATATCCATTTCTTTCACTTGTATTTCTCCATCTTTAGATTTCTCTACCTCCTCCTCCTCTCTTCATCTTCTTCTATTTCCTCCCTTTTCTTATATCCATTTCTTTCACTTTTATTTCTCCATCTTTAGATTTCTCTACCTCCTCCTCCTCTCTTCATCTTCTTCTATTTCCTCCCTTTTCTTATATCCATTTCTTTCACTCTTATTTCTCCATCTTTAGATTTCTCCACCTCCTCCTCCTCTCTTCATCATCTTCTATTTCCTCCATTTTCTTATATCCATTTCTTTCACTTGTATTTCTCCATCTTTAGATTTCTCTACCTCCTCCTCCTCTCTTCATCATCTTCTATTTCCTCCCTTTTCTTATATCCATTTCTTTCACTTGTATTTCTCCATCTTTAGATTTCTCTACCTCCTCCTCCTCTCTTCATCATCTTCTATTTCCTCCATTTTCTTATATCCATTTCTTTCACTTTTATTTCTCCATCTTTAGATTTCTCTACCTCCTCCTCCTCTCTTCATCATCTTCTATTTCCTCCATTTTCTTATATCCATTTCTTTCACTTTTATTTCTCCATCTTTAGATTTCTCTACCTCCTCCTCCTCTCTTCATCATCTTCTATTAACTCCCTTTTCTTATATCCATTTCTTTCACTCTTATTTCTCCATCTTTAGATTTCTCTACCTCCTCCTCCTCTCTTCATCTTCTTCTATTTCCTCCCTTTTCTTATATCCATTTCTTTCACTCTTATTTCTCCATCTTTAGATTTCTCCCCCTCCTCCTCCTCTCTTCATCATCTTCTATTTCCTCCCTTTTCTTATATCCATTTCTTTCACTTGTATTTCTCCATCTTTAGATTTCTCCACCTCCTCCTCCTCTCTTCATCTTCTTCTATTTCCTCCCTTTTCTTATATCCATTTCTTTCACTTGTATTTCTCCATCTTTAGATTTCTCTACCTCCTCCTCCTCTCTTCATCTTCTTCTATTTCCTCCCTTTTCTTATATCCATTTCTTTCACTTGTATTTCTCCATCTTTAGATTTCTCTACCTCCTCCTCCTCTCTTCATCTTCTTCTATTTCCTCCATTTTCTTATATCCATTTCTTTCACTCTTATTTCTCCATCTTTAGATTTCTCTACCTCCTCCTCCTCTCTTCATCTTCTTCTATTTCCTCCATTTTCTTATATCCATTTCTTTCACTTGTATTTCTCCATCTTTAGATTTCTCTACCTCCTCCTCCTCTCTTCATCTTCTTCTATTTCCTCCCTTTTCTTATATCCATTTCTTTCACTTGTATTTCTCCATCTTTAGATTTCTCTACCTCCTCCTCCTCTCTTCATCTTCTTCTATTTCCTCCCTTTTCTTATATCCATTTCTTTCACTTGTATTTCTCCATCTTTAGATTTCTCTACCTCCTCCTCCTCTCTTCATCTTCTTCTATTTCCTCCATTTTCTTATATCCATTTCTTTCACTTGTATTTCTCCATCTTTAGATTTCTCTACCTCCTCCTCCTCTCTTCATCTTCTTCTATTTCCTCCATTTTCTTATATCCATTTCTTTCACTTTTATTTCTCCATCTTTAGATTTCTCTACCTCCTCCTCCTCTCTTCATCATCTTCTATTTCCTCCCTTTTCTTATATCCATTTCTTTCACTTGTATTTCTCCATCTTTAGATTTCTCTACCTCCTCCTCCTCTCTTCATCTTCTTCTATTTCCTCCCTTTTCTTATATCCATTTCTTTCACTTGTATTTCTCCATCTTTAGATTTCTCTACCTCCTCCTCCTCTCTTCATCTTCTTCTATTTCCTCCCTTTTCTTATATACATTTCTTTCACTTGTATTTCTCCATCTTTAGATTTCTCTACCTCCTCCTCCTCTCTTCATCTTCTTCTATTTCCTCCATTTTCTTATATCCATTTCTTTCACTTGTATTTCTCCATCTTTAGATTTCTCTACCTCCTCCTCCTCCTCTCTTCATCTTCTTCTATTTCCTCCCTTTTCTTATATCCATTTCTTTCACTTGTATTTCTCCATCATTAGATTTCTCTACCTCCTCCTCCTCTCTTCATCTTCTTCTATTTCCTCCCTTTTCTTATATCCATTTCTTTCACTTGTATTTCTCCATCATTAGATTTCTCTACCTCCTCCTCCTCTCTTCATCTTCTTCTATTTCCTCCCTTTTCTTATATCCATTTCTTTCACTTGTATTTCTCCATCTTTAGATTTCTCTACCTCCTCCTCCTCCTCTCTTCATCATCTTCTATTTCCTCCCTTTTCTTATATCCATTTCTTTCACTTGTATTTCTCCATCTTTAGATTTCTCTACCTCCTCCTCCTCTCTTCATCTTCTTCTATTTCCTCCCTTTTCTTATATCCATTTCTTTCACTCTTATTTCTCCATCTTTAGATTTCTCTACCTCCTCCTCCTCTCTTCATCATCTTCTATTTCCTCCCTTTTCTTATATCCATTTCTTTCACTTGTATTTCTCCATCTTTAGATTTCTCTACCTCCTCCTCCTCTCTTCATCTTCTTCTATTTCCTCCCTTTTCTTATATACATTTCTTTCACTTGTATTTCTCCATCTTTAGATTTCTCTACCTCCTCCTCCTCTCTTCATCTTCTTCTATTTCCTCCATTTTCTTATATACATTTCTTTCACTTGTATTTCTCCATCTTTAGATTTCTCTACCTCCTCCTCCTCCTCTCTTCATCATCTTCTATTTCCTCCCTTTTCTTATATCCATTTCTTTCACTTGTATTTCTCCATCTTTAGATTTCTCTACCTCCTCCTCCTCTCTTCATCATCTTCTATTTCCTCCCTTTTCTTATATCCATTTCTTTCACTTTTATTTCTCCATCTTTAGATTTCTCTACCTCCTCCTCCTCTCTTCATCTTCTTCTATTTCCTCCCTTTTCTTATATCCATTTCTTTCACTTGTATTTCTCCATCTTTAGATTTCTCTACCTCCTCCTCCTCTCTTCATCATCTTCTATTTCCTCCCTTTTCTTATATCCATTTCTTTCACTTGTATTTCTCCATCTTTAGATTTCTCCACCTCCTCCTCCTCCTCTCTTCATCTTCTTCTATTTCCTCCCTTTTCTTATATCCATTTCTTTCACTTGTATTTCTCCATCTTTAGATTTCTCTACCTCCTCCTCCTCTCTTCATCTTCTTCTATTTCCTCCCTTTTCTTATATCCATTTCTTTCACTTGTATTTCTCCATCTTTAGATTTCTCTACCTCCTCCTCCTCTCTTCATCATCTTCTATTTCCTCCCTTTTCTTATATCCATTTCTTTCACTTGTATTTCTCCATCTTTAGATTTCTCTACCTCCTCCTCCTCTCTTCATCTTCTTCTATTTCCTCCCTTTTCTTATATCCATTTCTTTCACTTGTATTTCTCCATCTTTAGATTTCTCTACCTCCTCCTCCTCTCTTCATCATCTTCTATTTCCTCCCTTTTCTTATATCCATTTCTTTCACTTTTATTTCTCCATCTTTAGATTTCTCTACCTCCTCCTCCTCTCTTCATCTTCTTCTATTTCCTCCCTTTTCTTATATCCATTTCTTTCACTTGTATTTCTCCATCTTTAGATTTCTCTACCTCCTCCTCCTCTCTTCATCATCTTCTATTTCCTCCCTTTTCTTATATCCATTTCTTTCACTTGTATTTCTCCATCTTTAGATTTCTCCACCTCCTCCTCCTCCTCTCTTCATCTTCTTCTATTTCCTCCCTTTTCTTATATCCATTTCTTTCACTTGTATTTCTCCATCTTTAGATTTCTCCACCTCCTCCTCCTCTCTTCATCATCTTCTATTTCCTCCCTTTTCTTATATCCATTTCTTTCACTTGTATTTCTCCATCTTTAGATTTCTCTACCTCCTCCTCCTCTCTTCATCATCTTCTATTTCCTCCCTTTTCTTATATCCATTTCTTTCACTTGTATTTCTCCATCTTTAGATTTCTCTACCTCCTCCTCCTCTCTTCATCTTCTTCTATTTCCTCCCTTTTCTTATATCCATTTCTTTCACTTGTATTTCTCCATCTTTAGATTTCTCTACCTCCTCCTCCTCTCTTCATCTTCTTCTATTTCCTCCCTTTTCTTATATCCATTTCTTTCACTTGTATTTCTCCATCTTTAGATTTCTCTACCTCCTCCTCCTCTCTTCATCATCTTCTATTTCCTCCCTTTTCTTATATCCATTTCTTTCACTTGTATTTCTCCATCTTTAGATTTCTCTACCTCCTCCTCCTCCTCTCTTCATCTTCTTCTATTTCCTCCCTTTTCTTATATCCATTTCTTTCACTTGTATTTCTCCATCTTTAGATTTCTCCACCTCCTCCTCCTCCTCTCTTCATCTTCTTCTATTTCCTCCCTTTTCTTATATCCATTTCTTTCACTTTTATTTCTCCATCTTTAGATTTCTCTACCTCCTCCTCCTCCTCTCTTCATCTTCTTCTATTTCCTCCCTTTTCTTATATCCATTTCTTTCACTCTTATTTCTCCATCTTTAGATTTCTCCACCTCCTCCTTCTCTCTTCATCTTCTTCTATTTCCTCCCTTTTCTTATATCCATTTCTTTCACTTGTATTTCTCCATCTTTAGATTTCTCTACCTCCTCCTCCTCCTCTCTTCATCTTCTTCTATTTCCTCCCTTTTCTTATATCCATTTCTTTCACTTGTATTTCTCCATCTTTAGATTTCTCTACCTCCTCCTCCTCCTCTCTTCATCTTCTTCTATTTCCTCCCTTTTCTTATATCCATTTCTTTCTCTTGTATTTCTCCATCTTTAGATTTCTCTACCTCCTCCTCCTCCTCTCTTCATCTTCTTCTATTTCCTCCTTTTTCTTATATCTATTTCTTTCACTCTTATTTCTCCATCTTTAGATTTCTCTACCTCCTCCTCCTCTCTTCATCTTCTTCTATTTCCTCCCTTTTCTTCTATCCATTTCTTTCACTTTTATTTCTCCCTCTTTAGATTTCTCTACCTCCTCCTCCTCTCTTCATCTTCTCCTATTTCCTCCCTTTTCTTATATCCATTTCTTTCACTTGTATTTCTCCCTCTTTAGATTTCTCTACCTCCTCCTCCTCTCTTCATCATCTTCTATTTCCTCCATTTTCTTATATCCATTTCTTTCACTCTTATTTCTCCATCTTTAGATTTCTCCCCCTCCTCCTCCTCTCTTCATCATCTTCTATTTCCTCCTTTTTCTTATATCCATTTCTTTCACTTGTATTTCTCCATCTTTAGATTTCTCTACCTCCTCCTCCTCTCTTCATCTTCTTCTATTTCCTCCCTTTTCTTATATCCATTTCTTTCACTTGTATTTCTCCATCTTTAGATTTCTCTACCTCCTCCTCCTCTCTTCATCTTCTTCTATTTCCTCCCTTTTCTTATATCCATTTCTTTCACTTGTATTTCTCCCTCTTTAGATTTCTCTACCTCCTCCTCCTCTCTTCATCATCTTCTATTTCCTCCATTTTCTTATATCCATTTCTTTCACTCTTATTTCTCCATCTTTAGATTTCTCCCCCTCCTCCTCCTCTCTTCATCTTCTTCTATTTCCTCCCTTTTCTTATATCCATTTCTTTCACTTGTATTTCTCCATCTTTAGATTTCTCTACCTCCTCCTCCTCTCTTCATCTTCTTCTATTTCCTCCCTTTTCTTATATCCATTTCTTTCACTTGTATTTCTCCATCTTTAGATTTCTCTACCTCCTCCTCCTCTCTTCATCTTCTTCTATTTCCTCCCTTTTCTTATATCCATTTCTTTCACTTGTATTTCTCCATCTTTAGATTTCTCTACCTCCTCCTCCTCTCTTCATCTTCTTCTATTTCCTCCCTTTTCTTATATCCATTTCTTTCACTTGTATTTCTCCCTCTTTAGATTTCTCTACCTCCTCCTCCTCTCTTCATCATCTTCTATTTCCTCCATTTTCTTATATCCATTTCTTTCACTCTTATTTCTCCATCTTTAGATTTCTCCCCCTCCTCCTCCTCTCTTCATCTTCTTCTATTTCCTCCCTTTTCTTATATCCATTTCTTTCACTTGTATTTCTCCATCTTTAGATTTCTCTACCTCCTCCTCCTCTCTTCATCTTCTTCTATTTCCTCCCTTTTCTTATATCCATTTCTTTCACTTGTATTTCTCCATCTTTAGATTTCTCTACCTCCTCCTCCTCTCTTCATCTTCTTCTATTTCCTCCCTTTTCTTATATCCATTTCTTTCACTTGTATTTCTCCATCTTTAGATTTCTCTACCTCCTCCTCCTCTCTTCATCTTCTTCTATTTCCTCCCTTTTCTTATATCCATTTCTTTCACTCTTATTTCTCCATCTTTAGATTTCTCCCCCTCCTCCTCCTCTCTTCATCATCTTCTATTTCCTCCATTTTCTTATATCCATTTCTTTCACTTGTATTTCTCCATCTTTAGATTTCTCTACCTCCTCCTCCTCTCTTCATCTTCTTCTATTTCCTCCCTTTTCTTATATCCATTTCTTTCACTTGTATTTCTCCCTCTTTAGATTTCTCTACCTCCTCCTCCTCTCTTCATCATCTTCTATTTCCTCCATTTTCTTATATCCATTTCTTTCACTCTTATTTCTCCATCTTTAGATTTCTCCCCCTCCTCCTCCTCTCTTCATCATCTTCTATTTCCTCCTTTTTCTTATATCCATTTCTTTCACTTGTATTTCTCCATCTTTAGATTTCTCTACCTCCTCCTCCTCTCTTCATCTTCTTCTATTTCCTCCCTTTTCTTATATCCATTTCTTTCACTTGTATTTCTCCATCTTTAGATTTCTCTACCTCCTCCTCCTCTCTTCATCTTCTTCTATTTCCTCCCTTTTCTTATATCCATTTCTTTCACTTGTATTTCTCCATCTTTAGATTTCTCTACCTCCTCCTCCTCTCTTCATCTTCTTCTATTTCCTCCCTTTTCTTATATCCATTTCTTTCACTTGTATTTCTCCATCTTTAGATTTCTCTACCTCCTCCTCCTCTCTTCATCTTCTTCTATTTCCTCCCTTTTCTTATATCCATTTCTTTCACTCTTATTTCTCCATCTTTAGATTTCTCCCCCTCCTCCTCCTCTCTTCATCATCTTCTATTTCCTCCATTTTCTTATATCCATTTCTTTCACTTGTATTTCTCCATCTTTAGATTTCTCTACCTCCTCCTCCTCTCTTCATCTTCTTCTATTTCCTCCCTTTTCTTATATACATTTCTTTCACTTGTATTTCTCCATCTTTAGATTTCTCTACCTCCTCCTCCTCTCTTCATCTTCTTCTATTTCCTCCCTTTTCTTATATCCATTTCTTTCACTTGTATTTCTCCATCTTTAGATTTCTCTACCTCCTCCTCCTCTCTTCATCTTCTTCTATTTCCTCCCTTTTCTTATATCCATTTCTTTCACTCTTATTTCTCCATCTTTAGATTTCTCTACCTCCTCCTCCTCTCTTCATCTTCTTCTATTTCCTCACTTTTCTTATATCCATTTCTTTCACTTGTATTTCTCCATCTTTAGATTTCTCTACCTCCTCCTCCTCTCTTCATCTTCTTCTATTTCCTCCCTTTTCTTATATCCATTTCTTTCACTCTTATTTCTCCATCTTTAGATTTCTCTACCTCCTCCTCCTCTCTTCATCTTCTTCTATTTCCTCCCTTTTCTTATATCCATTTCTTTCACTTGTATTTCTCCATCTTTAGATTTCTCTACCTCCTCCTCCTCTCTTCATCTTCTTCTATTTCCTCCCTTTTCTTATATCCATTTCTTTCTCTTGTATTTCTCCATCTTTAGATTTCTCTACCTCCTCCTCCTCTCTTCATCTTCTTCTATTTCCTCCTTTTTCTTATATCCATTTCTTTCACTTGTATTTCTCCATCTTTAGATTTCTCTACCTCCTCCTCCTCTCTTCATCTTCTTCTATTTCCTCCCTTTTCTTATATCCATTTCTTTCACTCTTATTTCTCCATCTTTAGATTTCTCCACCTCCTCCTCCTCTCTTCATCTTCTTCTATTTCCTCCCTTTTCTTATATCCATTTCTTTCACTCTTATTTCTCCATCTTTAGATTTCTCTACCTCCTCCTCCTCCTCTCTTCATCTTCTTCTATTTCCTCCCTTTTCTTATATCCATTTCTTTCACTCTTATTTCTCCATCTTTAGATTTCTCTACCTCCTCCTCCTCTCTTCATCTTCTTCTATTTCCTCCCTTTTCTTATATCCATTTCTTTCACTTGTATTTCTCCATCTTTAGATTTCTCTACCTCCTCCTCCTCTCTTCATCTTCTTCTATTTCCTCCCTTTTCTTATATCCATTTCTTTCACTCTTATTTCTCCATCTTTAGATTTCTCTACCTCCTCCTCCTCTCTTCATCTTCTTCTATTTCCTCCCTTTTCTTATATCCATTTCTTTCACTTGTATTTCTCCATCTTTAGATTTCTCTACCTCCTCCTCCTCTCTTCATCTTCTTCTATTTCCTCCCTTTTCTTATATCCATTTCTTTCACTTGTATTTCTCCATCTTTAGATTTCTCTACCTCCTCCTCCTCTCTTCATCATCTTCTATTTCCTCCATTTTCTTATATCCATTTCTTTCACTTGTATTTCTCCATCTTTAGATTTCTCTACCTCCTCCTCCTCTCTTCATCTTCTTCTATTTCCTCCCTTTTCTTATATCCATTTCTTTCACTTGTATTTCTCCATCTTTAGATTTCTCTACCTCCTCCTCCTCTCTTCATCTTCTTCTATTTCCTCCCTTTTCTTATATACATTTCTTTCACTTGTATTTCTCCATCTTTAGATTTCTCTACCTCCTCCTCCTCTCTTCATCTTCTTCTATTTCCTCCCTTTTCTTATATCCATTTCTTTCACTTGTATTTCTCCATCTTTAGATTTCTCTACCTCCTCCTCCTCTCTTCATCTTCTTCTATTTCCTCCCTTTTCTTATATCCATTTCTTTCACTCTTATTTCTCCATATTTAGATTTCTCCCCCTCCTCCTCCTCTCTTCATCATCTTCTATTTCCTCCATTTTCTTATATCCATTTCTTTCACTTGTATTTCTCCATCTTTAGATTTCTCTACCTCCTCCTCCTCTCTTCATCTTCTTCTATTTCCTCCCTTTTCTTATATCCATTTCTTTCACTTGTATTTCTCCATCTTTAGATTTCTCTACCTCCTCCTCCTCTCTTCATCTTCTTCTATTTCCTCCCTTTTCTTATATCCATTTCTTTCACTCTTATTTCTCCATCTTTAGATTTCTCCACCTCCTCCTCCTCTCTTCATCTTCTTCTATTTCCTCCCTTTTCTTATATCCATTTCTTTCACTCTTATTTCTCCATCTTTAGATTTCTCTACCTCCTCCTCCTCTCTTCATCTTCTTCTATTTCCTCCCTTTTCTTATATCCATTTCTTTCACTTGTATTTCTCCATCTTTAGATTTCTCTACCTCCTCCTCCTCTCTTCATCTTCTTCTATTTCCTCCCTTTTCTTATATACATTTCTTTCACTTGTATTTCTCCATCTTTAGATTTCTCTACCTCCTCCTCCTCTCTTCATCTTCTTCTATTTCCTCCCTTTTCTTATATACATTTCTTTCACTTGTATTTCTCCATCTTTAGATTTCTCTACCTCCTCCTCCTCTCTTCATCTTCTTCTATTTCCTCCCTTTTCTTATATCCATTTCTTTCACTCTTATTTCTCCATCTTTAGATTTCTCCCCCTCCTCCTCCTCTCTTCATCATCTTCTATTTCCTCCATTTTCTTATATCCATTTCTTTCACTTGTATTTCTCCATCTTTAGATTTCTCCACCTCCTCCTCCTCCTCTCTTCATCTTCTTCTATTTCCTCCCTTTTCTTATATCCATTTCTTTCACTTCTATTTCATCATATTTAGATTTCTCC
This sequence comes from Sepioteuthis lessoniana, assembly GCA_963585895.1. Taxonomy (NCBI): domain Eukaryota; kingdom Metazoa; phylum Mollusca; class Cephalopoda; order Myopsida; family Loliginidae; genus Sepioteuthis; species Sepioteuthis lessoniana. Next base: position 59,217,258 of record OY757942.1, on the reverse strand, counting down.
ACCTCCTCCTCCTCCTCTCTTCATCTTCTTCTATTTCCTCCCTTTTCTTATATACATTTCTTTCACTTGTATTTCTCCATCTTTAGATTTCTCTACCTCCTCCTCCTCTCTTCATCTTCTTCTATTTCCTCCATTTTCTTATATCCATTTCTTTCACTTGTATTTCTCCATCTTTAGATTTCTCTACCTCCTCCTCCTCTCTTCATCTTCTTCTATTTCCTCCCTTTTCTTATATCCATTTCTTTCACTTGTATTTCTCCATCTTTAGATTTCTCTACCTCCTCCTCCTCTCTTCATCTTCTTCTATTTCCTCCCTTTTCTTATATCCATTTCTTTCACTTGTATTTCTCCATCTTTAGATTTCTCTACCTCCTCCTCCTCTCTTCATCTTCTTCTATTTCCTCCCTTTTCTTATATACATTTCTTTCACTTGTATTTCTCCATCTTTAGATTTCTCTACCTCCTCCTCCTCTCTTCATCATCTTCTATTTCCTCCCTTTTCTTATATACATTTCTTTCACTTGTATTTCTCCATCTTTAGATTTCTCTACCTCCTCCTCCTCTCTTCATCTTCTTCTATTTCCTCCCTTTTCTTATATCCATTTCTTTCACTCTTATTTCTCCATCTTTAGATTTCTCCCCCTCCTCCTCCTCTCTTCATCATCTTCTATTTCCTCCATTTTCTTATATCCATTTCTTTCACTTGTATTTCTCCATCTTTAGATTTCTCCACCTCCTCCTCCTCCTCTCTTCATCTTCTTCTATTTCCTCCCTTTTCTTATATCCATTTCTTTCACTTCTATTTCATCATATTTAGATTTCTCCACCTCCTCCTCCTCCTCTCTTCATCTTCTTCTATTTCCTCCCTTTTCTTATATACATTTCTTTCACTTGTATTTCTCCATCTTTAGATTTCTCTACCTCCTCCTCCTCTCTTCATCTTCTTCTATTTCCTCCATTTTCTTATATCCATTTCTTTCACTTGTATTTCTCCATCTTTAGATTTCTCTACCTCCTCCTCCTCTCTTCATCTTCTTCTATTTCCTCCCTTTTCTTATATCCATTTCTTTCACTTTTATTTCTCCATCTTTAGATTTCTCTACTTCCTCCTCCTCCTCTCTTCATCTTCTTCTATTTCCTCCCTTTTCTTATATCCATTTCTTTCACTTGTATTTCTCCATCTTTAGATTTCTCTACCTCCTCCTCCTCCTCTCTTCATCATCTTCTATTTCCTCCCATTTCTTATATCCATTTATTTCTCTTGTATTTCTCCATCTTTAGATTTCTCTACTTCCTCCTCCTCCTCTCTTCATCTTCTTCTATTTCCTCCCTTTTCTTATATCCATTTCTTTCACTTGTATTTCTCCATCTTTAGATTTCTCTACCTCCTCCTCCTCTCTTCATCATCTTCTATTTCCTCCCTTTTCTTATATCCATTTCTTTCACTTGTATTTCTCCATCTTTAGATTTCTCTACCTCCTCCTCCTCTCTTCATCTTCTTCTATTTCCTCCCTTTTCTTATATCCATTTCTTTCACTTGTATTTCTCCATCTTTAGATTTCTCTACCTCCTCCTCCTCTCTTCACCTTCTTCTATTTCCTCCCTTTTCTTATATCCATTTCTTTCACTTTTATTTCTCCATCTTTAGATTTCTCTACCTCCTCCTCCTCTCTTCACCTTCTTCTATTTCCTCCCTTTTCTTATATCCATTTCTTTCACTTGTATTTCTCCATCTTTAGATTTCTCTACCTCCTCCTCCTCTCTTCATCATCTTCTATTTCCTCCCTTTTCTTATATCCATTTCTTTCACTTGTATTTCTCCATCTTTAGATTTCTCTACCTCCTCCTCCTCTCTTCATCTTCTTCTATTTCCTCCCTTTTCTTATATCCATTTCTTTCACTTGTATTTCTCCATCTTTAGATTTCTCTACCTCCTCCTCCTCTCTTCACCTTCTTCTATTTCCTCCCTTTTCTTATATCCATTTCTTTCACTTTTATTTCTCCATCTTTAGATTTCTCTACTTCCTCCTCCTCCTCTCTTCATCTTCTTCTATTTCCTCCCTTTTCTTATATCCATTTCTTTCACTTGTATTTCTCCATCTTTAGATTTCTCTACCTCCTCCTCCTCTCTTCACCTTCTTCTATTTCCTCCCTTTTCTTATATCCATTTCTTTCACTTTTATTTCTCCATCTTTAGATTTCTCTACCTCCTCCTCCTCTCTTCACCTTCTTCTATTTCCTCCCTTTTCTTATATCCATTTCTTTCACTTTTATTTCTCCATCTTTAGATTTCTCTACCTCCTCCTCCTCTCTTCACCTTCTTCTATTTCCTCCCTTTTCTTATATCCATTTCTTTCACTTGTATTTCTCCATCTTTAGATTTCTCTACCTCCTCCTCCTCTCTTCACCTTCTTCTATTTCCTCCCTTTTCTTATATCCATTTCTTTCACTTGTATTTCTCCATCTTTAGATTTCTCTACCTCCTCCTCCTCTCTTCATCTTCTTCTATTTCCTCCCTTTTCTTATATCCATTTCTTTCACTTGTATTTCTCCATCTTTAGATTTCTCTACCTCCTCCTCCTCTCTTCACCTTCTTCTATTTCCTCCCTTTTCTTATATCCATTTCTTTCACTTTTATTTCTCCATCTTTAGATTTCTCTACCTCCTCCTCCTCTCTTCACCTTCTTCTATTTCCTCCCTTTTCTTATATCCATTTCTTTCACTTGTATTTCTCCATCTTTAGATTTCTCTACCTCCTCCTCCTCTCTTCATCATCTTCTATTTCCTCCCTTTTCTTATATCCATTTCTTTCACTTGTATTTCTCCATCTTTAGATTTCTCTACCTCCTCCTCCTCTCTTCATCTTCTTCTATTTCCTCCCTTTTCTTATATCCATTTCTTTCACTTGTATTTCTCCATCTTTAGATTTCTCTACCTCCTCCTCCTCTCTTCATCTTCTTCTATTTCCTCCCTTTTCTTATATCCATTTCTTTCACTTGTATTTCTCCATCTTTAGATTTCTCTACCTCCTCCTCCTCTCTTCATCTTCTTCTATTTCCTCCCTTTTCTTATATACATTTCTTTCACTTGTATTTCTCCATCTTTAGATTTCTCCACCTCCTCCTCCTCCTCTCTTCATCTTCTTCTATTTCCTCCCTTTTCTTATATCCATTTCTTTCACTTCTATTTCATCATATTTAGATTTCTCCACCTCCTCCTCCTCCTTTCTTCATCTTCTTCTATTTCCTCCCTTTTCTTATATCCATTTCTTTCACTTGTATTTCTCCATCTTTAGATTTCTCTACCTCCTCCTCCTCTCTTCATCTTCTTCTATTTCCTCCATTTTCTTATATCCATTTCTTTCACTTTTATTTCTCCATCATTAGATTTCTCTACCTCCTCCTCCTCTCTTCATCTTCTTCTATTTCCTCCCTTTTCTTATATCCATTTCTTTCACTTCTATTTCATCATATTTAGATTTCTCCACCTCCTCCTCCTCCTCTCTTCATCTTCTTCTATTTCCTCCCTTTTCTTATATACATTTCTTTCACTCTTATTTCTCCATCTTTAGATTTCTCTACCTCCTCCTCCTCTCTTCTTCTTCTTCTATTTCCTCCCTTTTCTTATATCCATTTCTTTCACTTGTATTTCTCCATCTTTAGATTTCTCTACCTCCTCCTCCTCTCTTCATCTTCTTCTATTTCCTCCCTTTTCTTATATCCATTTCTTTCACTTGTATTTCTCCATCTTTAGATTTCTCCACCTCCTCCTCCTCCTCTCTTCATTTTCTTCTATTTCCTCCCTTTTCTTATATCCATTTCTTTCTTTTGTATTTCTCCATCTTTAGATTTCTCTACCTCCTCCTCCTCTCTTCATCTTCTTCTATTTCCTCCCTTTTCTTATATACATTTCTTTCACTCTTATTTCTCCATCTTTAGATTTCTCTACCTCCTCCTCCTCTCTTCATCTTCTTCTATTTCCTCCCTTTTCTTATATCCATTTCTTTCACTTGTATTTCTCCATCTTTAGATTTCTCCACCTCCTCCTCCTCCTCTCTTCATCTTCTTCTATTTCCTCCTTTTTCTTATATACATTTCTTTCACTTGTATTTCTCCATCTTTAGATTTCTCCACCTCCTCCTCCTCCTCTCTTCATCTTCTTCTATTTCCTCCATTTTCTTATATCCATTTCTTTCACTTGTATTTCTCCATCTTTAGATTTCTCTACCTCCTCCTCCTCTCTTCATCTTCTTCTATTTCCTCCCTTTTCTTATATCCATTTCTTTCACTTGTATTTCTCCATCTTTAGATTTCTCTACCTCCTCCTCCTCTCTTCATCTTCTTCTATTTCCTCCCTTTTCTTATATCCATTTCTTTCACTTTTATTTCTCCATCTTTAGATTTCTCCACCTCCTCCTCCTCTCTTCATCTTCTTCTATTTCCTCCCTTTTCTTATATCCATTTCTTTCACTTTTATTTCTCCATCTTTAGATTTCTCTACCTCCTCCTCCTCTCTTCATCTTCTTCTATTTCCTCCCTTTTCTTATATCCATTTCTTTCACTTGTATTTCTCCATCTTTAGATTTCTCTACCTCCTCCTCCTCTCTTCATCTTCTTCTATTTCCTCCCTTTTCTTATATCCATTTCTTTCACTTGTATTTCTCCATCTTTAGATTTCTCTACCTCCTCCTCCTCTCTTCATCTTCTTCTATTTCCTCCCTTTTCTTATATCCATTTCTTTCTCTTGTATTTCTCCATCTTTAGATTTCTCCACCTCCTCCTCCTCTCTTCATCTTCTTCTATTTCCTCCATTTTCTTATATCCATTTCTTTCACTTGTATTTCTCCATCTTTAGATTTCTCTACCTCCTCCTCCTCTCTTCATCTTCTTCTATTTCCTCCATTTTCTTATATCCATTTCTTTCACTTTTATTTCTCCATCATTAGATTTCTCTACCTCCTCCTCCTCTCTTCATCTTCTTCTATTTCCTCCCTTTTCTTATATCCATTTCTTTCACTTCTATTTCATCATATTTAGATTTCTCCACCTCCTCCTCCTCCTCTCTTCATCTTCTTCTATTTCCTCCCTTTTCTTATATACATTTCTTTCTCTTGTATTTCTCCATCTTTAGATTTCTCTACCTCCTCCTCCTCCTCTCTTCATCTTCTTCTATTTCCTCCCTTTTCTTATATACATTTCTTTCACTTGTATTTCTCCCTCTTTAGATTTCTCTACCTCCTCCTCCTCCTCTCTTCATCTTCTTCTATTTCCTCCCTTTTCTTATATCCATTTCTTTCACTTGTATTTCTCCATCTTTAGATTTCTCCACCTCCTCCTCCTCTCTTCATCATCTTCTATTTCCTCCCTTTTCTTATATCCATTTCTTTCACTCTTATTTCTCCATCTTTAGATTTCTTTACCTCCTCCTCCTCCTCTCTTCATCTTCTTCTATTTCCTCCCTTTTCTTATATCCATTTCTTTCACTTGTATTTCTCCATCTTTAGATTTCTCCACCTCCTCCTCCTCTCTTCATCATCTTCTATTTCCTCCCTTTTCTTATATCCATTTCTTTCACTTTTATTTCTCCATCTTTAGATTTCTCTACCTCCTCCTCCTCTCTTCATCTTCTTCTATTTCCTCCCTTTTCTTATATCCATTTCTTTCACTTGTATTTCTCCATCTTTAGATTTCTCTACCTCCTCCTCCTCTCTTCATCTTCTTCTATTTCCTCCATTTTCTTATATCCATTTCTTTCACTTGTATTTCTCCATCTTTAGATTTCTCTACCTCCTCCTCCTCCTCTCTTCATCTTCTTCTATTTCCTCCCTTTTCTTATATCCATTTCTTTCACTTTTATTTCTCCATCTTTAGATTTCTCTACTTCCTCCTCCTCTCTTCATCTTCTTCTATTTCCTCCCTTTTCTTATATCCATTTCTTTCACTTGTATTTCTCCATCTTTAGATTTCTCTACCTCCTCCTCCTCCTCTCTTCATCTTCTTCTATTTCCTCCATTTTCTTATATCCATTTCTTTCACTTTTATTTCTCCATCTTTAGATTTCTCTACTTCCTCCTCCTCTCTTCATCTTCTTCTATTTCCTCCATTTTCTTATATCCATTTCTTTCACTTTTATTTCTCCATCTTTAGATTTCTCTACCTCCTCCTCCTCTCTTCATCTTCTTCTATTTCCTCCCTTTTCTTATATCCATTTCTTTCACTTGTATTTCTCCATCTTTAGATTTCTCTACCTCCTCCTCCTCTCTTCATCTTCTTCTATTTCCTCCCTTTTCTTATATCCATTTCTTTCACTTGTATTTCTCCATCTTTAGATTTCTCTACCTCCTCCTCCTCCTCTCTTCATCTTCTTCTATTTCCTCCCTTTTCTTATATCCATTTCTTTCACTTGTATTTCTCCATCTTTAGATTTCTCTACCTCCTCCTCCTACTCTCTTCATCTTCTTCTATTTCCTCCCTTTTCTTATATCCATTTCTTTCACTTTTATTTCTCCATCTTTAGATTTCTCTACCTCCTCCTCCTCTCTTCATCTTCTTCTATTTCCTCCCTTTTCTTATATCCATTTCTTTCACTTTTATTTCTCCATCTTTAGATTTCTCTACCTCCTCCTCCTCTCTTCATCATCTTCTATTTCCTCCCTTTTCTTATATCCATTTCTTTCACTTGTATTTCTCCATCTTTAGATTTCTCTACCTCCTCCTCCTCCTCTCTTCATCTTCTTCTATTTCCTCCCTTTTCTTATATCCATTTCTTTCACTTGTATTTCTCCATCTTTAGATTTCTCCCCCTCCTCCTCCTCTCTTCATCTTCTTCTATTTCCTCCCTTTTCTTATATCCATTTCTTTCACTTGTATTTCTCCATCTTTAGATTTCTCCACCTCCTCCTCCTCTCTTCATCATCTTCTATTTCCTCCCTTTTCTTATATCCATTTCTTTCACTTGTATTTCTCCATCTTTAGATTTCTCTACCTCCTCCTCCTCTCTTCATCTTCTTCTATTTCCTCCCTTTTCTTATCTACTTTTCTTTCACTTTTATTTCTCCATCTTTAGATTTCTCTACCTCCTCCTCCTCTCTTCATCATCTTCTATTTCCTCCATTTTCTTATATCCATTTCTTTCACTTTTATTTCTCCATCTTTAGATTTCTCTACCTCCTCCTCCTCTCTTCATCTTCTTCTATTTCCTCCCTTTTCTTATATCCATTTCTTTCACTTGTATTTCTCCATCTTTAGATTTCTCTACCTCCTCCTCCTCTCTTCATCTTCTTCTATTTCCTCCCTTTTCTTATATCCATTTCTTTCACTTTTATTTCTCCATCTTTAGATTTCTCTACCTCCTCCTCCTCTCTTCATCTTCTTCTATTTCCTCCCTTTTCTTATATCCATTTCTTTCACTTGTATTTCTCCATCTTTAGATTTCTCTACCTCCTCCTCCTCTCTTCATCTTCTTCTATTTCCTCCCTTTTCTTATATCCATTTCTTTCACTTGTATTTCTCCATCTTTAGATTTCTCTACCTCCTCCTCCTCCTCTCTTCATCTTCTTCTATTTCCTCCCTTTTCTTATATCCATTTCTTTCACTTGTATTTCTCCATCTTTAGATTTCTCTACCTCCTCCTCCTCTCTTCATCATCTTCTATTTCCTCCCTTTTCTTATATCCATTTCTTTCTCTTGTATTTCTCCATCTTTAGATTTCTCTACCTCCTCCTCCTCTCTTCATCTTCTTCTATTTCCTCCCTTTTCTTATATCCATTTCTTTCTCTTGTATTTCTCCATCTTTAGATTTCTCTACCTCCTCCTCCTCTCTTCATCTTCTTCTATTTCCTCCCTTTTCTTATATCCATTTCTTTCTCTTGTATTTCTCCATCTTTAGATTTCTCTACCTCCTCCTCCTCTCTTCATCTTCTTCTATTTCCTCCCTTTTCTTATATCCATTTCTTTCACTTTTATTTCTCCATCTTTAGATTTCTCTACCTCCTCCTCCTCTCTTCATCTTCTTCTATTTCCTCCCTTTTCTTATATCCATTTCTTTCACTTGTATTTCTCCATCTTTAGATTTCTCTACCTCCTCCTCCTCTCTTCATCTTCTTCTATTTCCTCCCTTTTCTTATATCCATTTCTTTCTCTTGTATTTCTCCATCTTTAGATTTCTCTACCTCCTCCTCCTCTCTTCATCTTCTTCTATTTCCTCCCTTTTCTTATATCCATTTCTTTCTCTTGTATTTCTCCATCTTTAGATTTCTCTACCTCCTCCTCCTCTCTTCATCTTCTTCTATTTCCTCCCTTTTCTTATATCCATTTCTTTCTCTTGTATTTCTCCATCTTTAGATTTCTCTACCTCCTCCTCCTCTCTTCATCTTCTTCTATTTCCTCCCTTTTCTTATATCCATTTCTTTCACTTTTATTTCTCCATCTTTAGATTTCTCTACCTCCTCCTCCTCTCTTCATCTTCTTCTATTTCCTCCCTTTTCTTATATCCATTTCTTTCACTTGTATTTCTCCATCTTTAGATTTCTCTACCTCCTCCTCCTCCTCTCTTCATCTTCTTCTATTTCCTCCCTTTTCTTATATCCATTTCTTTCACTTGTATTTCTCCATCTTTAGATTTCTCTACCTCCTCCTCCTCCTCTCTTCATCTTCTTCTATTTCCTCCCTTTTCTTATATCCATTTCTTTCACTTGTATTTCTCCATCTTTAGATTTCTCTACCTCCTCCTCCTCTCTTCATCTTCTTCTATTTCCTCCCTTTTCTTATATCCATTTCTTTCACTTTTATTTCTCCATCTTTAGATTTCTCCACCTCCTCCTCCTCTCTTCATCTTCTTCTATTTCCTCACTTTTCTTATATCCATTTCTTTCACTCTTATTTCTCCATCTTTAGATTTCTCTACCTCCTCCTCCTCCTCTCTTCATCTTCTTCTATTTCCTCCCTTTTCTTATATCCATTTCTTTCACTTTTATTTCTCCATCTTTAGATTTCTCTACCTCCTCCTCCTCTCTTCATCTTCTTCTATTTCCTCCCTTTTCTTATATCCATTTCTTTCACTTGTATTTCTCCATCTTTAGATTTCTCTACTTCCTCCTCCTCTCTTCATCTTCTTCTATTTCCTCCCTTTTCTTATATCCATTTCTTTCACTTTTATTTCTCCATCTTTAGATTTCTCTACCTCCTCCTCCTCTCTTCATCTTCTTCTATTTCCTCCCTTTTCTTATATCCATTTCTTTCACTTTTATTTCTCCATCTTTAGATTTCTCTACCTCCTCCTCCTCTCTTCATCTTCTTCTATTTCCTCCCTTTTCTTATATCCATTTCTTTCACTTTTATTTCTCCATCTTTAGATTTCTCCACCTCCTCCTCCTCTCTTCATCTTTTTCTATTTCCTCTTTTTTCTTATATCCATTTCTTTCACTTTTATTTCTCCATCTTTAGATTTCTCTACCTCCTCCTCCTCTCTTCATCTTCTTCTATTTCCTCCCTTTTCTTATATCCATTTCTTTCACTTTTATTTCTCCATCTTTAGATTTCTCTACCTCCTCCTCCTCTCTTCATCTTCTTCTATTTCCTCCCTTTTCTTATATCCATTTCTTTCACTCTTATTTCTCCATCTTTAGATTTCTCCACCTCCTCCTCCTCCTCTCTTCATCTTCTTCTATTTCCTCCCTTTTCTTATATCCATTTCTTTCACTTGTATTTCTCCATCTTTAGATTTCTCTACCTCCTCCTCCTCTCTTCATCTTCTTCTATTTCCTCCCTTTTCTTATATCCATTTCTTTCACTCTTATTTCTCCATCTTTAGATTTCTCCACCTCCTCCTCCTCCTCTCTTCATCTTCTTCTATTTCCTCCCTTTTCTTATATCCATTTCTTTCACTTTTATTTCTCCATCTTTAGATTTCTCCACCTCCTCCTCCTCTCTTCATCTTTTTCTATTTCCTCTTTTTTCTTATATCCATTTCTTTCACTTTTATTTCTCCATCTTTAGATTTCTCTACCTCCTCCTCCTCTCTTCATCATCTTCTATTTCCTCCCTTTTCTTATATCCATTTCTTTCACTTGTATTTCTCCATCTTTAGATTTCTCTACCTCCTCCTCCTCTCTTCATCTTCTTCTATTTCCTCCCTTTTCTTATATCCATTTCTTTCACTTTTATTTCTCCATCTTTAGATTTCTCTACCTCCTCCTCCTCTCTTCATCTTCTTCTATTTCCTCCCTTTTCTTATATCCATTTCTTTCACTTGTATTTCTCCATCTTTAGATTTCTCCACCTCCTCCTCCTCTCTTCATCATCTTCTATTTCCTCCCTTTTCTTATATCCATTTCTTTCACTTTTATTTCTCCATCTTTAGATTTCTCTACCTCCTCCTCCTCTCTTCATCTTCTTCTATTTCCTCCCTTTTCTTATATCCATTTCTTTCACTTTTATTTCTCCATCTTTAGATTTCTCTACCTCCTCCTCCTCTCTTCATCTTCTTCTATTTCCTCCCTTTTCTTATATCCATTTCTTTCACTTTTATTTCTCCATCTTTAGATTTCTCTACCTCCTCCTCCTCTCTTCATCTTCTTCTATTTCCTCCCTTTTCTTATATCCATTTCTTTCACTTGTATTTCTCCATCTTTAGATTTCTCTACCTCCTCCTCCTCTCTTCATCTTCTTCTATTTCCTCCCTTTTCTTATATCCATTTCTTTCACTTGTATTTCTCCATCTTTAGATTTCTCTACCTCCTCCTCCTCTCTTCATCTTCTTCTATTTCCTCCCTTTTCTTATATCCATTTCTTTCACTTGTATTTCTCCATCTTTAGATTTCTCTACCTCCTCCTCCTCTCTTCATCTTCTTCTATTTCCTCCCTTTTCTTATATCCATTTCTTTCACTTGTATTTCTCCATCTTTAGATTTCTCTACCTCCTCCTCCTCTCTTCATCTTCTTCTATTTCCTCACTTTTCTTATGTCCATTTCTTTCACTCTTATTTCTCCATCTTTAGATTTCTCTACCTCCTCCTCCTCTCTTCATCTTCTTCTATTTCCTCCCTTTTCTTATATCCATTTCTTTCTCTTGTATTTCTCCATCTTTAGATTTCTCCACCTCCTCCTCCTCTCTTCATCTTCTTCTATTTCCTCCTTTTTCTTATATCCATTTCTTTCACTTGTATTTCTCCATCTTTAGATTTCTCCACCTCCTCCTCCTCTCTTCATCTTCTTCTATTTCCTCCCTTTTCTTATATCCATTTCTTTCACTTGTATTTCTCCATCTTTAGATTTCTCTACCTCCTCCTCCTTCTCTCTTCATCTTCTTCTATTTCCTCCCTTTTCTTATATCCATTTCTTTCACTTGTATTTCTCCATCTTTAGATTTCTCCACCTCTTCCTCCTTCTCTCTTCATCTTCTTCTATTTCCTCCCTTTTCTTATGTCCATTTCTTTCACTCTTATTTCTCCATCTTTAGATTTCTCTACCTCCTCCTCCTCTCTTCATCTTCTTCTATTTCCTCCCTTTTCTTATATCCATTTCTTTCACTTGTATTTCTCCATCTTTAGATTTCTCCACCTCCTCCTCCTCTCTTCATCTTCTTCTATTTCCTCCCTTTTCTTATATACATTTCTTTCACTTGTATTTCTCCATCTTTAGATTTCTCTACCTCCTCCTCCTCTCTTCATCTTCTTCTATTTCCTCCCTTTTCTTATATCCATTTCTTTCACTTGTATTTCTCCATCTTTAGATTTCTCCACCTCCTCCTCCTCTCTTCATCTTCTTCTATTTCCTCCCTTTTCTTATATCCATTTCTTTCACTTGTATTTCTCCATCTTTAGATTTCTCTACCTCCTCCTCCTCCTCTCTTCATCTTCTTCTATTTCCTCACTTTTCTTATGTCCATTTCTTTCACTCTTATTTCTCCATCTTTAGATTTCTCTACCTCCTCCTCCTCTCTTCATCTTCTTCTATTTCCTCCCTTTTCTTATATACATTTCTTTCACTTGTATTTCTCCATCTTTAGATTTCTCTACCTCCTCCTCCTCTCTTCATCTTCTTCTATTTCCTCCCTTTTCTTATATCCATTTCTTTCACTTGTATTTCTCCATCTTTAGATTTCTCCACCTCCTCCTCCTCTCTTCATCTTCTTCTATTTCCTCCCTTTTCTTATATCCATTTCTTTCACTTGTATTTCTCCATCTTTAGATTTCTCTACCTCCTCCTCCTCCTCTCTTCATCTTCTTCTATTTCCTCACTTTTCTTATGTCCATTTCTTTCACTCTTATTTCTCCATCTTTAGATTTCTCTACCTCCTCCTCCTCTCTTCATCTTCTTCTATTTCCTCCCTTTTCTTATATCCATTTCTTTCACTTGTATTTCTCCATCTTTAGATTTCTCTACCTCCTCCTCCTCCTCTCTTCATCTTCTTCTATTTCCTCCTTTTTCTTATATCCATTTCTTTCACTTGTATTTCTCCATCTTTAGATTTCTCCACCTCCTCCTCCTCTCTTCATCTTCTTCTATTTCCTCCCTTTTCTTATATCCATTTCTTTCACTTGTATTTCTCCATCTTTAGATTTCTCTACCTCCTCCTCCTTCTCTCTTCATCTTCTTCTATTTCCTCCCTTTTCTTATATCCATTTCTTTCACTTGTATTTCTCCATCTTTAGATTTCTCTACCTCCTCCTCCTCTCTTCATCTTCTTCTATTTCCTCCCTTTTCTTATATACATTTCTTTCACTTTTATTTCTCCATCTTTAGATTTCTCCACCTCTTCCTCCTTCTCTCTTCATCTTCTTCTATTTCCTCCCTTTTCTTATGTCCATTTCTTTCACTCTTATTTCTCCATCTTTAGATTTCTCTACCTCCTCCTCCTCTCTTCATCTTCTTCTATTTCCTCCCTTTTCTTATATACATTTCTTTCACTTTTATTTCTCCATCTTTAGATTTCTCTACCTCCTCCTCCTCTCTTCATCTTCTTCTATTTCCTCCCTTTTCTTATGTCCATTTCTTTCACTCTTATTTCTCCATCTTTAGATTTCTCCACCTCCTCCTCCTCTCTTCATCTTCTTCTATTTCCTCCCTTTTCTTATATACATTTCTTTCACTTTTATTTCTCCATCTTTAGATTTCTCTACCTCCTCCTCCTCTCTTCATCTTCTTCTATTTCCTCCCTTTTCTTATATCCATTTCTTTCACTTGTATTTCTCCATCTTTAGATTTCTCCACCTCCTCCTCCTCTCTTCATCTTCTTCTATTTCCTCCCTTTTCTTATATACATTTCTTTCACTTGTATTTCTCCATCTTTAGATTTCTCTACCTCCTCCTCCTCTCTTCATCTTCTTCTATTTCCTCCCTTTTCTTATATCCATTTCTTTCACTTGTATTTCTCCATCTTTAGATTTCTCCACCTCCTCCTCCTCTCTTCATCTTCTTCTATTTCCTCCCTTTTCTTATATCCATTTCTTTCACTTTTATTTCTCCATCTTTAGATTTCTCCACCTCCTCCTCCTCTCTTCATCTTCTTCTATTTCCTCCCTTTTCTTATATCCATTTCTTTCACTTGTATTTCTCCATCTTTAGATTTCTCCACCTCCTCCTCCTCTCTTCATCTTCTTCTATTTCCTCCCTTTTCTTATATCCATTTCTTTCACTTGTATTTCTCCATCTTTAGATTTCTCCACCTCCTCCTCCTCTCTTCATCTTCTTCTATTTCCTCCCTTTTCTTATATCCATTTCTTTCACTTGTATTTCTCCATCTTTAGATTTCTCTACCTCCTCCTCCTCTCTTCATCTTCTTCTATTTCCTCCTTTTTCTTATATCCATTTCTTTCACTTGTATTTCTCCATCTTTAGATTTCTCCACCTCCTCCTCCTCTCTTCATCTTCTTCTATTTCCTCCCTTTTCTTATATCCATTTCTTTCACTTGTATTTCTCCATCTTTAGATTTCTCTACCTCCTCCTCCTCTCTTCACCTTCTTCTATTTCCTCCCTTTTCTTATATCCATTTCTTTCACTTGTATTTCTCCATCTTTAGATTTCTCCACCTCCTCCTCCTCCTCTCTTCATCTTCTTCTATTTCCTCCTTTTTCTTATATCCATTTCTTTCACTTGTATTTCTCCATCTTTAGATTTCTCCACCTCCTCCTCCTCTCTTCATCTTCTTCTATTTCCTCCCTTTTCTTATATCCATTCCTTTCACTTGTATTTCTCCATCTTTAGATTTCTCCACCTCCTCCTCCTCTCTTCATCTTCTTCTATTTCCTCACTTTTCTTATATCCATTTCTTTCACTTGTATTTCTCCATCTTTAGATTTCTCCACCTCCTCCTCCTCTCTTCATCTTCTTCTATTTCCTCCCTTTTCTTATATCCATTTCTTTCACTTGTATTTCTCCATCTTTAGATTTCTCTACCTCCTCCTCCTCTCTTCACCTTCTTCTATTTCCTCCCTTTTCTTATATCCATTTCTTTCACTTGTATTTCTCCATCTTTAGATTTCTCTACCTCCTCCTCCTCTCTTCATCTTCTTCTATTTCCTCCTTTTTCTTATATCCATTTCTTTCACTTGTATTTCTCCATCTTTAGATTTCTCCACCTCCTCCTCCTCCTCTCTTCATCTTCTTCTATTTCCTCCTTTTTCTTATATCCATTTCTTTCACTTGTATTTCTCCATCTTTAGATTTCTCCACCTCCTCCTCCTCCTCTCTTCATCTTCTTCTATTTCCTCCTTTTTCTTATATCCATTTCTTTCACTTGTATTTCTCCATCTTTAGATTTCTCTACCTCCTCCTCCTCCTCTCTTCTTCTTCTTCTATTTCCTCCCTTTTCTTATATCCATTTCTTTCACTTGTATTTCTCCATCTTTAGATTTCTCCACCTCCTCCTCCTCCTCTCTTCATCTTCTTCTATTTCCTCCCTTTTCTTATATCCATTTCTTTCACTTGTATTTCTCCATCTTTAGATTTCTCTACCTCCTCCTCCTCCTCTCTTCATCTTCTTCTATTTCCTCCCTTTTCTTATATCCATTTCTTTCACTTGTATTTCTCCATCTTTAGATTTCTCCACCTCCTCCTCCTCCTCTCTTCATCATCTTCTATTTCCTCCCTTTTCTTATATCCATTTCTTTCACTTGTATTTCTCCATCTTTAGATTTCTCCACCTCCTCCTCCTCTCTTCATCTTCTTCTATTTCCTCCCTTTTCTTATATCCATTTCTTTCACTTGTATTTCTCCATCTTTAGATTTCTCCACCTCCTCCTCCTCTCTTCATCTTCTTCTATTTCCTCCCTTTTCTTATATACATTTCCTTCACTTGTATTTCTCCATCTTTAGATTTCTCTACCTCCTCCTCCTCTCTTCACCTTCTTCTATTTCCTCCCTTTTCTTATATCCATTTCTTTCACTTGTATTTCTCCATCTTTAGATTTCTCCACCTCCTCCTCCTCTCTTCATCTTCTTCTATTTCCTCCCTTTTCTTATATCCATTTCTTTCACTTGTATTTCTCCATCTTTAGATTTCTCCACCTCCTCCTCCTCTCTTCATCTTCTTCTATTTCCTCCCTTTTCTTATATACATTTCCTTCACTTGTATTTCTCCATCTTTAGATTTCTCTACCTCCTCCTCCTCTCTTCATCATCTTCTATTTCCTCCCTTTTCTTATATCCATTTCTTTCACTTGTATTTCTCCATCTTTAGATTTCTCCACCTCCTCCTCCTCTCTTCATCTTCTTCTATTTCCTCCCTTTTCTTATATCCATTTCTTTCACTTGTATTTCTCCATCTTTAGATTTCTCCACCTCCTCCTCCTCTCTTCATCTTCTTCTATTTCCTCCCTTTTCTTATATACATTTCCTTCACTTGTATTTCTCCATCTTTAGATTTCTCTACCTCCTCCTCCTCTCTTCATCATCTTCTATTTCCTCCATTTTCTTATATCCATTTCTTTCACTTGTATTTCTCCATCTTTAGATTTCTCTACCTCCTCCTCCTCTCTTCATCTTCTTCTATTTCCTCCCTTTTCTTATATCCATTTCTTTCACTTGTATTTCTCCATCTTTAGATTTCTCTACCTCCTCCTCCTCTCTTCACTTTCTTCTATTTCCTCCCTTTTCTTATATCCATTTCTTTCACTTGTATTTCTCCATCTTTAGATTTCTCTACCTCCTCCTCCTCTCTTCATCTTCTTCTATTTCCTCCCTTTTCTTATATCCATTTCTTTCACTTGTATTTCTCCATCTTTAGATTTCTCTACCTCCTCCTCCTCTCTTCACTTTCTTCTATTTCCTCCATTTTCTTATATCCATTTCTTTCACTTGTATTTCTCCATCTTTAGATTTCTCCACCTCCTCCTCCTCTCTTCATCTTCTTCTATTTCCTCCCTTTTCTTATATCCATTTCTTTCACTTGTATTTCTCCATCTTTAGATTTCTCTACCTCCTCCTCCTCCTCTCTTCATCTTCTTCTATTTCCTCCCTTTTCTTATATCCATTTCTTTCACTTGTATTTCTCCATCTTTAGATTTCTCTACCTCCTCCTCCTCTCTTCATCTTCTTCTATTTCCTCCCTTTTCTTATATCCATTTCTTTCACTTGTATTTCTCCATCTTTAGATTTCTCCACCTCCTCCTCCTCTCTTCATCTTCTTCTATTTCCTCCCTTTTCTTATATCCATTTCTTTCACTTGTATTTCTCCATCTTTAGATTTCTCCACCTCCTCCTCCTCTCTTCATCTTCTTCTATTTCCTCCCTTTTCTTATATACATTTCCTTCACTTGTATTTCTCCATCTTTAGATTTCTCTACCTCCTCCTCCTCTCTTCATCATCTTCTATTTCCTCCATTTTCTTATATCCATTTCTTTCACTTGTATTTCTCCATCTTTAGATTTCTCTACCTCCTCCTCCTCTCTTCATCTTCTTCTATTTCCTCCCTTTTCTTATATCCATTTCTTTCACTTGTATTTCTCCATCTTTAGATTTCTCCACCTCCTCCTCCTCCTCTCTTCATCTTCTTCTATTTCCTCCCTTTTCTTATATCCATTTCTTTCTCTTGTATTTCTCCATCTTTAGATTTCTCTACCTCCTCCTCCTCTCTTCACTTTCTTCTATTTCCTCCCTTTTCTTATATCCATTTCTTTCACTTGTATTTCTCCATCTTTAGATTTCTCTACCTCCTCCTCCTCTCTTCACTTTCTTCTATTTCCTCCCTTTTCTTATATCCATTTCTTTCACTTGTATTTCTCCATCTTTAGATTTCTCTACCTCCTCCTCCTCTCTTCATCTTCTTCTATTTCCTCCCTTTTCTTATATCCATTTCTTTCACTTGTATTTCTCCATCTTTAGATTTCTCTACCTCCTCCTCCTCTCTTCACTTTCTTCTATTTCCTCCCTTTTCTTATATCCATTTCTTTCACTTGTATTTCTCCATCTTTAGATTTCTCTACCTCCTCCTCCTCTCTTCATCTTCTTCTATTTCCTCCCTTTTCTTATATCCATTTCTTTCACTTGTATTTCTCCATCTTTAGATTTCTCCACCTCCTCCTCCTCTCTTCATCTTCTTCTATTTCCTCCCTTTTCTTATATCCATTTCTTTCACTTGTATTTCTCCATCTTTAGATTTCTCCACCTCCTCCTCCTCTCTTCATCTTCTTCTATTTCCTCCCTTTTCTTATATACATTTCCTTCACTTGTATTTCTCCATCTTTAGATTTCTCTACCTCCTCCTCCTCTCTTCATCTTCTTCTATTTCCTCCTTTTTCTTATATCCATTTCTTTCACTTGTATTTCTCCATCTTTAGATTTCTCCACCTCCTCCTCCTCTCTTCATCTTCTTCTATTTCCTCCCTTTTCTTATATACATTTCTTTCACTTGTATTTCTCCATCTTTAGATTTCTCTACCTCCTCCTCCTCCTCTCTTCATCTTCTTCTATTTCCTCCTTTTTCTTATATCCATTTCTTTCACTCTTATTTCTCCATCTTTAGATTTCTCTACCTCCTCCTCCTCTCTTCATCTTCTTCTATTTCCTCCTTTTTCTCATATCCATTTCTTTCACTTGTATTTCTCCATCTTTAGATTTCTCCACCTCCTCCTCCTCTCTTCATCTTCTTCTATTTCCTCCCTTTTCTTATATCCATTTCTTTCACTTGTATTTCTCCATCTTTAGATTTCTCCACCTCCTCCTCCTCTCTTCATCTTCTTCTATTTCCTCCCTTTTCTTATATCCATTTCTTTCACTTGTATTTCTCCATCTTTAGATTTCTCCACCTCCTCCTCCTCTCTTCATCTTCTTCTATTTCCTCCCTTTTCTTATATACATTTCTTTCACTTGTATTTCTCCATCTTTAGATTTCTCCACCTCCTCCTCCTCTCTTCATCTTCTTCTATTTCCTCCCTTTTCTTATATCCATTTCTTTCACTTGTATTTCTCCATCTTTAGATTTCTCCACCTCCTCCTCCTCTCTTCATCTTCTTCTATTTCCTCCCTTTTCTTATATACATTTCTTTCACTCTTATTTCTCCATCTTTAGATTTCTCTACCTCCTCCTCCTCTCTTCATCTTCTTCTATTTCCTCCCTTTTCTTATATACATTTCTTTCACTTGTATTTCTCCATCTTTAGATTTCTCCACCTCCTCCTCCTCTCTTCATCTTCTTCTATTTCCTCCCTTTTCTTATATACATTTCTTTCACTTGTATTTCTCCATCTTTAGATTTCTCCACCTCCTCCTCCTCTCTTCATCTTCTTCTATTTCCTCCTTTTTCTCATATCCATTTCTTTCACTTGTATTTCTCCATCTTTAGATTTCTCCACCTCCTCCTCCTCTCTTCATCTTCTTCTATTTCCTCCCTTTTCTTATATACATTTCTTTCACTTGTATTTCTCCATCTTTAGATTTCTCCACCTCCTCCTCCTCTCTTCATCTTCTTCTATTTCCTCCCTTTTCTTATATCCATTTCTTTCACTTGTATTTCTCCATCTTTAGATTTCTCCACCTCCTCCTCCTCTCTTCATCTTCTTCTATTTCCTCCCTTTTCTTATATACATTTCTTTCACTTGTATTTCTCCATCTTTAGATTTCTCCACCTCCTCCTCCTCTCTTCATCTTCTTCTATTTCCTCCCTTTTCTTATATCCATTTCTTTCACTTGTATTTCTCCATCTTTAGATTTCTCCACCTCCTCCTCCTCTCTTCATCTTCTTCTATTTCCTCCCTTTTCTTATATACATTTCTTTCACTTGTATTTCTCCATCTTTAGATTTCTCCACCTCCTCCTCCTCTCTTCATCTTCTTCTATTTCCTCCCTTTTCTTATATCCATTTCTTTCACTTGTATTTCTCCATCTTTAGATTTCTCCACCTCCTCCTCCTCTCTTCATCTTCTTCTATTTCCTCCCTTTTCTTATATGCATTTCTTTCACTCTTATTTCTCCATCTTTAGATTTCTCTACCTCCTCCTCCTCTCTTCATCTTCTTCTATTTCCTCCCTTTTCTTATATCCATTTCTTTCACTTGTATTTCTCCATCTTTAGATTTCTCTACCTCCTCCTCCTCTCTTCATCTTCTTCTATTTCCTCCCTTTTCTTATATCCATTTCTTTCACTTGTATTTCTCCCTCTTTAGATTTCTCTACCTCCTCCTTCTCTCTTCATCTTCTTCTATTTCCTCCCTTTTCTTATATACATTTCTTTCACTTGTATTTCTCCATCTTTAGATTTCTCCACCTCCTCCTCCTCTCTTCACCTTCTTCTATTTCCTCCTTTTTCTCATATCCATTTCTTTCACTTGTATTTCTCCATCTTTAGATTTCTCCACCTCCTCCTCCTCTCTCCATCTTCTTCTATTTCCTCCCTTTTCTTATATCCATTTCTTTCACTTGTATTTCTCCATCTTTAGATTTCTCCACCTCCTCCTCCTCTCTTCATCTTCTTCTATTTCCTCCCTTTTCTTATATCCATTTCTTTCACTTGTATTTCTCCATCTTTAGATTTCTCTACCTCCTCCTCCTCTCTTCATCTTCTTCTATTTCCTCCCTTTTCTTATATCCATTTCTTTCACTTGTATTTCTCCATCTTTAGATTTCTCTACCTCCTCCTCCTCCTCTCTTCATCTTCTTCTATTTCCTCCCTTTTCTTATATCCATTTCTTTCACTTGTATTTCTCCATCTTTAGATTTCTCTACCTCCTCCTCCTCTCTTCATCTTCTTCTATTTCCTCCCTTTTCTTATATCCATTTCTTTCACTTGTATTTCTCCATCTTTAGATTTCTCTACCTCCTCCTCCTCTCTTCATCATCTTCTATTTCCTCCATTTTCTTATATCCATTTCTTTCACTTGTATTTCTCCATCTTTAGATTTCTCTACCTCCTCCTCCTCTCTTCATCTTCTTCTATTTCCTCCCTTTTCTTATATCCATTTCTTTCACTTGTATTTCTCCATCTTTAGATTTCTCTACCTCCTCCTGCTCTCTTCATCTTCTTCTATTTCCTCCCTTTTCTTATATCCATTTCTTTCACTCTTATTTCTCCATCTTTAGATTTCTCCACCTCCTCCTCCTCTCTTCATCTTCTTCTATTTCCTCCCTTTTCTTATATACATTTCTTTCACTTGTATTTCTCCATCTTTAGATTTCTCTACCTCCTCCTCCTCTCTTCATCTTCTTCTATTTCCTCCCTTTTCTTATATACATTTCTTTCACTTGTATTTCTCCATCTTTAGATTTCTCTACCTCCTCCTCCTCTCTTCATCTTCTTCTATTTCCTCCTTTTTCTTATATCCATTTCTTTCACTTGTATTTCTCCATCTTTAGATTTCTCCCCCTCCTCCTCCTCTCTTCATCTTCTTCTATTTCCTCCCTTTTCTTATATCCATTTCTTTCACTTGTATTTCTCCATCTTTAGATTTCTCTACCTCCTCCTCCTCCTCTCTTCATCTTCTTCTATTTCCTCCCTTTTCTTATATCCATTTCTTTCACTTTTATTTCTCCATCTTTAGATTTCTCCACCTCCTCCTCCTCTCTTCATCTTCTTCTATTTCCTCCCTTTTCTTATATCCATTTCTTTCACTTGTATTTCTCCATCTTTAGATTTCTCTACCTCCTCCTCCTCCTCTCTTCATCTTCTTCTATTTCCTCCCTTTTCTTATATCCATTTCTTTCACTTGTATTTCTCCATCTTTAGATTTCTCTACCTCCTCCTCCTCTCTTCATCTTCTTCTATTTCCTCCCTTTTCTTATATCCATTTCTTTCACTTGTATTTCTCCATCTTTAGATTTCTCTACCTCCTCCTCCTCCTCTCTTCATCTTCTTCTATTTCCTCCTTTTTCTTATATCCATTTCTTTCACTCTTATTTCTCCATCTTTAGATTTCTCTACCTCCTCCTCCTCTCTTCATCTTCTTCTATTTCCTCCTTTTTCTTATATCCATTTCTTTCACTTGTATTTCTCCATCTTTAGATTTCTCCACCTCCTCCTCCTCTCTTCATCTTCTTCTATTTCCTCCCTTTTCTTATATCCATTTCTTTCACTTGTATTTCTCCATCTTTAGATTTCTCCACCTCCTCCTCCTCTCTTCATCTTCTTCTATTTCCTCCCTTTTCTTATATCCATTTCTTTCACTTGTATTTCTCCATCTTTAGATTTCTCTACCTCCTCCTCCTCTCTTCATCTTCTTCTATTTCCTCCTTTTTCTTATATCCATTTCTTTCACTTGTATTTCTCCATCTTTAGATTTCTCCCCCTCCTCCTCCTCTCTTCATCTTCTTCTATTTCCTCCCTTTTCTTATATCCATTTCTTTCACTTGTATTTCTCCATCTTTAGATTTCTCTACCTCCTCCTCCTCCTCTCTTCATCTTCTTCTATTTCCTCCCTTTTCTTATATCCATTTCTTTCACTTGTATTTCTCCATCTTTAGATTTCTCCACCTCCTCCTCCTCTCTTCATCTTCTTCTATTTCCTCCCTTTTCTTATATACATTTCTTTCACTTGTATTTCTCCATCTTTAGATTTCTCTACCTCCTCCTCCTCCTCTCTTCATCTTCTTCTATTTCCTCCTTTTTCTTATATCCATTTCTTTCACTCTTATTTCTCCATCTTTAGATTTCTCTACCTCCTCCTCCTCTCTTCATCTTCTTCTATTTCCTCCTTTTTCTTATATCCATTTCTTTCACTTGTATTTCTCCATCTTTAGATTTCTCCACCTCCTCCTCCTCTCTTCATCTTCTTCTATTTCCTCCCTTTTCTTATATCCATTTCTTTCACTTGTATTTCTCCATCTTTAGATTTCTCCACCTCCTCATCCTCTCTTCATCTTCTTCTATTTCCTCCCTTTTCTTATATACATTTCTTTCACTTGTATTTCTCCATCTTTAGATTTCTCTACCTCCTCCTCCTCCTCTCTTCATCTTCTTCTATTTCCTCCCTTTTCTTATATCAATTTCTTTCTCTTGTATTTCTCCATCTTTAGATTTCTCTACCTCCTCCTCCTCCTCTCTTCACCTTCTTCTATTTCCTCCCTTTTCTTATATCCATTTCTTTCACTTGTATTTCTCCATCTTTAGATTTCTCTACCTCCTCCTCCTCTCTTCATCTTCTTCTATTTCCTCCCTTTTCTTATATCCATTTCTTTCACTTTTATTTCTCCATCTTTAGATTTCTCTACCTCCTCCTCCTCCTCTCTTCATCTTCTTCTATTTCCTCCTTTTTCTTATATCCATTTCTTTCACTCTTATTTCTCCATCTTTAGATTTCTCTACCTCAACCTCCTCCTCTCTTCATCTTCTTCTATTTCCTCCCTTTTCTTATATACATTTCTTTCACTTGTATTTCTCCATCTTTAGATTTCTCTACCTCCTCCTCCTCTCTTCATCTTCTTCTATTTCCTCCCTTTTCTTATATCCATTTCTTTCACTCTTATTTCTCCATCTTTAGATTTCTCTACCTCCTCCTCCTCTCTTCATCTTCTTCTATTTCCTCCCTTTTCTTATATCCATTTCTTTCACTTGTATTTCTCCATCTTTAGATTTCTCTACCTCCTCCTCCTCCTCTCTTCATCTTCTTCTATTTCCTCCTTTTTCTTATATCCATTTCTTTCACTCTTATTTCTCCATCTTTAGATTTCTCTACCTCCTCCTCCTCCTCTCTTCATCTTCTTCTATTTCCTCCCTTTTCTTATATCCATTTCTTTCACTTTTATTTCTCCATCTTTAGATTTCTCTACCTCCTCCTCCTCCTCTCTTCATCTTCTTCTATTTCCTCCTTTTTCTTATATCCATTTCTTTCACTCTTATTTCTCCATCTTTAGATTTCTCTACCTCAACCTCCTCCTCTCTTCATCTTCTTCTATTTCCTCCCTTTTCTTATATACATTTCTTTCACTTGTATTTCTCCATCTTTAGATTTCTCTACCTCCTCCTCCTCTCTTCATCTTCTTCTATTTCCTCCCTTTTCTTATATCCATTTCTTTCACTTTTATTTCTCCATCTTTAGATTTCTCTACCTCCTCCTCCTCTCTTCATCTTCTTCTATTTCCTCCCTTTTCTTATATCCATTTCTTTCACTTGTATTTCTCCATCTTTAGATTTCTCTACCTCCTCCTCCTCCTCTCTTCATCTTCTTCTATTTCCTCCTTTTTCTTATATCCATTTCTTTCACTCTTATTTCTCCATCTTTAGATTTCTCTACCTCCTCCTCCTCCTCTCTTCATCTTCTTCTATTTCCTCCCTTTTCTTATATCCATTTCTTTCACTCTTATTTCTCCATCTTTAGATTTCTCTACCTCCTCCTCCTCTCTTCATCTTCTTCTATTTCCTCCCTTTTCTTATATCCATTTCTTTCTCTTGTATTTCTCCATCTTTAGATTTCTCCACCTCCTCCTCCTCCTCTCTTCATCTTCTTCTATTTCCTACTTTTTCTTATATACATTTCTTTCTCTTGTATTTCTCCATCTTTAGATTTCTCTACCTCCTCCTCCTCCTCTCTTCATCTTCTTCTATTTCCTCCATTTTCTTATATCCATTTCTTTCACTTGTATTTCTCCATCTTTAGATTTCTCCACCTCCTCCTCCTCTCTTCATCTTCTTCTATTTCCTCCATTTTCTTATATCCATTTCTTTCACTTTTATTTCTCCATCTTTAGATTTCTCCACCTCCTCCTCCTCTCTTCATCTTCTTCTATTTCCTCCCTTTTCTTATATCCATTTCTTTCACTTGTATTTCTCCATCTTTAGATTTCTCCACCTCCTCCTCCTCCTCTCTTCATCTTCTTCTATTTCCTCCTTTTTCTTATATCCATTTCTTTCACTTGTATTTCTCCATCTTTAGATTTCTCTACCTCCTCCTCCTCCTCTCTTCATCTTCTTCTATTTCCTCCCTTTTCTTATATCCATTTCTTTCACTTGTATTTCTCCATCTTTAGATTTCTCTACCTCCTCCTCCTACTCTCTTCATCTTCTTCTATTTCCTCCCTTTTCTTATATCCATTTCTTTCACTTGTATTTCTCCATCTTTAGATTTCTCCACCTCCTCCTCCTCCTCTCTTCATCTTCTTCTATTTCCTCCATTTTCTTATATCCATTTCTTTCACTTGTATTTCTCCATCTTTAGATTTCTCCACCTCCTCCTCCTCTCTTCATCTTCTTCTATTTCCTCCCTTTTCTTATATCCATTTCTTTCACTTGTATTTCTCCATCTTTAGATTTCTCCACCTCCTCCTCCTCTCTTCATCTTCTTCTATTTCCTCCCTTTTCTTATATGCATTTCTTTCACTCTTATTTCTCCATCTTTAGATTTCTCCACCTCCTCCTCCTCTCTTCATCTTCTTCTATTTCCTCCCTTTTCTTATATCCATTTCTTTCACTTTTATTTCTCCATCTTTAGATTTCTCCACCTCCTCCTCCTCATCTCTTCATCTTCTTCTATTTCCTCCCTTTTCTTATATCCATTTCTTTCACTTGTATTTCTCCATCTTTAGATTTCTCCACCTCCTCCTCCTCCTCTCTTCATCTTCTTCTATTTCCTCCCTTTTCTTATATCCATTTCTTTCAATTGTATTTCTCCATCTTTAGATTTCTCTACCTCCTCCTCCTCCTCTCTTCATCTTCTTCTATTTCCTCCCTTTTCTTATATCCATTTCTTTCACTTGTATTTCTCCATCTTTAGATTTCTCCACCTCCTCCTCCTCTCTTCATCTTCTTCTATTTCCTCCCTTTTCTTATATCCATTTCTTTCACTTGTATTTCTCCATCTTTAGATTTCTCTACCTCCTCCTCCTCTCTTCATCTTCTTCTATTTCCTCCTTTTTCTTATATCCATTTCTTTCTCTTGTATTTCTCCATCTTTAGATTTCTCTACCTCCTCTTCCTCCTCTCTTCATCTTCTTCTATTTCCTCCCTTTTCTTATATCCATTTCTTTCACTCTTATTTCTCCATCTTTAGATTTCTCCCCCTCCTCCTCCTCTCTTCATCATCTTCTATTTCCTCCATTTTCTTATATCCATTTCTTTCACTTGTATTTCTCCATCTTTAGATTTCTCCACCTCCTCCTCCTCCTCTCTTCATCTTCTTCTATTTCCTCCCTTTTCTTATATCCATTTCTTTCTCTTGTATTTCTCCATCTTTAGATTTCTCCACCTCCTCCTCCTCTCTTCATCTTCTTCTATTTCCTCCTTTTTCTTATATACATTTCTTTCTCTTGTATTTCTCCATCTTTAGATTTCTCTACCTCCTCCTCCTCCTCTCTTCATCT
Organism: Sepioteuthis lessoniana; assembly: GCA_963585895.1. Lineage (NCBI taxonomy): Eukaryota > Metazoa > Mollusca > Cephalopoda > Myopsida > Loliginidae > Sepioteuthis > Sepioteuthis lessoniana. The sequence continues at coordinate 59,191,536 of OY757942.1, read as the reverse complement.
TCTTCTATTTCCTCCTTTTTCTTATATCCATTTCTTTCACTCTTATTTCTCCATCTTTAGATTTCTCTACCTCCTCCTCCTCCTCTCTTCATCTTCTTCTATTTCCTCCCTTTTCTTATGTCCATTTCTTTCACTTGTATTTCTCCATCAGTAGAGGTCTCCACCTCCTCCTTCTCTCTTCATCTTCTTCTATTTCCTCCCTTTTCTTATATCCATTTCTTTCACTTGTATTTCTCCATCTTAGATTTCTCTACCTCCTCCTCCTCTCTTCATCTTCTTCTATTTCCTCACTTTTCTTATATCAATTTCTTTCTCTTGTATTTCTCCATCTTTAGATTTCTCCACCTCCTCCTCCTCCTCTCTTCATCTTCTTCTATTTCCTCCCTTTTCTTATATCCATTTCTTTCACTTGTATTTCTCCATCTTAGATTTCTCCACCTCCTCCTCCTCTCTTCATCTTCTTCTATTTCCTCCATTTTCTTATATCCATTTCTTTCACTTGTATTTCTCCATCTTAGATTTCTCTACCTCCTCCTCCTCTCTTCATCTTCTTCTATTTCCTCACTTTTCTTATATCCATTTCTTTCTCTTGTATTTCTCCATCTTTAGATTTCTCTACCTCCTCCTCCTCTCTTCACCTTCTTCTATTTCCTCACTTTTCTTATATCCATTTCTTTCTCTTGTATTTCTCCATCTTTAGATTTCTCTACCTCCTCTTCCTCTCTTCATCATCTTCTATTTCCTCCCTTTTCTTATATCCATTTCTTTCACTTGTATTTCTCCATCTTTAGATTTCTCCACCTCCTCCTCCTCCTCTCTTCATCTTCTTCTATTTCCTCCCTTTTCTTATATACATTTCTTTCACTTGTATTTCTCCATCTTTAGATTTCTCTACCTCCTCCTCCTCTCTTCATCATCTTCTATTTCCTCCCTTTTCTTATATCCATTTCTTTCACTTGTATTTCTCCATCTTTAGATTTCTCTACCTCCTCCTCCTCTCTTCATCTTCTTCTATTTCCTCCCTTTTCTTATGTCCATTTCCTTCACTTGTATTTCTCCATCTTTAGATTTCTCTACCTCCTCCTCCTCTCTTCATCATCTTCTATTTCCTCCCTTTTCTTATATCCATTTCTTTCACTTGTATTTCTCCATCTTTAGATTTCTCTACCTCCTCCTCCTCTCTTCATCTTCTTCTATTTCCTCCCTTTTCTTATATCCATTTCTTTCACTCTTATTTCTCCATCTTTAGATTTCTCTACCTCCTCCTCCTCCTCTCTTCATCATCTTCTATTTCCTCCCTTTTCTTATATCCATTTATTTCACTTGTATTTCTCCATCTTTAGATTTCTCCACCTCCTCCTCCTCTCTTCATCTTCTTCTATTTCCTCCCTTTTCTTATATCCATTTCTTTCACTTGTATTTCTCCATCTTTAGATTTCTCTACCTCCTCCTCCTCTCTTCATCATCTTCTATTTCCTCCCTTTTCTTATATACATTTCTTTCACTTGTATTTCTCCATCTTTAGATTTCTCTACCTCCTCCTCCTCTCTTCATCATCTTCTATTTCCTCCCTTTTCTTATATACATTTCTTTCACTTGTATTTCTCCATCTTTAGATTTCTCTACCTCCTCCTCCTCTCTTCATCATCTTCTATTTCCTCCCTTTTCTTATATACATTTCTTTCACTTGTATTTCTCCATCTTTAGATTTCTCTACCTCCTCCTCCTCTCTTCATCATCTTCTATTTCCTCCCTTTTCTTATATCCATTTCTTTCACTTGTATTTCTCCATCTTTAGATTTCTCTACCTCCTCCTCCTCTCTTCATCATCTTCTATTTCCTCCCTTTTCTTATATACATTTCTTTCACTTGTATTTCTCCATCTTTAGATTTCTCTACCTCCTCCTCCTCTCTTCATCATCTTCTATTTCCTCCCTTTTCTTATATACATTTCTTTCACTTGTATTTCTCCATCTTTAGATTTCTCTACCTCCTCCTCCTCTCTTCATCATCTTCTATTTCCTCCCTTTTCTTATATACATTTCTTTCACTTGTATTTCTCCATCTTTAGATTTCTCTACCTCCTCCTCCTCTCTTCATCTTCTTCTATTTCCTCCCTTTTCTTATATACATTTCTTTCACTTGTATTTCTCCATCTTTAGATTTCTCCACCTCCTCCTCCTCCTCTCTTCATCTTCTTCTATTTCCTCCCTTTTCTTATATCCATTTCTTTCACATGTATTTCTCCATCTTTAGATTTCTTTACCTCCTCCTCCTCCTCTCTTCATCTTCTTCTATTTCCTCCCTTTTCTTCTATCCATTTCTTTCACTTGTATTTCTCCATCTTTAGATTTCTCTACCTCCCCCTCTTCTCTTCATCTTCTTCTATTTCCTCCCTTTTCTTATATACATTTCTTTCACTTTTATTTCTCCATCTTTAGATTTCCCTACCTCCTCCTCCTCCTCTCTTCATCTTCTTCTATTTCCTCCTTTTTCTTATATCCATTTCTTTCACTTTTATTTCTCCATCTTTAGATTTCTCTACCTCCTCCTCCTCTCTTCATCTTCTTCTATTTCCTCCCTTTTCTTATATCCATTTCTTTCACTTCTATTTCATCATATTTAGATTTCTCCACCTCCTCCTCCTCCTCTCTTCATCTTCTTCTATTTCCTCCCTTTTCTTATATACATTTCTTTCTCTTGTATTTCTCCATCTTTAGATTTCTCTACCTCCTCCTCCTCCTCTCTTCATCTTCTTCTATTTCCTCCTTTTTCTTATATCCATTTCTTTCACTCTTATTTCTCCATCTTTAGATTTCTTTACCTCCTCCTCCTCCTCTCTTCATCTTCTTCTATTTCCTCCCTTTTCTTATATCCATTTCTTTCACTTGTATTTCTCCATCTTTAGATTTCTCTACCTCCTCCTCCTCCTCTCTTCATCTTCTTCTATTTCCTCCCTTTTCTTATATCCATTTCTTTCACATGTATTTCTCCATCTTTAGATTTCTCTACCTCCTCCTCCTCTCTTCACTTTCTTCTATTTCCTCCCTTTTCTTATATCCATTTCTTTCACTTGTATTTCTCCATCTTTAGATTTCTCCACCTCCTCCTCCTCCTCTCTTCATCTTCTTCTATTTCCTCCCTTTTCTTATATCCATTTCTTTCACTTGTATTTCTCCATCTTTAGATTTCTCCACCTCCTCCTCCTCCTCTCTTCATCTTCTTCTATTTCCTCCCTTTTCTTATATCCATTTCTTTCACTTGTATTTCTCCATCTTTAGATTTCTCCACCTCCTCCTCCTCCTCTCTTCATCTTCTTCTATTTCCTCCCTTTTCTTATATCCATTTCTTTCACTTGTATTTCTCCATCTTTAGATTTCTCCACCTCCTCCTCCTCTCTTCATCTACTTCTATTTCCTCCCTTTTCTTATATCCATTTCTTTCACTTGTATTTCTCCATCTTTAGATTTCTCTACCTCCTCCTCCTCTCTTCATCATCTTCTATTTCCTCCCTTTTCTTATATCCATTTCTTTCACTTGTATTTCTCCATCTTTAGATTTCTCTACCTCCTCCTCCTCTCTTCATCTTCTTCTATTTCCTCCCTTTTCTTATATCCATTTCTTTCACTTGTATTTCTCCATCTTTAGATTTCTCTACCTCCTCCTCCTCCTCTCTTCATCTTCTTCTATTTCCTCCCTTTTCTTATATCCATTTCTTTCACTTGTATTTCTCCATCTTTAGATTTCTCTACCTCCTCCTCCTCTCTTCATCTTCTTCTATTTCCTCCCTTTTCTTATATACATTTCTTTCACTTGTATTTCTCCATCTTTAGATTTCTCTACCTCCTCCTCCTCTCTTCATCTTCTTCTATTTCCTCCCTTTTCTTATATCCATTTCTTTCACTTGTATTTCTCCATCTTTAGATTTCTCTACCTCCTCCTCCTCTCTTCATCTTCTTCTATTTCCTCCCTTTTCTTATATACATTTCTTTCACTTGTATTTCTCCATCTTTAGATTTCTCTACCTCCTCCTCCTCTCTTCATCTTCTTCTATTTCCTCCCTTTTCTTATATACATTTCTTTCACTTGTATTTCTCCATCTTTAGATTTCTCTACCTCCTCCTGCTCTCTTCATCTTCTTCTATTTCCTCCCTTTTCTTATATCCATTTCTTTCACTCTTATTTCTCCATCTTTAGATTTCTCTACCTCCTCCTCCTCTCTTCATCTTCTTCTATTTCCTCCCTTTTCTTATAGACATTTCTTTCACTTGTATTTCTCCATCTTTAGATTTCTCTACCTCCTCCTGCTCTCTTCATCTTCTTCTATTTCCTCCCTTTTCTTATATCCATTTCTTTCACTCTTATTTCTCCATCTTTAGATTTCTCCACCTCCTCCTCCTCTCTTCATCTTCTTCTATTTCCTCCCTTTTCTTATATCCATTTCTTTCACTTGTATTTCTCCATCTTTAGATTTCTCTACCTCCTCCTCCTCTCTTCATCTTCTTCTATTTCCTCCCTTTTCTTATATCCATTTCTTTCACTCTTATTTCTCCATCTTTAGATTTCTCTACCTCCTCCTCCTCTCTTCATCTTCTTCTATTTCCTCCCTTTTCTTATATCCATTTCTTTCACTTGTATTTCTCCATCTTTAGATTTCTCTACCTCCTCCTCCTCTCTTCATCTTCTTCTATTTCCTCCCTTTTCTTATATCCATTTCTTTCACTTGTATTTCTCCATCTTTAGATTTCTCCACCTCCTCCTCCTCCTCTCTTCATCTTCTTCTATTTCCTCCCTTTTCTTATAGACATTTCTTTCACTTGTATTTCTCCATCTTTAGATTTCTCCACCTCCTCCTCCTCTCTTCATCTTCTTCTATTTCCTCCTTTTTCTTATATCCATTTCTTTCACTCTTATTTCTCCATCTTTAGATTTCTCTACCTCCTCCTCCTCCTCTCTTCATCTTCTTCTATTTCCTCCTTTTTCTTATATCCATTTCTTTCACTTGTATTTCTCCATCTTTAGATTTCTCCACCTCCTCCTCCTCCTCTCTTCATCTTCTTCTATTTCCTCCCTTTTCTTATATCCATTTCTTTCACTTCTATTTCATCATATTTAGATTTCTCCACCTCCTCCTCCTCCTCTCTTCATCTTCTTCTATTTCCTCCCTTTTCTTATATCCATTTCTTTCACTTGTATTTCTCCATCTTTAGATTTCTCTACCTCCTCCTCCTCTCTTCATCTTCTTCTATTTCCTCCCTTTTCTTATATCCATTTCTTTCACTTTTATTTCTCCATCTTTAGATTTCTCTACCTCCTCCTCCTCTCTTCATCTTCTTCTATTTCCTCCCTTTTCTTATATCCATTTCTTTCTCTTGTATTTCTCCATCTTTAGATTTCTCTACCTCCTCCTCCTCCTCTCTTCATCTTCTTCTATTTCCTCCCTTTTCTTATATCCATTTCTTTCACTTGTATTTCTCCATCTTTAGATTTCTCTACCTCCTCCTCCTCTCTTCATCTTCTTCTATTTCCTCCCTTTTCTTATGTCCATTTCTTTCACTTGTATTTCTCCATCTTTAGATTTCTCTACCTCCTCCTTCTCTCTTCGTCTTCTTCTATTTCCTCCCTTTTCTTATGTCCATTTCTTTCACTTGTATTTCTCCATCTTTAGATTCCTCTACCTCCTCCTTCTCTCTTCGTCTTCTTCTATTTCCTCCCTTTTCTTATATCCATTTCTTTCACTTGTATTTCTCCATCTTTAGATTTCTCTACCTCCTCCTCCTCTCTTCATCTTCTTCTATTTCCTCCCTTTTCTTATATCCATTTCTTTCACTTGTATTTCTCCATCTTTAGATTTCTCTACCTCCTCCTCCTCTCTTCATCTTCTTCTATTTCCTCCTTTTTCTTATATCCATTTCTTTCACTTGTATTTCTCCATCTTTAGATTTCTCTACCTCCTCCTCCTCTCTTCATCTTCTTCTATTTCCTCCCTTTTCTTATATCCATTTCTTTCACTTGTATTTCTCCATCTTTAGATTTCTCTACCTCCTCCTCCTCTCTTCATCTTCTTCTATTTCCTCCCTTTTCTTATATCCATTTCTTTCACTTGTATTTCTCCATCTTTAGATTTCTCTACCTCCTCCTCCTCTCTTCATCTTCTTCTATTTCCTCCTTTTTCTTATATCCATTTCTTTCACTTGTATTTCTCCATCTTTAGATTTCTCTACCTCCTCCTCCTCTCTTCATCTTCTTCTATTTCCTCCCTTTTCTTATATCCATTTCTTTCTGTTGTATTTCTCCATCTTTAGATTTCTCCACCTCCTCCTCCTCTCTTCATCTTCTTCTATTTCCTCCCTTTTCTTATATCCATTTCTTTCACTTGTATTTCTCCATCTTTAGATTTCTCCACCTCCTCCTCCTCTCTTCATCTTCTTCTATTTCCTCCCTTTTCTTATATCCATTTCTTTCACTTGTATTTCTCCATCTTTAGATTTCTCTACCTCCTCCTCCTCTCTTCATCTTCTTCTATTTCCTCCCTTTTCTTATATCCATTTCTTTCTGTTGTATTTCTCCATCTTTAGATTTCTCTACCTCCTCCTCCTCTCTTCATCTTCTTCTATTTCCTCCCTTTTCTTATATCCATTTCTTTCTGTTGTATTTCTCCATCTTTAGATTTCTCCACCTCCTCCTCCTCTCTTCATCTTCTTCTATTTCCTCCCTTTTCTTATATCCATTTCTTTCACTTGTATTTCTCCATCTTTAGATTTCTCTACCTCCTCCTCCTCTCTTCATCTTCTTCTATTTCCTCCCTTTTCTTATATCCATTTCTTTCACTTGTATTTCTCCATCTTTAGATTTCTCTACCTCCTCCTCCTCTCTTCATCTTCTTCTATTTCCTCCTTTTTCTTATATCCATTTCTTTCACTTGTATTTCTCCATCTTTAGATTTCTCTACCTCCTCCTCCTCTCTTCATCTTCTTCTATTTCCTCCCTTTTCTTATATCCATTTCTTTCACTTGTATTTCTCCATCTTTAGATTTCTCCACCTCCTCCTCCTCTCTTCATCATCTTCTATTTCCTCCCTTTTCTTATATCCATTTCTTTCACTTGTATTTCTCCATCTTTAGATTTCTCTACCTCCTCCTCCTCTCTTCATCTTCTTCTATTTCCTCCATTTTCTTATATCCATTTCTTTCACTTGTATTTCTCCATCTTTAGATTTCTCTACCTCCTCCTCCTCTCTTCATCTTCTTCTATTTCCTCCCTTTTCTTATATCCATTTCTTTAACTTGTATTTCTCCATCTTTAGATTTCTCTACCTCCTCCTCCTCTCTTCATCTTCTTCTATTTCCTCCCTTTTCTTATATCCATTTCTTTCACTTTTATTTCTCCATCTTTAGATTTCTCTACCTCCTCCTCCTCTCTTCATCTTCTTCTATTTCCTCCCTTTTCTTATATCCATTTCTTTCACTTGTATTTCTCCATCTTTAGATTTCTCTACCTCCTCCTCCTCTCTTCATCTTCTTCTATTTCCTCCCTTTTCTTATATCCATTTCTTTCACTTGTATTTCTCCATCTTTAGATTTCTCTACCTCCTCCTCCTCTCTTCATCTTCTTCTATTTCCTCCCTTTTCTTATATCCATTTCTTTCACTTGTATTTCTCCATCTTTAGATTTCTCCACCTCCTCCTCCTCCTCTCTTCATCTTCTTCTATTTCCTCCTTTTTCTTATATCCATTTCTTTCACTTGTATTTCTCCATCTTTAGATTTCTCTACCTCCTCCTCCTCCTCTCTTCATCTTCTTCTATTTCCTCCCTTTTCTTATATCCATTTCTTTCTCTTGTATTTCTCCATCTTTAGATTTCTCTACCTCCTCCTCCTCTCTTCACCTTCTTCTATTTCCTCCCTTTTCTTATATCCATTTCTTTCACTTGTATTTCTCCATCTTTAGATTTCTCCACCTCCTCCTCCTCCTCTCTTCATCTTCTTCTATTTCCTCCATTTTCTTATATCCATTTCTTTCACTTGTATTTCTCCATCTTTAGATTTCTACACCTCCTCCTCCTCCTCTCTTCATCTTCTTCTATTTCCTCCCTTTTCTTATATCCATTTCTTTCACTTGTATTTCTCCATCTTTAGATTTCTCTACCTCCTCCTCCTCTCTTCATCTTCTTCTATTTCCTCCATTTTCTTATATCCATTTCTTTCACTCTTATTTCTCCATCTTTAGATTTCTCTACCTCCTCCTCCTCTCTTCATCTTCTTCTATTTCCTCCCTTTTCTTATATCCATTTCTTTCTCTTGTATTTCTCCATCTTTAGATTTCTCTACCTCCTCCTCCTCTCTTCATCTTCTTCTATTTCCTCACTTTTCTTATATCCATTTCTTTCACTTGTATTTCTCCAACTTTAGATTTCTCCACCTCCTCCTCCTCCTCTCTTCATCTTCTTCTATTTCCTCCATTTTCTTATATCCATTTCTTTCACTTGTATTTCTCCATCTTTAGATTTCTACACCTCCTCCTCCTCCTCTCTTCATCTTCTTCTATTTCCTCCCTTTTCTTATATCCATTTCTTTCACTTGTATTTCTCCATCTTTAGATTTCTCTACCTCCTCCTCCTCTCTTCATCTTCTTCTATTTCCTCCCTTTTCTTATATCCATTTCTTTCACTTGTATTTCTCCATCTTTAGATTTCTCCACCTCCTCCTCCTCCTCTCTTCATCTTCTTCTATTTCCTCCCTTTTCTTATATCCATTTCTTTCACTTGTATTTCTCCATCTTTAGATTTCTCTACCTCCTCCTCCTCTCTTCATCTTCTTCTATTTCCTCCCTTTTCTTATATCCATTTCTTTCACTTGTATTTCTCCATCTTTAGATTTCTCTACCTCCTCCTCCTCTCTTCATCTTCTTCTATTTCCTCCTTTTTCTTATATCCATTTCTTTCACTTGTATTTCTCCATCTTTAGATTTCTCTACCTCCTCCTCCTCTCTTCATCTTCTTCTATTTCCTCCTTTTTCTTATATCCATTTCTTTCACTTGTATTTCTCCATCTTTAGATTTCTCTACCTCCTCCTCCTCTCTTCATCTTCTTCTATTTCCTCCCTTTTCTTATATCCATTTCTTTCACTTGTATTTCTCCATCTTTAGATTTCTCTACCTCCTCCTCCTCTCTTCATCTTCTTCTATTTCCTCCCTTTTCTTATATCCATTTCTTTCACTTTTATTTCTCCATCTTTAGATTTCTCTACCTCCTCCTCCTCTCTTCATCTTCTTCTATTTCCTCCCTTTTCTTATATCCATTTCTTTCACTTGTATTTCTCCATCTTTAGATTTCTCTACCTCCTCCTCCTCTCTTCATCTTCTTCTATTTCCTCCCTTTTCTTATATCCATTTCTTTCACTTGTATTTCTCCATCTTTAGATTTCTCTACCTCCTCCTCCTCTCTTCATCTTCTTCTATTTCCTCCCTTTTCTTATATCCATTTCTTTCACTTGTATTTCTCCATCTTTAGATTTCTCTACCTCCTCCTCCTCTCTTCATCTTCTTCTATTTCCTCCCTTTTCTTATATCCATTTCTTTCACTTGTATTTCTCCATCTTTAGATTTCTCTACCTCCTCCTCCTCTCTTCATCTTCTTCTATTTCCTCCCTTTTCTTATATCCATTTCTTTCACTTGTATTTCTCCATCTTTAGATTTCTCTACCTCCTCCTCCTCCTCTCTTCATCTTCTTCTATTTCCTCCCTTTTCTTATATCCATTTCTTTCACTTGTATTTCTCCATCTTTAGATTTCTCTACCTCCTCCTCCTCTCTTCATCTTCTTCTATTTCCTCCCTTTTCTTATATCCATTTCTTTCACTTGTATTTCTCCATCTTTAGATTTCTCTACCTCCTCCTCCTCTCTTCATCTTCTTCTATTTCCTCCCTTTTCTTATATCCATTTCTTTCACTTGTATTTCTCCATCTTTAGATTTCTCTACCTCCTCCTCCTCTCTTCATCTTCTTCTATTTCCTCCTTTTTCTTATATCCATTTCTTTCACTTGTATTTCTCCATCTTTAGATTTCTCTACCTCCTCCTCCTCTCTTCATCTTCTTCTATTTCCTCCTTTTTCTTATATCCATTTCTTTCACTTGTATTTCTCCATCTTTAGATTTCTCTACCTCCTCCTCCTCTCTTCATCTTCTTCTATTTCCTCCCTTTTCTGATATCCATTTCTTTCACTTTTATTTCTCCATCTTTAGATTTCTCTACCTCCTCCTCCTCTCTTCATCTTCTTCTATTTCCTCCCTTTTCTTATATCCATTTCTTTCACTTGTATTACTCCATCTTTAGATTTCTCCACCTCCTCCTCCTCTCTTCATCTTCTTCTATTTCCTCCCTTTTCTTATATCAATTTCTTTCACTTGTATTTCTCCATCTTTAGATTTCTCCACCTCCTCCTCCTCTCTTCATCTTCTTCTATTTCCTCCCTTTTCTTATATCCATTTCTTTCACTTGTATTTCTCCATCTTTAGATTTCTCTACCTCCTCCTCCTCCTCTCTTCATCTTCTTCTATTTCCTCCCTTTTCTTATATCCATTTCTTTCACTTGTATTTCTCCATCTTTAGATTTCTCCACCTCCTCCTCCTCTCTTCATCTTCTTCTATTTCCTCCCTTTTCTTATATCCATTTATTTCTCTTGTATTTCTCCATCTTTAGATTTCTCCACCTCCTCCTCCTCCTCTCTTCATCTTCTTCTATTTCCTCCCTTTTCTTATATCCATTTCTTTCACTTTTATTTCTCCATCTTTAGATTTCTCCACCTCCTCCTCCTCCTCTCTTCATCTTCTTCTATTTCCTCCCTTTTCTTATATCCATTTCTTTCACTTGTATTTCTCCATCTTTAGATTTCTCCACCTCCTCCTCCTCCTCTCTTCATCTTCTTCTATTTCCTCCCTTTTCTTATATCCATTTCTTTCACTTGTATTTCTCCATCTTTAGATTTCTCTACCTCCTCCTCCTCTCTTCATCTTCTTCTATTTCCTCCCTTTTCTTATATCCATTTATTTCTCTTGTATTTCTCCATCTTTAGATTTCTCCACCTCCTCCTCCTCCTCTCTTCATCTTCTTCTATTTCCTCCCTTTTCTTATATCCATTTCTTTCACTCTTATTTCTCCATCTTTAGATTTCTCTACCTCCTCCTCCTCTCTTCATCATCTTCTATTTCCTCCCTTTTCTTATATCCATTTCTTTCACTTGTATTTCTCCATCTTTAGATTTCTCTACCTCCTCCTCCTCTCTTCATCTTCTTCTATTTCCTCCCTTTTCTTATATCCATTTCTTTCACTTGTATTTCTCCATCTTTAGATTTCTCTACCTCCTCCTCCTCTCTTCATCTTCTTCTATTTCCTCCCTTTTCTTATATCCATTTCTTTCACTTGTATTTCTCCATCTTTAGATTTCTCTACCTCCTCCTCCTCTCTTCATCTTCTTCTATTTCCTCCCTTTTCTTATATCCATTTCTTTCTCTTGTATTACTCCATCTTTAGATTTCTCCACCACCTCCTCCTCCTCTCTTCATCTTCTTCTATTTCCTCCCTTTTCTTATATCCATTTCTTTCACTTGTATTTCTCCATCTTTAGATTTCTCTACCTCCTCCTCCTCTCTTCATCTTCTTCTATTTCCTCCCTTTTCTTATATCCATTTCTTTCACTTGTATTTCTCCATCTTTAGATTTCTATATCTCCTCCTCCTCTCTTCATCTTCTTCTATTTCCTCCCTTTTCTTATATCCATTTCTTTCTCTTGTATTACTCCATCTTTAGATTTCTCCACCTCCTCCTCCTCCTCTCTTCATCTTCTTCTATTTCCTCCCTTTTCTTATATCCATTTCTTTCACTTTTATTTCTCCATCTTTAGATTTCTCCACCTCCTCCTCCTCTCTTCATCTTCTTCTATTTCCTCCCTTTTCTTATATACATTTCTTTCACTTGTATTTCTCCATCTTTAGATTTCTCTACCTCCTCCTCCTCCTCTCTTCATCTTCTTCTATTTCCTCCCTTTTCTTATATCCATTTCTTTCACTTGTATTTCTCCATCTTTAGATTTCTCTACCTCCTCCTCCTCTCTTCATCTTCTTCTATTTCCTCCCTTTTCTTATATCCATTTCTTTCACTTGTATTTCTCCATCTTTAGATTTCTCTACCTCCTCCTCCTCTCTTCATCTTCTTCTATTTCCTCCCTTTTCTTATATCCATTTCTTTCACTTGTATTTCTCCATCTTTAGATTTCTCTACCTCCTCCTCCTCTCTTCATCTTCTTCTATTTCCTCCCTTTTCTTATATCCATTTCTTTCACTTGTATTTCTCCATCTTCAGATTTCTCTACCTCCTCCTCCTCTCTTCATCTTCTTCTATTTCCTCCCTTTTCTTATATCCATTTCTTTCACTTGTATTTCTCCATCTTTAGAT